>OY804579.1:56227717-56827717 GCA_963680875.1 Bathymodiolus brooksi
CTCAAGCATGGTGTAATTACAACAACCAAGATTCCAGTAAATTTGCTGATCAAAAGAAACAATCTAAAATTTATATAAATAGAAGTGCTAATGTCTGTCATCCTAAATCCATTAGTTCTTGGAAAATACTGGAAAACACTAAACAAGAACTAAAATATACCAACCAGAGGCTCCCAGGAGTTTAAATATTTCTCCTGTTAATTGGTTTTAAATGGGTAATTTTGTCTCAAGTAACTACACTTAAAATGGATTAATTTGTTTTGCAATTTTCCAGGAGAAAGCTGAGGAATAGTGTGAATAACAAAACTAGCAAGACAACATTACTAGTATTATGTTCATATAGATGTAAGTCTCCATATGACAACTAGCAAAGATTTAAATGTCACAACTCCAACATCAACTTCAAGATCAGGGCTCACATTGGAGGGCGATTCGGGTTAAGAAGTCGCCTTGTGGCTGCTCACTTCGCTTTGTACTAGTGGCAAAAGAGAAGTGGAAGTCGCCCTGTAATTTTAACAAGTCGCTTTGCTAATTTTAACTGTTTTAACAGTAAAACATCGGTATATTTTTACTACAAAGTTTGTAAAGGATGTAATCGAAACAGTTACGAATATAAAAACTGTACTACGGATCCGTACTCGGGAAAATAACGTCGGTATTGTTTCATTTCATTTATTTGGGGTTTGATGGCGGCTATCCAAAGGGATTGTTAACTTTGTGGATATGATTAGTTTCTTAATTAATATCAATCAGTGATTAAAGAGAAGCAATGTAAATAATATACACTCATTAAAATTTGATTAAATAATTAGCGATTTCACAGTTTTGTCATTTTATCTACATGTATGTGTGACTTGTTTGAAACAATGCTGATGTCGAAATAAAATTTATAATTATCATTCAATTTTATTTATTTATTATTTATTAGACAATAGTTGACTATCATATATGTGCCTTTATCATCTGCAAGACAAAACAAAGAATCTGAAAAGGGTTTATTTAATACAAACAAAAAACAAATACAAGGACATATGCAGGGGTTTCAAAGTTTTTTATAATAGGAGGTACTTCTTAAATTTTAGGAGGTACCTAGAAAATTAGGCTGAAGGCCGTAAGGGGTCCAGGGGGCGGAAGTTCCTGAAATCTAGCATTTTGTGGACCAAAAAATGTACTTCAGAGACGGCAAAACATTAAGTGTTTTTGAAAGAAAAATCCCATTAACTTTAGAGTTCAGATTTCACCAAGACCACGTCAAAATATGTAAATAAATTAGCCATAGGTTTTTATTTTTTTATACCGGAAGTTAAACAATATGGACGGAGTTAAGCATCAAGACAGTACGCCCCAGAATGATTCGACCCTGGGTCTTAAATGGATAAAAAAAATCGCACAACATATTGTGTAGTCATATATTTATAATACATAATGATCATACTTATATTACTGGAGATTACACTAAATTGTGTTTGAAAATAATTTGTAATCGGTAATTTTTTTATTTTGAAATGATGTCAGCTTTGTTCCGTACCGAGTTTTACACAAGGATGAAAAGATATTGGGGCGAAAACATATCTATTTACCGCATGCGCAAACTGCTATTTACGATTCTAAGGTAAAGTTATTTTTAAAACAGGGAATATCCCATCAACTTGGTCGTGACGCAGTTGTTCGATTTGAATGCGAGAATTCAGCAATTGATGTGATCATTAATTTTTTATGAAAAATATTCCACAAGCCTATCGGCCATCGTACTTGTGGTTTTGACCACCGCTAATTTTGGGGGGTTCAGTAATTT
The DNA here is from genome assembly GCA_963680875.1 of Bathymodiolus brooksi. Taxonomy (NCBI): domain Eukaryota; kingdom Metazoa; phylum Mollusca; class Bivalvia; order Mytilida; family Modiolidae; genus Bathymodiolus; species Bathymodiolus brooksi. The sequence continues at coordinate 56,229,513 of OY804579.1, forward strand.
CTGCCGGTACTATACACGATCTCAGGCGGGTAAAAGTACCGGGTACCGGCCCACTTTGAAACCCCTGCATATGTAAATCAGAGAGATGATATGCTAACAAAAACAAGGAATTAAACAACTAGGTACCGGTACTGAATATACCTTAATGCATAACAAGTACATTATAACATATGAATGCCACGATAATGCCCTGCGAATGTGAAAAGTGGTACAATTAGAGAAATATTTTGACTTCTCCCTGTTGTCACTCACTTCTCTTTTGTCAGCACCTGAAAGAGAAGTCACTTCTCCCTCTGATTTCAAAGTAGTGGGAGCCCTGAAGATGTCAACAGGTAAAAGATTTTTTTTTGCATTCTAGTCTACACTGATTTAAATTCTTATTTCCTGTACAGAAAACCCATTTAAAACTGGAAATGTATTAAAATAACCAGCAACATGATAAGTTATCTGACAAAAGTCATTCATATGTCTTTGATTGCTAATCAGTTACATGTATTTATAAATATAGAAAACTGAAGACAATAGAATTGACTGTTTGATAGAATTTAATGAACAATCGACAGATGTATTTTTAAGTGTTAATTTGATATGCAAGATCAAAAATATTTGAAATCTCAAGTTGTTCTGACTAGACAATTTATATTTAAATTTCAATGAGTGATATCATTAGCACCAAAATTTAACCATAGTATTGCCAACAGACAATCTGGTTTATACCAAACCGTTGTACATATATCAATTTAATAACTGTATGGTTTGCCAGTACAGTAGATCGACATGAGAAAAGTGGACAGAGCGATAGATGAAAAGTTCGTCTGACCCGAACAAGATAATTATATACATGTATTGGTATTTGGACCAAATTCACTCTCAGCATACAAGACATACCTATGGAATGACCGAAAAATAACTGATGAAACAGACAGGTGACTTGATGGTAGATACAGTCTAACAGTGAATTTCTCTGATAACTTTTGTGAAGGATGATAATATACATGATAGATTAGGCAGTCTATTAATAAAGATTGGAAAACAAGTGTGGACAAACAAATACCATTCCTATTATATCATCTATTCTATAACTACATTGCATGTGTAAACAACATGTGTAGAACCATAAACACAAGGGAGTTAATAGCTTGAGTTTAAAAGGTACACAACCTCCAGTTATTCACTATTTTTTTATAGACTGAAACCAGTCTAAACCAAACCTCCTTGGAATCAACTTTTGTTTTCGGAATAGACAGGTGTTCGGAATATAAAGATTTTTTTTTAGTAAAGGTTTTCTACATTCTTGAGACTTTATTTAAAGAAAGATTTATACAGGATTCTGTTTTATTCATGGCTTGGTTTAGACAGGTTTATACAGGATTCTGTTTTATTCAGGGATTGGTTTAGACAGGTTTATACAGGATTGTTTTATTCAGGGCTTGGTTTAGACAGGTTTATGGAGGATTCTGTTTTATTCAGGGCTTGGTTTAGACAGGTTTATGGAGGATTCTGTTTTATTCAGGGCTTGGTTTAGACAGGTTTATGGAGGATTCTGTTTTATTCAGGGCTTGGTTTAGACAGATTTATACAGGATTCTGTTTTATTCAGGGCTTGGTTTAGACAGGTTTATGGAGGATTCTGTTTTATTCATGGCTTGGTTTAGACAGGTTTATACAGGATTCTGTTTTATTCATGGCTTGGTTTAGACAGGTTTATACAGGATTCTGTTTTATTCAGGGATTGGTTTAGACAGGTTTATACAGGATTCTGTTTTATTCAGGGCTTGGTTTAGACAGGTTTATGGAGGATTCTGTTTTATTCAGGGCTTGGTTTAGACAGGTTTATGGAGGATTCTGTTTTATTCAGGGCTTGGTTTAGACAGGTTTATGGAGGATTCTGTTTTATTCAGGGCTTGGTTTAGACAGATTTATACAGGATTCTGTTTTATTCAGGGCTTGGTTTAGACAGGTTTATGGAGGATTCTGTTTTATTCAGGGCTTGGTTTAGACAGGTTTATACAGGATTCTGTTTTATTCAGGGCTTGGTTTAGACAGGTTTATGGAGGATTCTGTTTTATTCAGGGCTTGGTTTAGACAGGTTTATGGAGGATTCTGTTTTATTCAGGGCTTGGTTTAGACAGGTTTATGGAGGATTCTGTTTTATTCAGGGCTTGGTTTAGACAGATTTATGGAGGATTCTGTTTTTATTCAGGGCTTGGTTTAGACAGATTTATGGAGGATTCTGTTTTTATTCAGGGCTTGGTTTAGACAGGTTTATGGAGGATTCCGTTTTATTCAGGGCTTGGTTTAGACAGATTTATGGAGGATTCTGTTATTCTGTTTTATTCAGGGCTTGGTTTAGACAGGTTTATGGAGGATTCTGTTTTATTCAGGGCTTGGGTTAGACAGACAGGTTTATGCAGGATTCTGTTTTATTCAGGGATTGGCTAAGACAGGTTTATGGAGGATTCTGTTTTATTCAGGGCTTGGCTAAGACAGGTTTATGGAGGATTCTGTTTTATTCAGGGCTTGGCTTAGACAGGTTTATGGAGGATTCTGTTTTATTCAGGGCTTGGTTTAGACAGATTTATACAGGATTCTGTTTTATTCAGGGCTTGGTTTAGACAGGTTTATGGAGGATTCTGTTTTATTCAGGGCTTGGTTTAGACAGGTTTATACAGGATTCTGTTTTATTCAGGGCTTGGTTTAGACAGGTTTATGGAGGATTCTGTTTTATTCAGGGCTTGGTTTAGACAGGTTTATGGAGGATTCTGTTTTATTCAGGGCTTGGTTTAGACAGGTTTATGGAGGATTCTGTTTTATTCAGGGCTTGGTTTAGACAGATTTATGGAGGATTCTGTTTTTATTCAGGGCTTGGTTTAGACAGATTTATGGAGGATTCTGTTTTTATTCAGGGCTTGGTTTAAACAGGTTTATGGAGGATTCCGTTTTATTCAGGGCTTGGTTTAGACAGATTTATGGAGGATTCTGTTATTCTGTTTTATTCAGGGCTTGGTTTAGACAGGTTTATGGAGGATTCTGTTTTATTCAGGGCTTGGGTTAGACAGACAGGTTTATGCAGGATTCTGTTTTATTCAGGGATTGGCTAAGACAGGTTTATGGAGGATTCTGTTTTATTCAGGGCTTGGCTAAGACAGGTTTATGGAGGATTCTGCTTTATTTAGGGCTTGGCTAAGACAGGTTTATGGAGGATTCTGTTTTATTCAGGGCTTGGTTTAGACAGGTTTATGCAGGATTCTGTTTTATTCAGGACTTGGTTTAGACAGGTTTATGGAGGATTCTGTTTTATTCAGGGCTTGGGTTAGACAGACAGGTTTATGCAGGATTCTGTTTTATTCAGGGATTGGCTAAGACAGGTTTATGGAGGATTCTGTTTTATTCAGGGCTTGGCTAAGACAGGTTTATGGAGGATTCTGCTTTATTTAGGGCTTGGCTAAGACAGGTTTATGGAGGATTCTGTTTTATTCAGGGCTTGGTTTAGACAGGTTTATGCAGGATTCTGTTTTATTCAGGACTTGGTTTAGACAGGTTTATGGAGGATTCTGTTTTATTCAGGGCTTGGGTTAGACAGACAGGTTTATGCAGGATTCTGTTTTATTCAGGGATTGGCTAAGACAGGTTTATGGAGGATTCTGTTTTATTCAGGGCTTGGCTAAGACAGGTTTATGGAGGATTCTGCTTTATTTAGGGCTTGGCTAAGACAGGTTTATGGAGGATTCTGTTTTATTCAGGGCTTGGTTTAGACAGGTTTATGGAGGATTCTGTTTTATTCAGGGCTTGGTTTAGACAGGTTTATGGAGGATTCAGGGCTTGGTTTAGACAGGTTTATGGGGGATTCTGTTTTATTCAGGGCTTGGTTTAGACAGGTTTATGGGGGATTCTGTTTTATTCAGGGCTTGGCTTAGACAAGTTTATGGAGGATTCTGTTTTATTCAGGGCTTGGTTTAGACAGGTTTATGGAGGATTCTGTTTTATTCAGGGCTTGGTTTAGACAGGTTTATGGAGGATTCTGTTTTATTCAGGGCTTGGTTTAGACAGGTTTATGGGGGATTCTGTTTTATTCAGGGCTTGGTTTAGACAGGTTTATGGGGGATTCTGTTTTATTCAGGGCTTGGCTTAGACAGGTTTATGGAGGATTCTGTTTTATTCAGGGCTTGGTTTATACAGGTTTATTCAGGATTCTGTTTTATTCAGGACTTGGTTTAGACAGGTTTATGGAGGATTCTGTTTTATTCAGGGCTTGGCTTAGACAGGTTTATGGAGGATTCTGTTTTATTCAGGGCTTGGTTTATACAGGTTTATGGAGGATTCTGTTTTATTCAGGGCTTGGTTTAGACAGGTTTATGCAGGATTCTGTTTTATTCAGGGCTTGGTTTAGACAGGTTTATGGAGGATTCTGTTTTATTCAGGGCTTGGTTTAGACAGGTTTATGGAGGATTCTGTTTTATTCAGGGCTTGGTTTAGACAGGTTTATGGAGGATTCTGTTTTATTCAGGGCTTGGTTTAGACAGATTTATGGAGGATTCTGTTTTATTCAGGGCTTGGCTTAGACAGGTTTATGGAGGATTCTGTTTTATTCAGGGCTTGGTTTAGACAGGTTTATGCAGGATTCTGTTTTATTCAGGGCTTGGTTTAGACAGATTTATGGAGGATTCTGTTTTATTCAGGGCTTGGTTTAGACAGATTTATGGAGGATTCTGTTTTTATTCAGGGCTTGGTTTAGACAGATTTATGGAGGATTCTGTTTTATTCAGGGCTTGGTTTAGACAGATTTATGGAGGATTCTGTTTTTATTCAGGGCTTGGCTTAGACAGGTTTATGGAGGATTCCGTTTTATTCAGGGCTTGGTTTAGACAGGTTTATGGGGGATTCTGTTTTATTCAGGGCTTGGTTTAGACAGGTTTATGGGGGATTCTGTTTTATTCAGGGCTTGGCTTAGACAAGTTTATGGAGGATTCTGTTTTATTCAGGGCTTGGTTTAGACAGGTTTATGGAGGATTCTGTTTTATTCAGGGCTTGGTTTAGACAGGTTTATGGAGGATTCTGTTTTATTCAGGGCTTGGTTTAGACAGGTTTATGGGGGATTCTGTTTTATTCAGGGCTTGGTTTAGACAGGTTTATGGGGGATTCTGTTTTATTCAGGGCTTGGCTTAGACAGGTTTATGGAGGATTCTGTTTTATTCAGGGCTTGGTTTAGACAGGTTTCACTATACATGTATTATGAATAATATATATAATCAAATCTTATTATTTTTTAACAACTGACAAAATCAATTAAAACCTTTTCTTTTTAACAACAATTTCCAATTGAATTTTTCAAAATTTTAAGTTAACAAATCAGTTTTTTCAATCAAAATAACTTTTATTGCTTTTTAATATTATATATTAGCCTATGATCATTTATCAGAAGTTAAAATTTCAAATGTTTCAGTTATTTTGAGATTTATGACCAGATAGTGTTGGTAAAAGGTGCAAGCTTATCTTCATATAAATATCATGGAAGGATACACACCAGATTCATATACATTTTACACTCATAACTTTTATAGTTGTTGAGCCATAAGGAAGGCAATTTTTTTTTTTTTTATGTTTGCATTTCATAAATCTTCAAAAACTTTTACTTCCTAGTAATCAAAACATGCAGCAGCTTCTAAACTTATTCAAAGTAAAATGTAATACCAGACAGATAACGCTTTTCAAGAAAAGTTTGAAGTTGCCAAATGGGTTATCTGAAACACATAGAACTTTGATAGAAACGGACAGATAATACAATGCATATGGTCAAAAGAAAAAGTACAATAAGACAAATAATAGTCGACAAAGACAACAGGGAACAACTGAGCAACATAAGAACCTCATTAAAAAACGGTAGTGAACTCAGGTGCTTTGTAAGGGTAAGCAGCTTCTGCTCGACTAGTGGCACCCGTTGTGTTACTCTCTTTAAAATACTGGAGATAAATAAAGATTGAGGAAAAGAGGGGATTGTGATTACTTGATATTGGATCATATTTAATGTAGTCAAGTGATCAAAATTCAGAGAAGACCGTTTCATAACCCTCTCAAGAAAGCAGTAATACTGCTGCTTATGAACATAATGGAAAAAAATCTCATTTTACACTGGAAAAAAAATCCTGTCAAGAAAGAGTATTTTAATTGTTGCTCCTCATCTTAGCAATAGTTGTTTGGATGGATTGGGGGTTAGGGTTATGGTGTCTTACCGCTACTTTCAACATGTACAATATTTCAGTTTTATCGTGATGGCAAGTTTCATTGGTGGAGGAAACTGGAGTACCCAGAGAAAACTACTAACCTGTCGCAAGTCACTGACAGACTTTATCACATTATATTGTATCGAGAACAGGGTTCCAACTCACAACTTTAGTGGTGATAGGCACTATTTGCACAGGTAGTTGTAAATCCAACTACCAAACGATCACAACCACGACATCCCCGACAAGAGTGGATATTATATAATATCATCTGATGAAAGGATCTATAATAATAATCATGGAGTTTTTAAGAGAATCTTATGTTATCAAACATTTATATCATTACTTGGATAACTAAAAGTCATGTAGTATTCTCTTCATTTCAAGGTGTAACTTGGTAAATATGAAGTTAACATAACTTAACCTTGATCTGACATAACAAGTTTTAGCTGTAAGCTGTAATTAACTTGACAACTGAAACATGTTACATTATAAAAAAAGTTTATAAACAGTGATGGCCAACAATTTCACCAATATCAACAAAAAGAACAATCACCTCGCACCTCAAACTACTGAACACAAAAAGGACAATGACATATGGCATTGGAAATCCAGGTACTGGCTTGGAAGAGACACAAAAAAATGTGGTAGGTTAAACAGGTTAATTGGATCCCCCACCTTCGATAATTGGAACTCCAATGACATGTATTATATAAAATGTATTAAAGAATAACTAAATGTTTGATATCTGAAATTTTCCATCATTCTTTTTTCTGGAAAAGACGCAATAAGTTAAATGATGTTACTACAAAATGTATTGGAATATTTTTCAAAAGGTCAATATTCGTTACAACCGACTACGAAAAACAAAAAACAAATATAACGGTGCTAAAAGATGACAATAGAATTTCTTTATTGAATCTTGAAGCAATAAGTAACGTGGCATTGTAGTAAACAGCATTTCTTCTTCTCTCGTGTACTTAAGATCAATTACAGACGTAATTGTAAAAACAACAATATGTAGATGATATTGTCAGGTCAGTGTCCATATAATATGTACTTGTTATCTGCTGAGTCTGCAAAGGTCACGACTATCACAAACAACATGTGAATGAAGTATAAAACTGTATCATAGTAACCTAGTTTCCTGTCATACCATCCTGTATGGATTAAATATAGATTCTCCTTCTGCTATCAATGGATAACGATATTTCTCAACTCGAGATAATCAAAATTTGAAAATTTAACTATTAAAAGTGGAGAAATATCAAAATCCATTAAGGCCACCCTTAAAAATATGTTCGTTTCCCGCACCCAACCCTCCATTTCACCTATGGGTCGGTAGGTAGGAGGATTTTTTTTTTTTTCAAAATAATTTTCACAAATCTGGATCCTTCAAAGTTGAGCAACAGATTTTGTTCATTTAAAAGTGTAAACCAGTTCCGAACGTAAATTCTGGAACAATATCGGAACTTCCGGTCACGATTTCCGGTAACAAACAAAAAAAGAAAAAAAAAAAGAAAAAAAGTCGCAAATCACACAAAAAAATATTTCGAGTCACAATGTTTTCTAACGGTCGGTCGGGTACGGGAAGCAAACAATTTTTTAATTTTGGCCTAGTAGCAAAAAAAAATTATTTTGAAGTTGTTAATTTCCATCATTAATGACAGTCGAAAAGAAATTGGCAGGATTTCTAATGCAGAAATTTAACCACCATGGTTATTAAAAATATTACAAAAATTAAACCAACGGGTTAAACACACTAATAATAGGATAATTTGTTTTATTTGTGTTTCTTATACAACATTCAGCTATTTATTTAAACTGTATCATGATTATCAGGTTGGTGATGGAAAGATGGAATTACTAGGGACCCATTTACAAAATTGAACACCTTACATTGAGCTCGACACATACCTATAACGGTACTTATTCATCTGTCATTCCTGCGGAAAGTAGAAAATCGATTAATCAACAGCCACCTTTTAAAAATCAATGGATGGGGGAAATAGAACTTTGATTGGCTTACAGTCAAAGAGTTATGTAATGTTTCTTTATACCAAACCATTTGTTGGGAAAAAAATCACTGGCTAGTCTCAACAAAAACAGCAGCAGACTTTTCCCTTTATTACATAATTACAGAGGCCAAAAATAGCATATGATTACACAAAATCAAAATCGCTGGAAAGTTGCTATGTATTTAGGTCAACCATATATACGAAGCATATTTCTGCTCTTCTTTTTATTAGGCCATATTAGAATGTTCAAATCAAAATATTATTAGTCTAGAGAGGTAGGATATAGAGCTCTTTGGTGGACATCTGTACCTGTTACATGATTCTGCTTGCACCTCATTGCTTAACAGGTTCAGATGCCGACCTTTCTATACTAGTAACATTCAATATATCATTGATAAAGGGATAAATGTTTGATTAGACAATATTGATTGCTGTAGATCATTGGACCTTAGTGATACCAAAAAACATCAGCCATATAGAAACAGAAGATAAATACAGGTAAAAACTAGATGTGTCGGAATGACACGAATGTCCCCGCCGTGAATATTAAGGAGGCTCGCAAATGTTTCACCCTTTTTTAATTCCCTCAGTAATAGGTTAAGAATAACAAATAAATTTCAAATTTGATCTGTAACTTATGATTATACACTCTCATACCAAAAATCAGGTCAATATCTCAAATCATAGTGAAATAAAGTGGTGACAACTAAATATTTGGCTAAATTTCAAAGTCCAAGGGCCATAACTCGGCCAAAAATCATTGGATAGGAACGAAATGTAAACTTGATCTGTAACTCATCATTATACATTCATATACCAAACATCAAGTAAATATCTCCAAGCATAGTGAAAAAAAAGTGCATAAGTGGTGACAAACAAATATTTGGTCAAATTTCAAAGTCCAAGAGCCATAATCGGCTAAAAATCATTGGACCGGAACGAAACGTAAACTTGATCTGTAACTTATCATTATACACCCACATACCAAATATCAAGTCAATATCTCAAAGCATAGCGATAAAAAAAGTGGTCGAAACTGTTTTATTTCGCAATTACGGACATGGGTAACACTATATGTCCCGGCCACTTAGTGGCGGGGACATAAATATTCATAAGAACATAGTCATTCAGTTTTCAGTCAATACAACAACTGTTGTCTATCTGCTGTGGCAATATCACCTAACAGAGAAAGGGGCCGTCATGGTCACTATCATATGGTAGTTGGATTTACAACCATCTTTTTTTAAGTTCATTTACTAATTACTAACTAGTAAACTAGATTCTCAGTGGCCTTTCGGCCAGATGAGTTAAAAATGTAAATCCCAATTCCTGTTAGTGAACAATACATATTGAGAGAATCTGCACATGAGAAAACAAAAACAAATGTCTGACTAAAATTAAATAAATCTTCGACTTCAATACCAGTAATCTTAAGACACTTTAAATCTAAATCTCCATGGTGAATAAAAATGAATGTTTTCACCAACCACTTCTTTGTTTATTACACTCGGTAGATTTCATTTTGGAAATGCCATCCTTCAAATCTTTACTGAACTAAAATTTCTGAAAAAACTGTGTTTTGATTCTACTGATAACAAAAAAAAGCTTGAAAACTATTTGCCATAGTGTACTGATCAAATAAAAGTGTCAAAACGGTTCAGAATATAATTTGTTGAACAAATCAGATGATAAGAAAAGTTGTAAGGTAAATTAGTCGGCACACTTTTGACCAATTAAAATAATAGGATGAACAACATAATATATCATGTTTGTGTCAAAACTGGTTTAACAAATAATCAGTCTGTAAAAATAGTAGCCAGCTAAACACAATTAGCAGTATGTATACCAAAAGATTTGTAATGGATCATCCTGTACAAAATCATTCAACAATACTTTAGACAATTGTTTTTATGTTGAAAATTTATTTATTGCTTAAATTTTGTCAAACAAGAAAGAATATTTACACGATATTCAGATAGTTCTATATTTGTGACAATATCAAGTTTATAAAAAATAAAAAGAGTTTGGCTTGTATGATGTATTCTTGAAAGGGAAATCACAACTAAGTTTGGTAGTATTTTGCAAAGCAGGACTCACCACACTTGCAAAAAACAGGGAGACTTGACATCTCCCTCAGGAGAACATGAGGGAGAAGTGAAAGCATGATAGGGAGACTTCCAACAGCTTCATAGACATGTTTCCGCAAAAATGTATTGTATTGTTTCTTCGCATCATTTAAAAAAAATATCATTTGAAGTGTTTCTTTGTTAATATCCTTCATATTTAACCTTTAATTCATGTTTTGTACTTGTATTATTGTTGTTGATCTTATATGACAAATTTTATTGTTTACCTTTGAAAAAGCTACAAATAACTCAAGTTGTGCTAAATAATGAAATAATACAACACAATCCAACAACACATTTAGTACAGGAAGCGTCTGTATGATTATTTTTAGATATGGGATTTAATTTTCATCTGGAATTTCGTCAGTGCAAATTTACAATTTTTGCCGTGATACTTTTTTCTAAACAAGTTAAACTTTCTTTATAGTTTGAATAAAGCCTTTTTCTCTTATTCTTATGTATTTTAACCATGTATTACAATTGCTTTGTCTATCACCTTTACCTTAAAAACGCAGATTATTACATTGGGCAGATCCTAAATGACGAAAATGAAGGCAGCAGTCAACCAACGCTTGGAAAGAAATTCTGGAAATACATCAAGTCCAGAAAGAAAGATTCAGTGGGAATATCACCACTCCAAAATGAAAAGGGAGAACATGTTATAGACAGCAAAGAGAAAGCTGAGATTCTAAACAGCCAAATACAACAGTGTATTCACAACAGAAGATCTAAACAACATACCTGATCTTGGACCTAGCAACACAAACAATATTAGACCACTTGAAATCTCCAAAACTGGTATTGAGAAACAACTGAAGCAACTTAATCTATCGAAAGCCAACAGACCAGATGAACTTCCATCAAGAATCCTGAAAGAAACTCATGCTGAAATTTCACCATTCCTAGCAAAAGTATTTTAACAGTCATACGACACAGGTCAAGTACCAGCTGACTGGAAACAGGCGAACATCTCAGCCATATACAAGAAAGGGGACAGAAGTCAAGCCGTCAACTATAGACGGGTATCCCTGACTTCCATTTGCTGCAAAATCATGAAACATGTAATTTATAGACACATCATGGAACATCTTGAGAGCAACCAAATATTATCCGATAACCAACATGGATTTAGAAGCAACAGATCATGTGAAACACAACTTGTAAACACCATCAAAGCTATAGCCAGAGAAATTGACCACCGAGGACAAATGGATATGCTCATATTAGATTTTTCAAAAGCGTTTGACACAGTGCCACACCAATGCCTACTTTACAAGATGTCACACTATGGTATCACAAGCAACACTCTACTGTCTACAATGGGTATCAGCATGGCTTACCAAGAGACAACAACGGGTCTGTGTAGACCGAGAGTCAAGCAGGAACATTCCAGTTAGATCAGGAGTTCCACAGGGAACGGTTTTGGGACCGCTATGCTTTCTCATTTACATCAACGACATGGGAAATTCAATATCCAGGAAAACAACACTACGACTTTTGGCAGACGACTCGCTACTATATCGATCCATCAACCATCGATGATAGAAAACAACTACAAGACCTCACAACACTGACTAAGTGGGCAGAAACATGGAAAATGACATTCCATCCAGCCAAATGCTACATCCTACGAGTCACAAGGAAGAAAACACCAATTATAGAAAATTATGAAATGATGGGACATATTCATCAACTGTACACCAATACCCATGCTTAGGAGTAGAACTGTCAGAAGACCTGGGATGGGAGCCACATATCAACAAGGCAATCTCAAAGGCAAACAAAGTCCTTGGTTTTCTCAGAAGAAACATCGGCAAATGCCCTCAGGATATCAAGGAAAAAGCCTACCTGACACTTGTTCGCACACACCTTGAATACTCATCAGCAGTATGCATGGGACCCATACAGAAAACAACATATCAACTCCATCGAAATGGTCCAGAGAAGAGCTGCCCGATTCGCCACATCTATATACAGTCGAGAACCAGGGACGGTCACTAACATCTTGAACACCCTAGGCTGGCCTTCTCTTCAGTCAAGGCGAAAAACTAGCAGACTGACTCTCCTCTATAAAGCCACCCATGATAAAGCTGCCATTAACATTCCATCTTACATCAGAAGACCCTCCATATCTACACGGCAATACTACCCTTACAAATTCTCCCAGATCAGTACTTCTACAGATGCATACAAGTTCAGCTTCCTACCACGAACAATAACCGACTGGAACAGTCTTCCTCCAGAAGCTTACCAGGCTACCACGCCCGAGAGCTTCAAGGAGATCATCCAGAGACTGCATACGTAAACAGTGAACCATCTGTTTTTATTCGTATTTTACTTGCATTTGCAAATACCGAGCACCCACGTTGACGTTTGCACAGCAGTATCTGCGTTATGGATTTACTACTGTAGATCAACCGTATAGATGTAGATTTTCAAGAAAGGAGCGACTTGTAAAAGCCAAAAGGAAACAAGGCAACTACAATTTCGCTTTGGAGTCGAGGGAGGGCGATTTCAGCTGATATAGGGCGAGAACTTCGCCTGGTTTTGGTGAGCCCTGATGCAAAGTGGTTTTACAGGAAAGGTTAAATTAGGGCCTAACAACAGCACCCACCTGATGGGAAACTAAACAGAGGATATTTAAAGTCTACTGTCCTGAGAAAGTATCATTTTTTTTTCAATATCAAATATTCAATTCATGAATTTATATTGACCAAAACCAGAGGCTCTCAAGAGCCTGTATCGTTCACCTGGTTATAAAAAAAACCAATTGGTGCTATGTAAAAACTATGTCCTGCAGTGGTAGTCATCTTGGAATTATGATCAAATTAAAAAACACAAAGTTTGTAAAGGACCTTCCAATGATTGATGCACAGTTTAGGTTCAATCAGTGCAATAGCTTCAGAGAAGAATATATTTCTGTATTTTCCCCATATGGTCCTGTGTTAATACTATGACCTGTGGTGGAAGCCATCTTGGATTTCCGATCGGCATAAAAAACAGAGGACCTTCCAATGATCATTCCTGGGCAGTTTGGTTTCAACTGTCCAAGTGGTTTCAGAGAAGAAGCGTTTTAAAACATTTTTCACATAGGGTCCAATATTAAACTAAGTCCTGCCGTAGCCGTCATTTTGAATTTCATATCAGAACAAAAAACGTAAAGTTTGTAGAGGACCATCCAATGAACATTCATCTACAGTTTGGCTTTAATCATATTTGTAGTTTCTGAGAAGAAGGCATTTGAACATTTTCCCATAGGGTCCAATGTTAATATATGTATTGCGGTGGTGGCCATCTTGGATTTCCGATCGGCATAAATAACACACACTTTGTAGAGGACCTTCCAATGATCATTCCTGGGCAGTTTGGTTTCAATTATAAAGTGGTTTCAGAGAAGAAGTGTTTTGAAACATTTTTTCCCATAGAGTCCAATGTTAAACTAAGTCCTGCCGTAGCCGCCATTTTGAATTTCATATCGGAACAAAAAACGTAAACTTTGTAGAGGACCATCCAATGAACATTCATGTACAGTTTGGCTTTAATCATATTTGTAGTTTCTGAGAAGAAGGCATTTGAACATTTTCCCATAGGGTCCAATGTTAATCTATGTATTGCGGTGGCGGCCATCTTGAATTTTCGATCGGCATAAAAAAAACAGAAACTTTGTAGAGGACCTTCCAATGATCATTCCTGGGCAGTTTGGTTTCAACTGTCCCAGTGGTTTCAGAGAAGAAACATCTTGAAACATTTTTCCCATAGGGTCCAATGTTAAACTAAGTCCTGCCGTAGCCGCCATTTTGAATTTCATATCGGAACAAAAAACGTAAACTTTGTAGAGGACCATCCAATGAACATTCATGTACAGTTTGGCTTTAATCATATTTGTAGTTTCTGAGAAGAAGGCATTTGAACATTTTCCCATAGGGTCCAATGTTAATCTATGTATTGCGGTGGCGGCCATCTTGGATTTCCGATCGGCATAAAAAATATAACCTTTGTAGAGGACCTTCCAATGATCATTCCTGGGCAGTTTGGTTTCAACTGTCCAAGTGGTTTCAGAGAAGAAGCGTTTTAAAACATTTTTCACATAGGGTCCAATATTAAACTAAGTCCTGCCGTAGCCGCCATTTTGAATTTCATATCAGAACAAAAAACGTAAAGTTTGTAGAGGACCATCCAATGAAATTCATCTACAGTTTGGCTTTAATCATATTTGTAGTTTCTGAGAAGAAGGCATTTGAACATTTTCCCATAGGGTCCAATGTTAATCTATGTCCTGCGGTGGTGGCCATCTTGGATTTCCGATCGGCATAAAAAACACACACTTTGTAGAGGACCTTCCAATGATCATTCCTGGGCAGTTTTGTTTCAATTATCCAAGTGGTTTCAGAGAAGACGCGTTTTGAAATATTTTTCCCATAGGGTCCAATGTTAAACTAAGTCCTGCCGTAGCCGCCATTTTGAATTTCATATCGGAACAAAAAACGAAAAGTTTGTAGAGGACCATCCAATGAACATTCATGTACAGTTTGGCTTTAATCATATTTGTAGTTTCTGAGAAGAAGGCATTTGAACATTTTCCCATAGGGTCCAATGTTAATCTATGTATTGCGGTGGCGGCCATCTTGAATTTTCGATCGGCATAAAAAAAACAGAAACTTTGTAGAGGACCTTCCAATGATCATTCCTGGGCAGTTTGGTTTCAACTGTCCCAGTGGTTTCAGAGAAGAAACATCTTGAAACATTTTTCCCATAGGGTCCAATGTTAAACTAAGTCCTGCCGTAGCCGCCATTTTGAATTTCATATCGGAACAAAAAACGTAAACTTTGTAGAGGACCATCCAATGAACATTCATGTACAGTTTGGCTTTAATCATATTTGTAGTTTCTGAGAAGAAGGCATTTGAACATTTTCCCATAGGGTCCAATGTTAATCTATGTATTGCGGTGGCGGCCATCTTGGATTTCCGATCGGCATAAAAAATATAACCTTTGTAGAGGACCTTCCAATGATCATTCCTGGGCAGTTTGGTTTCAACTGTCCAAGTGGTTTCAGAGAAGAAGCGTTTTAAAACATTTTTCACATAGGGTCCAATATTAAACTAAGTCCTGCCGTAGCCGCCATTTTGAATTTCATATCAGAACAAAAAACGTAAAGTTTGTAGAGGACCATCCAATGAAATTCATCTACAGTTTGGCTTTAATCATATTTGTAGTTTCTGAGAAGAAGGCATTTGAACATTTTCCCATAGGGTCCAATGTTAATCTATGTCCTGCGGTGGCGGCCATCTTGGATTTCCGATCGGCATAAAAAACACACACTTTGTAGAGGACCTTCCAATGATCATTCCTGGGCAGTTTTGTTTCAATTATCCAAGTGGTTTCAGAGAAGACGCGTTTTGAAATATTTTTCCCATAGGGTCCAATGTTAAACTAAGTCCTGCCGTAGCCGCCATTTTGAATTTCATATCGGAACAAAAAACGAAAAGTTTGTAGAGGACCATCCAATGAACATTCATGTACAGTTTGGCTTTAATCATATTTGTAGTTTCTGAGAAGAAGGCATTTGAACATTTTCCCATAGGGTCCAATGTTAATCTATGTATTGCGGTGGCGGCCATCTTGAATTTTCGATCGGCACAAAAAAAACAGAAACTTTGTAGAGGACCTTCCAATGATCATTCCTGGGCAGTTTGGTTTCAACTGTCCCAGTGGTTTCAGAGAAGAAGCATCTTGAAACATTTTTCCCATAGGGTCCAATGTTAAACTAAGTCCTGCCGTAGCCGCCATTTTGAATTTCATATCGGAACAAAAAACGTAAACTTTGTAGAGAACCATCCAATGAACATTCATGTACAGTTTGGCTTTAATCATATTTGTAGTTTCTGAGAAGAAGGCATTTGAACATTTTCCCATAGGGTCCAATGTTAATCTATGTATTGCGGTGGCGGCCATCTTGGATTTCCGATCGGCATAAAAAATATAACCTTTGTAGAGGACCTTCCAATGATCATTCCTGGGCAGTTTGGTTTCAACTGTCCAAGTGGTTTCAGAGAAGAAGCGTTTTAAAACATTTTTCACATAGGGTCCAATATTAAACTAAGTCCTGCCGTAGCCGCCATTTTGAATTTCATATCAGAACAAAAAACGTAAAGTTTGTAGAGGACCATCCAATGAACATTCATCTACAGTTTGGCTTTAATCATATTTGTAGTTTCTGAGAAGAAGGCATTTGAACATTTTCCCATAGGGTCCAATGTTAATCTATGTCCTGCGGTGGTGGCCATCTTGGATTTCCGATCGGCATAAAAAACACACACTTTGTAGAGGACCTTCCAATGATCATTCCTGGGCAGTTTTGTTTCAATTATCCAAGTGGTTTCAGAGAAGAAGCGTTTTGAAATATTTTTCCCATAGGGTCCAATGTTAAACTAAGTCCTGCCGTAGCCGCCATTTTGAATTTCATATCGGAACAAAAAACGAAAAGTTTGTAGAGGACCATCCAATGAACATTCATGTACAGTTTGGCTTTAATCATATTTGTAATTTCTGAGAAAAAGGCATTTGAACATTTTCCCATAGGGTCCAATGTTAATCTATGTCCTGCGGTGGCGGCCATCTTGAATTTTCGATCGGCACAAAAAAAACAGAAACTTTGTAGAGGACCATCCAATGAACATTCATGTACAGTTTGGCTTTAATCATATTTGTAGTTTCTGAGAAGAAGGCATTTGAACATTTTCCCATAGGGTCCAATGTTAATCTATGTATTGCGGTGGCGGCCATCTTGGATTTCCGATCGGCATAAAAAATACAAAATTTGTAGAGGACCTTCCAATGATCATTCATGGGCAGTTTGGTTTCAACTGTCCCAGTGGTTTCAGAGAAGAAGCGTTTTGAAACATTTTTCCCATAGGGTCCAGTGTTAAACTAAGTCCTGCCATAGCCGCCATTTTGAATTTCATATCAGAACAAAAAAGGTAAAGTTTGTAGAGGACCATCCAATGAACATTCATGTACAGTTTGGCTTTAATCATATTTGTAGTTTCTGAGAAGAAGGCATTTGAACATTTTCCCATAGGGTCCAATGTTAATCTATGTATTGCGGTGGTGGCCATCTTGGATTTCCGATCGGCATAAAAAACATAAAATTTGTAGAGGACCTTCCAATGATCATTCCTGGGCAGTTTGGTTTCAACTGTCCTAGTGGTTTCAGAGAAGAAGCGTTTTGAAACATTTTTCCCATAGGGTCCAATGTTAAACTAAGTCCTGCCGTAGCCGCCATTTTGAATTTTATATCGGAACAAAAAACATAAAGTTTGTAGAGGACCATCCAATGAACATTCATGTACAGTTTGGCTTTAATCATATTTGTAGTTTCTGAGAAGAAGGCATTTGAACATTTTCCCATAGGGTCCAATGTTAATCTATGTATTGCGGTGGCGGCCATCTTGGATTTCCAATCGGCATAAAAAACATAAAATTTGTAGAGGACCTTCCAATGATCATTCCTGGGCAGTTTGGTTTCAACTGTCCCAGTGATTTCAGAGAAGAAGCGTTTTGAAACATTTTTCCCATAGGGTCCAATGTTAAACTAAGTCCTGTCGTAGCCGCCATTTTGAATTTTATATCGGAACAAAAAACGTAAAGTTGGTAGAGGACCATCCAATGAACATTCATGTACAGTTTGGCTTTAATCATATTTGTAGTTTCTGAGAAGAAGGCATTTGAACATTTTCCCATAGGGTCCAATGTTAATCTATGTATTGCGGTGGTGGCCATCTTGGATTTCCGATCGGCATAAAAAACAGAAACTTTGTAGAGGACCTTCCAATGATCATTCCTGGGCAGTTTGGTTTCAATTGTCCAAGTGGTTTCAGAAAAGAAGCATTTTGAAACATTTTTCCCATAGGGTCCAATGTTAAACTAAGTCCTGCCGTAGCCGCCATTTTGAATTTCATATCGGAACAAAAAACCTTAAGATTGTAGAGGACCATCCAATGAACATTCATGTACAGTTTGGCTTTAAACATATTTGTAGTTTTTGAGAAGAAGGCATTTGAACATTTTCCCATAGGGTCCAATGTTAATCTATGTCCTGCGGTGGCGGCCATCTTGGATTTCCGATCGGCATAAAAAACAGTAACTTGGTAAAGGACATTCCAATGATCATTCCTTTACAGTTTGGGTTCAGTCAGTTCATTAGTTTCAGGGAAGAAGATCTTTGAAATTTCAGCCAATCAAAGCATATTATTGGCCCTGGCGGCCATGTTGAATATCTGACTGGAACGAAAAACAGTAACTTTGTAGAGGACCATCCAAGGAACATTCCTGCTAAGTTTGGTTCCAATTGGCCTAGTGGTTTCGGAGAAGAAGCTTGAAATGTGAAAAGTTTACAGACGACAGACGACAGACAACAGACGACGGACGCCAAGTGATGGCAATAGTTCACATGGACCTTTGGTCCAGATGAACTAATAAAAAGTCTATATCATATATGGCAACAACAGATATAATATTAGTGAACAACTAAAGACAACTATGACTGTCTATTACTGTATGTGTATGGAATGGAAGTTAAGGAAAATACGACTGAATCAGTATATAAATCTAGGAAGTCTTTATGTCCAAGTAATGACCATCAAGTAACTTAGCTTAATTAAATCTTGTACAGATGTACACCATTACATTTTGGTATGCCCTTGTTGTAAATTAGAAGATTACTTTCTATTTCAGCTGTAATTATACTGTATACCATTACCTGATTAACTAATGTGATAATGTAGAGCCAATCCTGAAGATTTTAATCAATGGTAGTCCACATTCTATATCTCTTCATCGAGTCAAAGTCAAAGAGGATCTTACTCTATTAGTTAGAATATGCCAAGTATTTGATTAGTAAGAAAGAGTATGGATGTAAATGAACATGATTGATCATCCAATTTTACATTTAGACAGAAATAAAAGTAACCCATTTGATAATGCAGCCAGTCCTGGAGGTCAATCAATGGTAGTCCACTGTCCACATTCTATATCTATATTAGTCATACTTCATCGAGTCAAAGTTAAAGGGGATCTTACTCTTTTAGTTAGAATATGCCAAGTATTTGATTAGTAACAAAGAGTATGGATGTAAATGAACGTGATTGACCATCCAATTTTACACTTGGACACAAATTAAAGTAAAGAAACAACAGTGCTTTTATTGCTGTTCTACATTTCACAGTCATAGAAGCATCTTCAGTAAAGAGTATAATTCTTACACTAAAATGAGTGTAAAATTGCCCCTAGCAGTACTCATACTTCTGTCAATAGACTCTGGGCATCTTCATTGTATTGAAATAGACTTCTCATCACATTTCACAACAAAGCGATGCCTTAAGAGCAATATTGCTTAGAGATTCGCATATATTTACCAGTGTCTGAAATAATGAGGTTTGCACCATATTTACAAAATGCTAAAAGGCCTAAATTTTGTATCATGATATGACAGGTCTTTTTTCCAGTCTGAGATCACAACCAAGCATAGACACCTAAGACAAGAGGTCATACATGTACCTGTCCATACACAGAAAATAAAGAGAAATACAATTCATTTTTGCATAAATGGACACATGAGTAACTGAGATCAAGGTCAGTTGATATGACTGACTGACATATTCACTAAGATTTATATACTATATGTTTATCTCTTATTCAACTAAATCAGTACATTTTGAAAAATTTAGTCACTATACAGAAATGAACTGTTAGATTAAACATATTTTATTGCTAAATATTATAACAATTGGATTGGATACAAATTATAACAATTTACAAGGGTCCTCTCCACTGTTGACTTAGAGTTGGAAATATCAAAATTAAAACTGAAAGACATTTTATAGAGTACACATGTATAACATTATCATGAAAAACATATAAAAACTGACTGTACCTACATGTGCCGTGGGGAGTTAAACAATATTTAATATTGCACATAAGATGACTGACCACAAATCAGCACATAAACAAAATCATCGCTTCATAGAGAAAAATAATTTCTACGACTTCAGCAAAAAGTAAATATGAATGAAGCCTTGTCATTGTATGGAAACCTCAAATCTGACTTTCAGTTCTGCAGAGTAATAAAGTTGTTTGCAGGATAAAATATAAATTGGCTATAAATACCAAAATAAAAACATCTCTGATACAACAAACATAAAATCACCCAGTGGTAGAAATAAAATATAAAAATAAAAGGAAGATATTGACAGTATATAACAATTACTGTCTTTTTACATATCAAAGAATTACAAAATATTGCCAAGGTTACCACCCATCGTGTCTACAAGTGAACAGATATGTGTATCACATGCTTAAATAGAGTACCAGTAATTAAGGGTAACCAGTTGGTGGCAGTTTGATAGCTTATAGGACAACATTATGTTAATAATCTTCGACACCGTTTGGACTTGTGTTTGGAAACTGGTACAGCAAAAAAAAACAAAAATCAATCTGAACCTTTATTCTGTACCAAGAATCCTCGTATTTGAACTTCATGATTAGTCAAACAGAATTTAAGTTATTGTTAAAAGTACAGAAGAACTTTGTTGGCTCGAACTCGAAGGGACTATCAAAATGTGTTCGAGTTATCGGGAGTTGAAGCCACCGAAGTTGCATAATTTCATAGAGAGAAAAATCTGTGACTAAAACCGGTTCGAGCAATTCATGGTATTCGAGCTAGCAAAGTTCAACTGAACTATACATTGTTTTAACAAAATGAAAATTGTGATGACCACACACCCATAGCATAAAACATCTGCAGTCCTTTTACCATAAAGGGCACGTGTTTAAAGGTCAAAATTACTTGTAAAGGTTCAATTTTCTTAATGCCAGTATAGGTACTGATTAACACAAGAATCTGTAGATACTGGTATTAGAAATCATCATTCTACATCTTGACTTCAACAAATTTGAAATCACATAAAAAATTGGTATTAGAAGCACAATCATGTATTAAATAATATGATTTCCACTTAGTTTTTACAATGGGTACAATTAATGAACATAGTGTTGATTTTATGAAGGACAAATGTCTATAAAATACCACCATTATTGAAAATAAGTATCAGAATTAAGTTCCATAAGTAAGAAAATAAAATTTCTTGAAAGTAGAAAATTATTGGCAATAACTATAGTATGACAGGGTGTATAAACTGACAAGACCCACGACAACTTATATCACTATCATTGTTTAGTCTGCAGATCAAAATCAGCATTCTATACAATATACATTGTATCTCTATAAACAATGTTTCTTATTCTATACATTTCACTTTAATGGCAAATAATATTCAAAATTTGTTAAATTCACACAAAAAATTGTGAATTGCACGAATCCCCTTTTTAATTATATAGACTTACCAACACTGACTTGAGGCAAAGAAACTGCTGCAGCTATATCTGAAAATATAAAATAATTGTAGGTGCAAGTTGTCTCGATTATGATGTAATTTATCGTGACTTCGCCAAAATTACGCATAATGTTCTAGATAATCAAGATTTTTCTAAAGTATACAAAATTCTATTTCAAAATAACATGTTTGTTATATACTTTGATTATAGTCGTCATCAAAGATATAATCCAAGTCTAAGGATTAGAATTTCTAAGTCCAAGAAGAAGAAACTATTTACTAATACCGGTACATAAAATGTACTTTTTGAAAAGTTGGGCAAGTGATTGTTATTATATGCCAAATGAACAATTTTTCAGCTATATCATGGTGACAACAAGCTACATTTCAATGAGAATGTACCAACACACTTACATGTAGTTTGATTTAACTTTTTATAGTGTTTCTAGGTCACTGAAACAACAATTAGCAGGTAGACAAGTCGCTTCACTCAGAAACATTATCCTGATTCCAAGCCAACCAGTCTTTAGAAATTTCTATTTATTTGGGATAAGACAACAAAAAGTTCTATTTTTTCTTCATAGAAAAGAAGAAAACTAGGGGGTATCTGTGCTTTATTTTCCAGTAGACAGTAGTTTGTCAAAAAATACCTTAACCAGTGATTTTGAGTGAAAATTATCTACCCTTCTTCAAACTTTACTAATAATAATTTGACACAGACATAAATTTATGTCAGATTAAGCAACTTGTAAATGTGTTAAATTATTAAAAATCTAATGTATCAAAGATAATTACACATATCATTTTAGGAATCTCTGTCTTCAACAAACAAATATTTTGAACTGTTAAGAAATCAAAAGTTCTAACAAATATGGGGGAATTTTAAGTTTGCTTTATAGAGTTACATTAAGTTGAATCAAATCTCCAATTCTAAAGCCCGGTATACATGATACAAGTTTTGCATCCAAGTCTCCATTCAAGAAAACTTGGATCAAGAAAACTTGAATTCAAGTTTGTGTATACACGATGCAAGAAATTTTGATGAATACACACAAGTTTTGGCAGGAGATACAACAAACAAAATGGCATTTCTGGGAGGAGAGGAGGGTGCTTCCCTTTGTATTGCATTATTATGTACAATTGTACTGCGAAGGAGATTAAGCTCCGAAAAGAGGTCAATATGGGCTCGTAAATGGCTACGAAGGCGACGATGGGATGTATTTCTATGAAGTCTATTAGATCTTCAATCATTTCATTAGTCCATGTAACTGTCTTTTTCCTGCATGTTAGAGTTTCCTCTTTACCCGCCATCTTTGCACAACATGTGTAGTTGTTATTATTTACATTCACAAATTGATGCTGATAAGGATTCTGTCTTCTGATTGGCCAATCTCCATCCAAGTTCCATCCAAGTTGAAAAAAAATAGGATGCATTTCTATTCCATCCAAGTCCGTTCAAGTTTTTTGATTCAAGTTTCTTGTATGGTATACACGATCAAAAAACTTGAATTCAAGAAACTTGAATGGAGACTTGGATGCAAAACTTGCATCGTGTATACCGGGCTTAATACGATATAACTTAAATATAGTTGAAAGTAGTGATAAACACCATAAACCTAACCAATTCTAATAATGAAGCAATCTTCATAACAGGTTCACTTAAAATGTGTCCCCAGGCAGCAATTTTTATCTGCTAATATGAACAAAATTGTTTACTTAAGCTTCAACACACATCTGGAATATTCCCTTTGCATTAGAAACTCATGATGCTAATATTAAGATGTCCTACTTATTTTTCATCTCTTCTTATTTTTGCACAACCTCAAACTGAACACCAGTATATTTCAATTTTGTGTAACATCACCTGATGAGTATGTTACAACACTAACAATATCATGAATGACTCTAAATTACTGCAACAAGTTAGCATATTGTTCACATACATGTATAATAAATCAAAACCTACATGTATATAGTGTACATTGTTTGTTCACTCAACGACTGTGATTTAACAAAACAGCCGACCTGTTAACTCTCAGAATGAGAACCTTGCAACTTGCTTAGATGAGTCCTGGACTCATCATTTTCAGTTGAGACTGGCCAAAGTTTTCAAATTTTAGATTCTTAAAATGGTGTGACTCACCAAAATGTTCAGAAATATCTTCTGGACTCATCAACATAAATTGCTGCAAGTATCCCTGTCAGGCATCATTCAATTAGATCATAATGGATCCATGGGTATACATGTACTTGTTTATTTTTAATAAAAGCTTTCGAAAATTCTTGTTGGATGTTCAGACAAAAAAATCCAGAGTATTTAGAACTAGAGGTTTAACAGATGTTATACCAATCAGCAGACCCAATTGTCTTTCTTTTAATTATCTAAATGAGATGATCTTAATTGATCTTTCAATGGTTTTCTTGGGACAATTTTACATATATAAGCCAATCAGAAACTATTCATATTTCAATGTGCCCAAACTTGATGTCAAATCAAAACCAAACTAGAGGTTCAGTGGGCTGAGCCTGTGTTGCTCACCTTTCATTCTGCTTTGAGGAAACTTAATACAGAACCTTCCATACATGTAGATGCTTCCTACCAAGTTTCGGTTCATATGGCTAAGATTTTTTAGAAATCGACCAATCAGAAACAAGAATTGCATGTGGTGGCCATGTTTGCTAACTGATCGGGACAAAATGAGCAATCTTCATAGAGGACATTCCATAGATGATTCCTACCAAGTTTCGGTGGTAGCCATGTTTCAATTTAGCAATCTTCATAGGACATTCCATAGATGCTTCCTACCAAGTTTATTTGGTCAAGCGGTTTCAGAGGAGAAGATTTAAAAATTGGCCAATCAGAAACAAGAATTGCCTGTGGTGGCCATCCTTGGTAACGGATCATAACAAAATGTGCACTCTCAAGAGAGAACCTTCCATAGATGCTTCCTACCAAGTTTCAGTTCATTTGGCTGAGGGTTTTCAGAGGAGAAGATTAAAATGTGAAAAATAAACGGATGACAGACGACGGACACCAAGTGATGGCAAAAGCTCATACTGACATTGGCAAGGTTTGCTAAAACGAATATTAAAATGTAAATACCTACTTGTAATGTATAGAATAAACATGTTACACTATATCAGCATTAGTTAATTTTTAAGGGAGATAATGGCAAGAGTTATCTTTCTTTTAACAGGAGAAGATTTTTTAGAAATCAACCAATCAGAAACAAGAATTGCCTGTGGCGGCCATGTTTGTTAACAGATCGGGACAAAATGAGCAATCTTTATAGAGGACCTTCCATAGATGCTTCCTACCAAGTTTCGTTTTATTTGGCCAAGCGGTTTCAGAGGAGAAGATTTTTTTAAATCGCCCAATCAGAAACAAGAATTGCCTGTGGTGGCCATGTTTGTTAATGGATCGGGACAAAATGTGCAATCTTTAGAGATAGATGCTTCCTACCAAGTTTCGGTTCATTTGGCCAAACAGTTTCAGAGGAGAAGAATTTTAAAAATCAGCCAATCAGAAACAAGAGTCGCCTGTGGCGGTCATGTTTGTTAACGGATCGGGACGAAATGAGCAATCTTTACAGAGGACCTTCCATAGATGCTTCCTACCAAGTTTCGGTTCATTTGGCCAAGCGGTTTCAGAGGAAATACAGTGTGAAACTAAATCTTGTGGTATCATAGACCAATCTCTATATTACATACATGTAGACCTCACTGTACATTAAATACAAAATTTAGAAAATTTGACATAGATCGGCGTGATTTTACATAGACATTGTCTATAGGTCTACCGCTAATTTCGCACACTGGGAGAAGATTTTTAAAAATCGGCCATTCAGAAACAAGAATTGCCTGTGATGGCCATGTTTGTTAATAGATCGGGACGAAATGATTAATCTCTATAGAGGACCTTCCATAGATGCTCCCTACCAAGTTTCAGTTCATTTGGCAAATCATAATGGGTTCTAGTGATAGTGGTTCAAAAGTACATTATTACAGTATTACAATGTAAATGAATACTGCTAATATGCCAAACAAAACCTTAAAAAAAATCATTGTTTACAGGTTTTACTGTAAAAAACAAAACAATTCTTGGTTCCATGTAGATGTTGGTTACTACAAGGTGGTACAACTATCTATTGTTTGTTCATTATTAACAACCAATGACTTTTGACTTTTCTTTCATTCTATAACATTTAAATTTAGCTACATACACTACATGTACATGTCTAGTCTTTAACTCTTCATAAAAACTTAACCAGTTTTTTTTTTTTTTATATGCATACTTTTAAGCCTCAGACGAAATGTACACTTACATCACCAAATTCTGTATTTTCATTGATTTCAAATCAGATATTACTACAGTACTACTAAATTATTATTTTTATTCTTATAATATCAGGGGTAAATATTTGAGGCATGAATTCATTCATGTATCCATGTGTATTCTATCAAAATCATGAATCAATGACAGATAATGAATTATATGAGATATTTATACATTTTGTACATGTAAAGTTCAAATGCAGACTAATAAAAATCCATTAAAAATAATAAGTCTAATTCACAATTCATTAACTTAAAAAAAAAATATTACAAGAAAACACACTGATTGTATATGAATCAATCTATATAAAAAAAGACCATTCCAGACTTACCAATCATTTCCATCTTAGATGATATACCATCACAATTTATCCAACACAAGGAGGAACCAAAGTGACATCCATGTTTTTTTGTAAACCTCTCCTAGGTTAAACCCCCATTATCACATAGATAACACAGATCAGTACCAAACACTCATTTTCACTTTATAAATAGCTGCACATTAATTCCCCCTGCATACCACTTGATCATCTCTCACTGTTTATGATATATCTATGTAGATATCAAGGCTCCCAGTTTTTTTCACTTTTGTATATAAATTAATATTACATCTTCTATTAAACAGTTGTTTATAGTAAAGGTACAAATGTACTTTATCTTGATTATGTGAAAATGAGATGATAATCAACACCATACACTGCATATGACACCCCCCCCCCCCCCCAACAATCAGCTACATGTATATGGCAGAACATTGTCTACATTGA
Organism: Bathymodiolus brooksi; assembly: GCA_963680875.1. Taxonomy (NCBI): domain Eukaryota; kingdom Metazoa; phylum Mollusca; class Bivalvia; order Mytilida; family Modiolidae; genus Bathymodiolus; species Bathymodiolus brooksi. Next base: position 56,256,372 of record OY804579.1, read on the forward strand.
GTACCTTAAAGTTGTTTCTAAAACATAAATTGTTTTTGTTTTACATGAACCTTCTGTCGTTTTGAACATAACAGTTGTATTCAAAATGTCATGAATTTTATTGAAAAATCGATATCTTTAATTCCACTTAGCCACTTTATACCTTTTTTATTATTTTGAAACTGTTGATTAGAATGATAATTAAATATACAGAATAAACCAGACCCCCACTTGAGTTCTTTGAAATTGCTTACAAATCAGAATGGGTTCTGTTGATTCAAAAGTTCAGGGGTTAGGTTTTGGTATTTAATGCCACTTTCAATAATATTTCAGCTATATCTTGGGTATAAGTTTTATTGGTAGAGGAAACCGGAGTATCCGGAGAAAACCACAACTTGCTGCATGTCACTGACGAACTTTATCACATAATGTTGTATCAAGTACACCTTGCCATCAGCTGGATTCAAACTCACAACTTAAGTGGTAATAGGTACTGATTCGACAGTTAGTTGTAAATCCAACTATCGTACGAAAATGATCACGACCACGACAGTCCTTCAAAAATTCATAGTTACAGTTTTACAATATAAATGAATACTGTTAATATGGTATGACTTTAAACAAAATTCTTGCTTAAGGTTTTATAGTAAAAGAAATATTTTTATGTTCCATAGACTCATTCAAAATATATTTTGTTAATTACTGCAAGGTGGTAGAACAAATGTCAATTTTTTTTTACTATTACTGCTAGTATTAAATTATTACTATATGTACACCTTTGTTATATGTACAATTATGCATCTTGCTTGAAAATTGTAAGAGGAGTTAGGCAGACAAAGCAAAAAAAAAATAAAAAAAATAAAAAAAAAAAAAAAAAAATGTAATTTGAAAAAAATTGGAGAAAATAAATATCCTGATAATATGCACACCTTTGGCATGTGTTCTAATATCATGTAAAATTTAAAAAAAAACTTCTAGTTTGAAAATTGAATGAGGAGTTAGATGACTTTAATACATGTACATACAAGCTATTATATATTTTGCTGGGTTCTTATACAGAGAATTAACTACCATCCAATTAAATGTTATTAACTAGCCTAAAACAAACTACAGGGTTTGTGGATATTGGTGGTCACATATACATATGTATATATAAAAACTGTGAAAAATGGGGATGCCTTTTTCAGTCTTATTTCTTTTAAATTTAGGGGTATACAATTAAACAAAATCATCCAGGCATCTGATAGGCAGAAGCATTGATACAACTTTGAATCATCTCCAAATCACATTAAGATGTATTTGCATAATGAAGGGACATAACCCCAAAATCAAATATAAAATGAGTTTTCCCCAAAAAATACTTTTTAAAAATGGTTGTTATTGTAGTTTGATCTCAGTATTTGCAATAGAGAGATCCATAAAAAATGTTTAAAGCCTAGATTTTGAACCTTCATCCCATGACGGTCACAAGAAGTATCGTAATCATGCACATAACCATTAAAAAGAGACAACTACAAAACAATTTATTTCTCAAAATCAAGTTTTTAACAATACTTTTTGAAATTGGAAGTTATTCAAATTTGATCAGAGTATTGCTAACAAGAAAATCAAATACAGTAAGAAATGAATGTTCCAGCTTGACGACAAGGACTTAGGAGTCGTGACAGACAGACAGGTGAAAACAATATACCCAGAAGCATGGGATACAACTATAAATAATATTAAATTTTTATAAGATTTAATTCAAAATCAGCAAAGCAAAGAAATGTGTGTAAAACCATGAAAAGTTATAATTTGATGTTATAAATGCCCCTTGTGTTTCCAAATCTCCATGACACTACACTTGTCAAGCTGAAGGTTACAGTAATAAATGTCAACAATAATATACATGTAGCATAGATGTTAATAAAAAAAACATGTGAAATAATTAAAATCATTAGTTCTATACATGTATGTATATTGTTGATGCCATTGCTATGTATATTATTGATGACATTGCTATAATAAAGTGGTTTCTATACAATACAGTGCATATCTTGGAATATATTGTCATCACAAACAATAAATTTTGTTAATCAACTTAATTTTAGTTTTATAGTTTGGTAATATCAATGCATAATTAATTTCTGTTTTTATATGGTCTTAACTGTACCCCCATGAGGCTTCAGATGCTTATTAAGATATAGATTTAGTTACAACCTCAATGCACCACTCGCATCTATCAAAAACCTCAAATTCTGTCATCAAATTTGACAGAAGCTGGTGGTACATTATCCACTTGCTACACTTACATATAGGAAGCATCCCTTAATTGCATAGAGGGGCCATCGTAGTCGTGATCATATGGTAGTTGGATTTACAACTACCTATGTAATCAGTACTTATCATCTCTGAAATTGTTAGTTGGAATCTCACTCAGGCAAGGTGTACTCGATACAACATTATGTGATAACGTTTGTCAGTGACTTGCGACAGGTCAGAAGTTTTCTCTGAGAACTCCAGTTTCCTGCACCAATAACACTAACTGCCACGATATACATGTTTAAAAGAAATATTGTTGAAAGTGGCATTAAACACTATGACCCCATTAATTGCATAGACTTTCTATGACAATATTATACAACACTCTTGTAGTAATACTACAATTAGCTAAGTTGAAGCACAGGCAATTGACACTTTATTCATTTTAATTCCACAAGATCAGTGGGTAACTAGTATTACTGTGAGCACAGCTCACCAAGATATACCCCCCACTCCCCACATCTGTCCAACCTATTTCCATAACCAAAATATTACTGATTGTTCCGACCAAGAATGAAAGGGACTCTCCTCTCTTCACCGGTAAGCTGCTGATAAAATTTCAAAACTTTCTGAGAAACACTACTCAAGTTATCATACGACATTGTGTAAAAATCCTATTTTCCGTCATATCAAGTCCAATAACTCTGGAACGGCAAAAGTGAAAATCGTCAAAAATGAAAGGGATCCTCGTCTCTTCGCCGGTAAGCTGCTAATAAAATTTCAAAACATTCTGAGAAACACTACTCAAGTTATCATAAGACATAGGGTAAAAATCATATTTTCCGTCATATCAAGTCCAATAACTCTGGAACGGCAAAAGTGAAAATCGTCGAAAAAGAAAGGGATCCTCCTCTCTTCACCAGTAAGCAGCTGATAAAATTTTAAAAGATTCTAAGAAACACAACTCAAGTTATTGTACGACATAGGATTTGTCTACGGACGGACATGGTGAAACCAGTATACCCCCTACAACTTTGTTGTGGGGGGTATAAAAAAAGAATCAATGAAAAAGAGTAGATTTCAAAAACAAAAATAAAAAAAACCAAATTGCTGGTTTATTTTTTCGTGAATGGTTTTTACTTAAAATATTGTGATATCTATGAATGCAGGACTACCTAATAATTCCACTGACCTATGATTTATTGGACATCAGAAAAATAAACATCGGCACATGCTACTTTTGTTATGCCGCTATGTCCAACTTCCATAAGTGGAATGGCCATTACCTTGTTACCCTCAGAAATATGCTAATCCGATATTCGTAATAAAGTATTGTAAATAAAAAAAGTAATTTCATATTTATTTGCTAGAATAGTTTATAAAATAATTCTAATACCACATTTTTTTACCGATTAATACCTATGGAATAGGTGTTATCTTAATTTTCACTCTATTTGGAATGCCACAAGAAAATAAATATTACAATCGTTTCAAGGGTTAGGATTATTGTGCTTAATGCCACTTTCAACAATATTTCAGTTATATCGTGGCGGTTAGTTTTATTGGTGGAGGAAACTGGAGATCCCTGAGAAAACCACTGACCTGTGGCAAGTCACTGACAATCTCTATCACATAATGTTGAATGGTACACCTCAACTGAGTGGGGTTCGAACTCACAACTTCAGTGGTGATGGGCACTGATTGCATAGGTAGTTGTAAATCCAACTAGCATACGATCACGACCACGACCTCCAATCCTTTCAAGCAAGTGATGATCATAAAATGTATTTACATGTACCCTAATGGATCCAGAAAAGATAATTTTATTATATATGCATTTCTATCTAATTGATAATAACCATTTTCCAACAAAATAGTATTGAAAGACCTTCTATATTGTACTTACCTTTGTGCTGTGTTAAATGCACAAAGGGAGATAAATCCAAAACAATAAAATGTATTTAGAATTCTGATTTTAATCCTATCATATTAAGCTGTTATAGTTACATATATTGTGGTTGTCAGTTTTATTGGTGGTGGAAACAGTAGTACATGCATAGCCAGAGAAAACCAATGACCTGCTTCATGTCACTGAAACTATACTGTAAACCTACCATAAGATACCTGCCACGTCCTATCAAAATTATATGAATACATCTCATATTTGCAAAAATTTCATAGAAAGATTGTTTTAACAATACTTTACTGAAGCACTCTGTCATTTTGTATAATTTTACACTTAATTTGCCTCTTACCTTTTGTATCAGTTGAATCATTTAATCTTCTGGCTCAGCTGAAATAAAAACATATTTTGTAATACTTTTTCCTCAACAGAAAATAAATATTGTTAACATCAACATAAAGAATTGATTGAAATCCATCCAGTGAGCACAATTTCAACTACATGTATATTCAGGAAGAGAACATCTTCAATATACAACTAGAGTCTCAGTTGGCTGAGTCTGTGTCGCTCATCTTTCATTCTACTTTGAGGAAACTTAAAACAGAACCTTCCATACGTGTAGATGCTTCCTACCAAGTTTCGGTTCATATGGCTAAGCAGTTTCAAAGGAGAAGATTTTTTAGAAATCGACCAATCAGAAACAAGAATTGCATGTGGTGGCCATATTTGCTAACCGATCGGAACAAAATCAGCAATCTTCATAGAGGACATTCCATAGATGCTTCCTACCAAGTTTCGGTGGTAGCCATTTTGCTAACCGATTGGGACGAAATGAGCAATCTTCATAGAGGACATTCCATAGATGATTCCTACCAAGTTTCGGTGGTAGCCATGTTTGCTAACCGATCGGGACGAAATGAGCAATCTTCATAGAGGACATTCCATAGATGCTTCCTACCAAGTTTCAGTTCATTTGGCCAAGCGGTTTCAGAGGAGAAGATTAAAAAAAATCGGCCAATCAGAAACAAGAATTGCCTGTGGCGGCCATGTTTGGTAATGGATCAAAACGGAATGAGCAATTCCCATAGTCATAGAGGACCTTCCATAGATGCTTCCTACCAAGTTTCGGTCTATTTGGCCAAGCTGTGTCAGAGTAGAAGATTTTTAGAAATTGACCAATCAGAAAAAAGAATTGTCTGTGGTGGCCATGTTTGCTAACAGATTGGGACAAAATGAGTAATCTTTAAAAGGGGACTTTCCATAGATGCTTCCTACCAAGTTTCGTATCATTTGGCCATGCGGTTTCAGAGGAGATTTTTAGAAATGGACCAATCAGAAACAAGAATCGCCTGTGGTGGCCATGTTTGTTAATGGATCGGGACAGAATGAGCAATCTTTATAGAGGACCTTCCATAGATGCTTCCTACCAAGTTTCGGTTCATTTGGCCCAGCGGTTTCAGAGGAGAAGATTTTTTTAAATCGGCCAATCAGAAACAAGAATTGCCTGTGGCGTCCATGTTTGTTAATGGATCGGGACGAAATGAGCAGACCTTCTATAGATGCTTCCTACCAAATTTCAGATCAATTGGCTTTGCGGTTTCAGAGGAAAAGATTAAAATGTGAAAAGTTAACAGACGACGGACGCCAAGTGATGGCAAAAGCTCACATTACCTTTGGCAAGGTGAGCTAAAAACTATATAGAAATAAGGTAAGGGACGAGTCAACCAGGACAAAAACTTTGACTGCCACTGAAGAAGTATGGAGAGTTGGATAGGGATGAAAAATTACGTCCTTTGTAGTGGCTACAATGCACCTACTCTTCTTCGAAATCTACACCAGAGGTCTTTAGCATACAGGGAGCGTGGCACTCTTCAAACATGCTACCCGCTATGGTCCACAGTCAAGTTTTCCATCTTATAACTCTACAACCCTCATCGAAAGGGTTCCTTTCCTATCTGCTAGCCCGGAACAAGTGAAAATGATGAAAGAATTTGTTTGAATAAATAGAAATTTTTTCTGAATTTGACTTTCGGCAAGTACATGTAGGTGAAAAAAATTAAGGCAAAGACTGCAATAGGACATTACAAATACAAGGGTAAAAAAATCTCCCCATTTCCATGTGACAATCCCACTCCCAACTTTTACAGGTATGATTTATTGTTTGTAAACTTGTTTTCGTCATTAATATAGGGTAAAATTGAGGTATTCCGAGCAACTCTGCATAAACAACACATTCTGCATAAATATTGACAGACTTGAGAATTGCATTCTAATTAAAATTAGATATTCTTCTGTGATGATGTAAATGTCATATATAGTCATGTCACATTATTTTCCATTCGTCTTTGTTCGCCAGTCCAATAATATGCAAGGCAACATTTCTAAGCATGTTCTCATTTTTAAAAACCTCAATATTTGGTAGGCTGATCGGTAAATAGACCCAGATGTGACACAAAATGGGATGTTGTAAGACGTTAATGTAAATCTAACAAAAGAATAAACAAACAACAAATTTTAATTAGAACGACAGAAACATATACTGCTTGTGAACATCAATACTAGCACAGTTCATTTGCTTTAACTTGTGTCTTTATAAGCATAAAATTGGATATTCTCTTGTGTTCCTTTATATCCAGATTCTTCCTTTCTAACTGATTATCAGAGTGTGTCTCGTAATACATGTATCACCTGATATACTGCCCCTTTATATTTCAACTTTTACCAATTACTGACTGCCTTTAATAAGTTGAAGAAAATGTCAAGGTTGCATATATGACAATTGAAAAAAGGCTCAAGCTATTTGATAGAGGAGACAACTGCCTTGGGACATTTCACTTTCACTTTCGAACCTACAAACGTGATCTCACGATACTAACTGAATGATGACAACAACGCATTGCATGATGGGAGCTACTTAATGCAGTGCGCCAAATTATTTGCATATGTAAACAACATACAAATCACATGGAAGACGATATAAAGCGTATTCTCACTATTCTGCAGTACAAACAGTTCCATCTACAGCTCAAATCAGAGCAGAAGGAAATAATACAAAATGTTTTGGAAAGAAAAGATTCAATGGCAGTGTTACCCACGGGCTTCGGAAAGAACATGTGTCACATTCTCCCCCCTCTCATTTTGGACAATGAAAGATCATATATGCAAATCATCTCCCATGATACATTGCGGTAATCGTAGTTTTCTAGTAGTCACGTGACAAATGTTTGAAAGTGAAAGTGAAATGGCGAAAAGAGAGGGTGTATGGGAAAATCGTGCAGTAATCGAGTGCAACACCACTTTCTGAGGCTAAGATGGTTATGAATGAATAGAAAAATGATTGATGAAGTGATTTATACGAGGGTTTCAGGTAGAAAATAAAATCTGATAGTCACGAAACGTGCCGACCCGCTGTTTTCCTTATGGAGAGCGCTCTGACGTCCCACGGCTCCAGCAAGTTGAACAAAAAGCCGTTAGACGGCAGGGGAATCTCTGACTACCTTTTTCATAATTTACAGTGATTTATAATAATAAATTCTTTATTAAAGAAAGTTCAATACATGAACATTTTACAGAGAAATTGCACAAAACATAATAGTCATAAAATTATAGTTTTTGTAAATAAATGGCAATGTATTTTTGTATTTTCATGTTTATGAAACCACCTTATTTCTAATTTGACTTTGGAAACTGATCCAATCAAATATATAACGTTTCGGAATTCATTCTGATATTTGGATTTAAAGCTCAGTTAGTCCAAGGAAAACACAGAGATAATAAAACAGTTGTAAATAGAGACCTACAAATGTATACATTTTTGACTTGTATCGGAAGAAAAAAGATTGGGTTATAAGGATTGTTTGATCGAGTGAAGAACATTCGGGTCGGTGTCTTCATTTTTTTCATAAGAGATAAATAATAAAATAGTTGATCTGTTACATGACAAACTCAAAAGCTGTATAAATTATTGTGTTTTCCTGCAAAACATCCTTACAATTTGATTCCGGAAATAGATTCTGTCATCTACCATTTGAAAATGTCCCGGATGTTGTGAATTTTATAAACAGTGCCCTTGTTTTCGTAAAGTGTGTACATGGAAATGCCACATTTACAAATGCTGTTAACTTATAAATACACACTTTTCTAATTGCAATATGACTGAATATAATTGGAAGTTCAAATAAAACACAAAACAAATAAAACAATCAGTAACGGAATCCTTATTAATGCGTCTGCGCTAAAATATTGAACTTCCGATTTGGAAAAAAATAAGAAGATGCCGGGTTGAGTTCATAAAAGTATAAAACTTTACATAAAGAATGTATATAAGATCTAGATTGATCAGTTGTTCTCAAATTCAGATTGGTAGATTAAACGAATTAAATCAATGAAATTCCTTTGTGTCTAATAGTAATCTTGACATTTTGTTGTGTCACTTTTATTTTGTCTCGTTAACTGTTTTACTTTAAGTAAATGTCTCTGTAGAATTACCTCTCTGTATTGTAGTCTAATATGATAATAGGTGTTACCTCACTTTGGGACGAAGTCCAATTAAAAAAATTAAACAATAATATTAATATGAGACAGGGGCTACCTGTAGTGCCAGCGAAGCAAAATCCACATTATCTAATATTTAAATCATGTAAATCCTTGGGATGATTGAAATAGAAATTTTACTTACTTTTGTGTACTGTAGTACAATGTAAGGATGTTCTTTCCATCTATTGAAACAGGCACGGCCATGAATGCTCGCGAATCTGAAAATATCTGCCAATTTCACGCTCATTCAGTGCATCAAAATAGTGTCGAGATTTTTTGGGCCGAGAAATATCGGGGGATGACTTTTAACATTAATAACCGGAAGTAGTTCCAGATTACTGCGCATCCGATCGTCTGCAGATTTAACCATGTATTGGTTTCCGGTGCATGAAATTTAAGCCATTAGTGATATGGAAAATATTGCTATTTCTACCATAGTTGGGACTTCGTCCCATATTATCTATCTCTATGAGTAGATTGTTGATACAAATACTGGCTTTAATACAACAAGGAGTGAGTGATGTCAACTTATCGACGCTACTCGAGAGCAGATTGAAAGCTTGCAATGATTGTGCCCACTAATGTGTCTTCTAGTCATATTCTAGATGATTCCAATTAATGATTAATCAGAATATTTTTAACCCAAAAAAAAGAGTTTAAGTATTGCTGGTATATTGACGCCTTTTGAATTGTTCCTCACAGATTTTTCGACAATGTTGGTAGATTGATAGTTCTCAAATTTCTTTGCCGTAATTGATCTCTTCGGTCAGGTTTACTTAAGTAATCACCTAGATCGAGAGAGGGAATTAACCAGTCCTTAAACCACATTGTACATTGTTAAATTTTGCTAGTTTCTATGTGTCTTATTTATATCCATACTTTTTGATTTGATTAGATTTTTGGTGTTTATCGCCACTTTCAGCTATATCATGGCGACCAGTTTTAGTGGTAGAAGAAGCCGGAGAGAACCACCGACCATGGGCAAGCAACTGGTAAACTTTATCACTTGCGGCTGCGAGTCGAGTGCACACTTTTTTGTAATTTACAAAGCCGGGCGTGACCCCACGCCGTATTGGTGATAGGCTCGTATGAGTTGTTAGGTAATCCAACTACCTAACTCATTGAGCCACCTTGGGCCCATACTTTTTGTTTACTCACATCAATATATATATATGTGTGCTTTTAAATTATGCTTGTGCTACTGCTGTGTTTTAATTGCTTTCATATTTTAGTTTGGTTTTAAATTTCATGGAAAGATTTTTAAATATGAGTACTTTTTAGAAATACTGTACGTGTGTGCATGTTTTGCTTGATTGTTTATATATGCATATTCTTATGTTGGATTTAAAAGCTCACTAGAGCTTGTGATATAATTGTTTGATTCTTTCTGACTTTAAATGAAGCTTATTGTATTGTATTGTACAGAATTATCTGTTTTTGGCTAGTCCATCTAGTCGGAAGTCAGTTATTAACCATGCATGAAATCCTAAAAGGCTATATTTGGGAATCTGGGATAAATGTTTCGCTCTATCAGCCGATCTCCCTTTTTTATCAATTTCTTTAAAAATATGTCAGACTTCTTTAAAAACCGACAGAAAATTAAGGTTTTGGGCAGTTTATAAGAGGTTTCCTCTTTTTTTATCAGTGATCTCAGTTCTCTTTTCTGGACATCCTGGCATATTTGATAAAATCAGAGATGAAGCCAGCAGATATGATCATCAGGATTTTACATCTTATTTCAATGGAAAACTTTAATTATATTTTTATAGTTTAAAATAAATCTGTCATATTTAATTTTAAGAGAGTTCAGATTTAATGTCGACAAGGACCAGAGGTGAATTTATTTACTATCTTTGACTTCTGTTGTCAGATAGATATCAAATAATTTATTATTAACATTGCAGTATATGTAGAATTGCTTTACTTCACCTGAGCTGAAGTTGCTAGCAGGATGTTGATTGAAACTTACTATGATTCTTATGTTAAATTGAGGACCTTTATCTGTTACATTGTACATGCTTCTAGTTGATAGGCTGCTACTCTGTTATTTTAGCATATTTGTCACTATGAAGTATATGACCACAAAATTTATCAATCAATGTGCCACCTACGCTGAAATATTGCTAAGGTTGGTGTTAAACACCAATCAATCAATCAACCCACGGCCATTGGTAAATCAAAAGGGAAGATGCCATTGCTAACCCCTCCCTCCTCACATCAATTTATTTTTTTGTCCCCAATTTCCTACCTTATCACTTGCAGTAATTCTGATTCAATGAATTGTCGTCTAATTTATCCTTTTGGTACCCTGATTGCATATCCAATTTTCTATTATTTTGGCAGTCTATGAGAAGTTACACTAAATTTCTGACTTTCTGCATTTTTGCTACAATGATTAGATGATGTTTCCCAATATTAAAAAAAGTTCATTGTATGAAAAATGGAGCAAGTCCCTGTGGTCAAACTTCATAGTGGCAAATGTGCTTACAATTTCGGTGAAAGTAGTCTACCAATTAGAGATGCATGCACCAAATAAGGTCCTATTCTGCTATTCTGAGTTACTCAAGCCAATAGGCATAATTTATATTTACCAATATTAAAATGAAAAGTAAGTTATTTTTGATAGAATTTTATTACGGTATTTACATGCTAGTTGTATAATAATTTAATATATATATATTTGTTTTCTTTGCTTGGATCAATGCAAATTTCATGGAAAAATATCCTTTTATTTAGATCAAAGAAAATGTCACAAAGTGAAGACGTGGGTGACGGCAATAAAAAGGCAGTCAAGAAAACACCCAATGACTTTATTTTTGGAAAGGTCATAGGTGAAGGGTCATATTCTACAGTAAGTATGTAATAATTTTAATATTTATCCTGCAATTGGGTTATTTTTTGTCATAATAAATGGGTTGAAATAAATTGTTGCTTTATTATGACAGTGTCATAATAACACTTTTCACATTAGCCTAATAAAGCTATTAAGCCACACCCCTGTCATAATAACACTATTCACATTAGCCTAATAATGCTATTAAACCACATCCCTGTCATAGTAACACTTTTCACACTTGCCTAATAAAGCTTTTAAGTCACGACCATTACCGGAACTACAATTGAGGTATCAATGGGTTTCCGTTGGGTATCTTTTTTTTATTATTAAATTAAATAACGTATTTTATTGCAGGATAAATACAATATTTATGCACCAGTACATGTTATGATGTATTTCCAAGAAAAGAAATACCAGAGATCCTTGTAAATGTAGGATGTAATCTCCATCATGCCCAATTCAATTAACCAAAAAGTCAGGAGTCCCACTAGTGCATATTTTTTTTTAACTGTGGGTCCTAAACATTTCTAAGCACAAGTGATGAGTTCAGACTTGCCTAGATGAGTTTCAAGTATCTCTCAATACATACAAATATATACAGCAAGTCCCATTTCATTAAAATAATATATGACAGAATAGGAACAGAATGTACAATGAGTTTTGGCTCATATTTGGAAATTTATCCATCAAATAATTGTCCGTATTAGGAAATATTGTTTGTTATGTTATGATACAATACCATAGCCATAGAGCTTTTGATTTAAATAAACTTACCAGGTATATGATTTTTATCTACATGTATAATTTTTTTTACTTCTCATGAATAAGCTCTAGCTTTGGTGCTGTCCACCACTTTCAGCCCCTCTTATTTACTTCATTGGTGATTTTGATGACAAGTGCACCTCTCCATCAACTTGAATGCTTCCATATATGTACTGTTGATTACAGACACTCCGTCCCTCTATTACTGGTATTTGCTTTCCACCACATGCACTTTCAGCTGCATTGCCCCCCTCTTATTTACTTCATTGCTAATATTGATAACAGATGCACACCTCCCTGTACTTGGTGCTAACCTTCACATGTACTATGATGTATATTACAGACAAGTTATAACAACAGTATTTTAAATTTTTTCAGGTTTATTTGGCAAAAGAAGTTGAAACAGGAACTGAGTTTGCAAGTATGTTAAAAATTGAGATATATTTATTTTATATTTAAAAAAATATGAATTTTACTTGGATGGTCCTCAAAAATATGTTAGTTTGTGTCAACCGAAAATCCAAGATGGCTACTGCTGTAGGACTGTTTAACAAAGGATAATATATGGAAAAATGAACGAGTTTTTTTTCTCAGAAACAACTAACTATATTGAATCAAAATTGCATATGAATGATCATTGGTAAATTTCATGGATGATTCTCAGTCCTATTATTTCATGCAACTGGTGGAGGATTTGTCAAGCATTAATACACTAGACAGTTCTTTTTATTTTAATATTATTCTTACCAATTTATTACTAAATGATGTCATTTTACATGTATATTTAAAAAGTTCACTTTAGGATATATTCTTACTGCAGGTATAAATATGTGGAATGGGTGAGATCTGCAGTCTCTTTGACTGCTATCTCTCTTGTAGCATATTTATGAATAAGTCTGGGGGTAATATTTAACAATCTTCTTTTCAGAAGCTACTAAACTGTTTGAACCCGTATATGTACACAAATAATCATAGGTTGGTCATTTAATGTTTTTGTTTGCATGACCAATATGGCTACTATTGTGGGACATGATGTAACATAGGTGTTTAATAATATCAGAAATAACTGTTTGAACCCAAGTTGTAAATGAATGATGAGAGGGCTCTCCATTATGTTTTTGTTTTTTGGGCAAGTTGGAAATACAAAATGGCCACCACCATTGGATATAGTTTTATGAAGGAGTGTTTTGGGAACTATATTTGTATATGCATTAAGCAATCATGTAATTTAAAAACCACTGAAGTGTACATACATGATCATTGGCAGTGACAAAACTTAGAATTTCTTCTACAGTTGCCAACTGGACTACCAGGAAAATATTATCAGTGGCCCAGACTGAAAATGTGGGAGCCTGGCAGCTTAAATTTTTCATGAAATGTTCACAATTTCAGTAGCCACCTGGGCTACTACCAAAAAAGAAAAAAAGAGGCTTAGGTAAAAATTTAGGGGCACTGGGTTACTGGACCCCTGTTAAGTTTTTCCTCAATTGGAAGTTAAATATTTCTTTTATGAAATGGAAATCTAAGCTGGAAATCATAATGTAGACTTATCTAAAACTGTTATAAAGCAGGGACACGAGAAACTTGTTTTGTTATTTAGCAACCATTCATGACAATTATTTTTATTTCTTTTAATAGTTAAAGTGTTGGAGAAGAGACACATTATGAGAGAGAAAAAAACTCAATATGTTATGAGGGAGAAAGAAGTTCTGATGAAAATGAATCATCCGTTTATTATTAGACTGTTCTACACATTTCAAGATTCAGATAGACTTTGTATCCTTTGTATAAAGTAATTACAACAACAAAGGGAACCTTTATGGGGCAGCAATGTGTAAGTAAAGAAAACAGATGGAATGATGAGAACTTATAAGCTTGCTATCTGTAATTGGGAATTGGATATCTTGAAGACATAGAGATAGAGACATAGATCCTTTTAACTTGTTTACAACTTTTTTTGTTTTTGTGTCAACACCAAAAAAGAACCTGAGGCTGTCGTAGTCATGATTGTATGGTAGTTGGATTTACAACTACCTGTGCAATCAGTGCCTATCACCACTAACGTTGTGAGTTCGAACCCCATTCATGGCGAGGTGTACTTGCTACAACATAATCTGATAAAGTTTGTCAGTGACTTGTGACAGGTCAGTGGTTTTCTCGGGGTACTCTGGTTTCTTCCACCAATAAAACTGACCGCCATGATATAGCTGAAATATTGTTGAAACCATAAGCCAAACCAAAAAAGAACCTAGATATGTTTCACCAGCTCTAGCTATAGCTCCTGTATTTCAAAAGTTTGTTGGAGAAATTGGAGTCAACATATATAGATTGCTATTCATCATCTGCTTTAATTATTGTCACACTTACAATCAAACTACTTTATAGAAAAAAACTTACACACATAATCTTCTACAAGACCAGGAAGATGACATGTCTTCCATAGAATACTCCCAGACAGGTGACTCATGCCTTCCATGGAAGACTCGCATCATAGTTTGGAAGTTTGTATTGTTAGATCTTTTGAACTGTTTGATATTATTTTTCCTTGACATGTGTACAAGATTTTGTATTAAACTATGCAGACAGAGGAGAACTGTTAGACTACCTACACAAGCTATCTTCATTTGATTTACAATGTACTAGATGGTATACAGCAGAAATTGTGTCAGCATTAGAATATATGCACAGTTTAAATTTTATTCATAGGTAAGATCTTGTGAAAGTAGGTTCAAATCGTTGATAGCCCATGGCTAATCAATCATGCTCCGATATTCAGAGCAAACTGATTTTTTTCACCATTCTTTCCAGGGCTATTTCAATTTGTTGAAGCAAATAGGGTGACATAACATATAGCTTTCTCAGGAGTCAAGCCAACATTTGGTTAGATTAGATTAAGCATATTTTATTGCTAAATATTTTAACAATTCGATTGGACACAAGTTATATCAACTTTCAAGGATCCTCTCCACAACATTTTGTTAAAATTGCTGGTTTTGTAAAATTGAGCTACTTTCTTTCTTTTACTTGCAAGCATTGAAAATGCAAACTTTTGTAATCATGATAATAATATTGATCGGGTCCTTAGTGGCAGTGATCTTGTGGTCCAATGATACTTGTCTTGAAAGACCTTTCTAATCTTTTGTGTGTGAGAACTTTGTCACCCAATATTATTATTAACGCTATAACAATATGTCCACAAAACTTAGAGTAATTTTATTTATAGGAGGACAAATTAGTAGATAAGAATATAACATACCTGTACAATGTATTATTGTAGAATTATTATGGTAGTTTTTTATGCATATTTACTTGTAATTAAAAACAAACAGTGTTTGACATTACAGTCTTCATGTATAACTTTGGAAATTAAGGAAATTTAAGAGAAATCTCTTGGAAATTAAGGAATTTTAAGAGAAATCTCCTAACATAATTCTGATTTTGTATTTGTTTATTTAAGCATTTAACAAAACATTAACTGACAAATTTTTACTTGATTTTCAGGGATTTAAAGCCAGAAAATATTTTATTGAATAAAGATATGCACATACAGATTACAGATTTTGGAAGTGCTAAAATTTTAAGTAAAGAAGAGGAAACAAAACCAGAGGAAGGTAATTATTATCATGTGTTTTTCTTGTCGGGTACTACTAAACTGAGAAACGAAAACGAAATGAAACGAAAGGACGTATCACAAAACGAAACGAAACAAAAAATGAAGAAACGAAGCAAAATACAACGGAACGAAATGAAGTATCACAAAACGAAACGAAATATATCAAACAAAGCATAAAAGATCCAAAAACAATCAATGAAGGGGTAAAAATCAACGAAATATTGAGTGGTTAGTTCGGCTATTTATAGATCTATGCTTGGATGCTTTTCTGTTGCAAAATTCAAAAAGGTCAACAAAAGTCATGTATCACTACAGTAAATATATATTAAATTCTTTAAAACACCGTGTCAGTTTCCGGCACCGACCCGCTTCAAAGGGTTTACTGAATGTGAGAAAATGGACTTCAAAGCCTGGCTTCAAAGAGTTGGTTCTTTTGAAGTGTTGATACAAGTAAAAACCCTGAATGAGGGTTTCGTGATATATTTATAAGGGAGCAGATTAAAGTCCCTCTACCACATTACAAAATGGAACCGAAAGAGCACAAAGAGGATATTGAGATGTAAGTTGTATTTATTTTGCAACATTTCAGCTAAAGTTTAATTTGAGTATGTCAGAAAGAAATATTGTGGAAAAATTTTATGTTACTCATCGCCGCCCAAAATTTCATGTCGAATTCAACTTTAAAAATTTAAATTTAAAGTACACTTGTCATGACAGGTATTCATTCTGGTCATAAGGCAAAAGTATCTAAGCCTCGTAAAGGAGGACGAACACCTCTTGAGAAGGACACTACAGACCAAGCTGAAAGACAACCATTGCTGGAGACAAGTTCTGTCCAAGGAGCTTTAGATTTGCTCGATCATATTGATGAAAATAATCCATTTGAATTGATTTATCTATTTCAAACAAAAGCCTCTTTGTGCTACGGTTGCAGAACAAAGTTCAGTCGGGAAACTGAACAAAACGACCTGATTATAAGACATTATTGCGATCACGAGTATTCCGTTCAAGGGCAAAGAAAAACAAAATGGCTATTTGCTTATTTCCATCTAAGAAGTTCCTGTGTGTGTAGGAAATTTCCAGATTTCAAAAAGGAAATGCTTAAGATTTCTAAAGAGTCAAAAGACATTTTACCACAGGAAGTACGACAAAAACTGAGGGCAATGGGAATCGGCATTTAGCACATGAAAGTAAATGAAAGAGCACGATACTTCCAATTTATTATGTACTTTTAATAGTTTTATTTTATGCTTTTGTGCAAAGACACACCGGGATAATTTGGATTTTCTTTTGACAAATTAATAGCTACAAATGTCATTAAACTGATTTCTTTTTGACGCATTTTTACTTATGCAACTACTTATATCAGAGCAATGGTATGATAGTCAATCCTTTTAAATGATCCACTTTGTATCCTAGATCGTGACTATATTTGCAGTTGTGAATAGATACATGCATGTCGTTACCTTATACATTGTATTTCGTAAAGGACCAACCCGCCTTCACCATCATGACCACTGTGTAGTGACTGAAGCCAGAATGTAGACTTCATTATGTATATATATTACACTATTATGTCTACTCATTTTTGTTTTGTTTGCGAGTATAGTTTTTGGCTTCTGAACAGCAATTGTTGTATGGTATTACATTGTTTTGGGCGTTTTCCAGTTTCATATTTATGATATTTGTGTTGAAGCATCCCAATCGGACGACGGAAAGACAGATTAGTGTTCGTCTGGTTCGTTAAATGCAATTTCGACAGGTGTCACATGTAAATCAAAAGGACTGATTATCCTTTCGGAACACTTGATTCTTTCCGATTGGAAGTTCGTGTTGTTCAAGTATGTTTTATGTATTTTAGCTCACCTGGCTCAAAGGGATAGGTGAGGTTATGTCACAATGTTGCGTCAGTCATCTGTATGATTGATTGATTGGTGTTTAACGCCACTTTCATCAATATTTCAGCTATATCATGGCGACCAGTTTTAGTGGTGGAAGAAGCCGGAGTACCCGGAGAGAACCACCGACCATGGGCAAGCAACTAGTAAACTTTATCACTTACGGTTTCGAGTCGAGTGCACCCTATTTTGTAATTTACAAAGCCGGGCGCGAACCCACGCCGTATTGGTGATAGGCTTGTATGAGTTGTTAAATCCAACGACCTAACTCATTGAGCCATCCCCCCCTCCCCCCGTCATCTGTAAGCTTTTCTTATCTCAAACTATACTGGTCTATTGAACCCAAACTTTATAAGCATGATCTAAAATTATCGGCCAAGACGAATTGCAATATTGCAAGAATGATGAATGGAAAATATTTTACAAACTTTCCTAAATTCATGTTGATCAGACATTCAGCATTGCCACCAGAGGCAATAATAAGATGAGACAAACACCACAAGGAAACATACAAAAACAAAACAAAACAAAAACACTTAAAACTAAAGCTTGGACAATATACGAACTCTCTTAAAAACCGATAGTGACATCAGGTGCTCCTGAAAGGTAAGCATGTTCTTCTTTGTCAGCGACACCCGTCGTATTGCCGATTGGTCAAAATTGGTGAAATCAAAATCAGTTGTGAAGAACGCCCGGGAAGAATGTCAAATGGTTACGAAATCATGGTAATTTGCGAAACAGATATCCCCTAATTCACGATGGTGTACATAAAATTTACCGAGTGATGACTCTAATTTTCCTAGGTTTGACTTATTCCTGGGTAACTTTTCTGACAACAGTTGTCCTCTCTCTAGGAAGTCACTGCATTGGACACAAACTTTAGCGTATCGGATCAATTTTTAATGTAGACACCATACGCCGATGACGCAGGTATATTTCTACCAAGAAAGGGAAAATTCACAATTGGAAGGTCAAAGCCATATATTTTTACCCCCTCAAGAATTGAAGACAGCTATTGTCCCCTCTTGTCCTGGTCTTCCTGTTCCGTCACCTATGTTCCAATTATGTAATTGGGATGGTCACGTGAAGCCTGATTGAAAATAGGATGTGATATCGTAGAAAAGATACGCTCAGGTCAATCCTTAATAAGGTCAGAGACATATGAAACCATGTATCTGATAATGTCTAGGTCAAGCATTTTAACTTTTTTACAGCTACTGATTATGAAGCTACTTTTGCAATAGCAAAGCAGACTGACATTTATAGTCTAATAGATTGCTAAAAGACTATACATTTCAACCAATCTACTCAAGCGCAGTTCCAGACAATTTTAAAAGCGAGGGAGGTTCCACTCAAAAAGGAGGTAAAAAGAAAAAAAAATCAGTCTAATTTTCGACACTGATACACGTAATTTTTCAGTTTCCGAGAAAGGGGGTTCAAACCACTGGACCCTCCTCCCCCTCCTCTGGATCCGCCAGCGCTAACATTTTAAAGAATTAATATTTATTTACTATATTTACTGTATTGGTGCATGACTTTTATTGACCTTTTTGAATTTTGCAACAGAAAAACATCCAAGCATAGATCTATAAATAGCCCAACAAACCACTCAATATTTCGTTGATTTTTATCCCTTCATTGATTGTTTTTTGGATCTTTTATGCTTTGTTTGATATATTTCGTTTCGTTTTGTGATACTTTGTTTCGTTTCGTTTCTTCATTTTTCGTTTCGTTTCGTTTTGTGATACTTCATTTCGTTTCTTCATTTTTCGTTTCATTTCTTCATTTTTCGTTTTGTTTCGTTGTATTTCGTTTCGTTTCGTTTCGTTTTCGTTTCTCAGTTTAGTAGTACCCTTTCTTGTCAGTTAAAATTTAAAATATGTTGTTTCATACAGTTTTTTGAGAGTTTACTATCTTTTTTTAGATTACCTGGCCAAATGCCATGTGACCTTTTGCCATTGCTTGGCATACATCGAATATGGAAAATTTACACATTTAAATCATCTTACTTCTCTGGAACCACTTAACGAAATTAAACCAAACTTGGCTGCGATGATTCTTGGGTGGTTCCCTTTCAAAAGTGTGTCTAACAGCCCCACCCTCCATTCAAGATGGCTGCCATAACTGAAAACAGAAATGTCTTTAATCGTCTATTGCTTTATTATAAGTCATGGCGAAGTGTATTGGATACAACATTTTGTGATATAGTTTGTCAGTGACTTGCTGCAGGACTATGGTTTTCTCCGGATACTCTGGTTTCCTCCAACAATAAAACTGACCTATATAACTGAAATATTGTTTAAAAGTGGCTTTAAACACCATAACCCTAACTCTGACTACTGCACCTACCATCTGCCAATACTTTTGAAAAAGCATTAGTGTTAAATCCTTGTTCCATGATTCTACAAAGCTATGTCTCTTACAGAGCACCAGACACAAAGAAGGAAGAATTCATTTGTAGGGACTGCTCATTATGTTTCTCCAGAAGTACTCACTAGTAAACAGGTTTGCAGTAGGTCAGTATACACTGGAATAATATAGTACATCATACACCCCAGGGTGTTAGTGGGAAAAAGATTAACAGTCGCCAATGCGACAAAAATTTCCATTGGGCAACCTATTTTATGCGTAGCAATCGCCCAGCTGGCGACCTACAAAATTTATTTGGCAGCAGTGATTTTCTGACTGCGTTTTTGGGCCGAATATGAAAAAGGCTCTTTTTCACAATTTCACAGGGGAAAATTCCCAATAGCGTGGTGATAAAATTATTCGTAAAAATCGTTAATGAAAGCTTTTTCAAATGAAATATTAAAAGTCAGACTTTTTCTAGTTTATGACCTGGTTACTGTTTGTTTTGATTCTGCAAACGAAATACTACGCACAAGATATCGGGAACCAGTGCAGTATATTGGGTCGTTTGATTTGATGAAAGTGGCGTGTATCGGACTGCGATAAAACTTCAGAAAAACGAAAGCGGAAAGTGTAGTATTTGGAATAAATTTTATATTAAAGATGTTTATTGAAATAAATTTAATATGAAAATAATAGTAAATATGTCCTATGATTTACGTTGCTTGATATTTTGTTAATTAATTAGGAATTAAAAACGGAAAACAGTTGATGAAGCCGAATACGCGAATTATTGCCCATTGAGTTTTAAAGTTAAAAATAAAAATGTTACAATGTTGCATAATTCTAAATATTATGCAAATTTTTTTTTACCAGTAATGATGGAAGCAAGTACAGGTAACTTGAATCCTTTGGATTAAAAAAAACGTTTTTACTGCCCGAGAGCAATGAGGTTGCTGACGTTATTAAAACCAGTGAAACTGTTTGTGCTTCAAGTGAATCCGACCCACTACCGGTCACCGACACTATTACTGATACACCATGTCCCCCAGAAGTTGAACGCCTTGTTACCACTGTCAGTGTCACTTTAGAAACAACAAATTCAAATTCTTTATTACCTAACACAGCTTCAAATGACATCCAACAACATGTTAATAGTGCAATTAGTGGCAGGGTCGTCTTAATAGCATAATAAGCCTCCGTGCAAAGCAACTCATTGGGGCCCATAACTACACAACCACTCACAGAAATGGGTGATAAATTAAAATGTATAATTATTGTATTGGACAATTTGGTACTTCCAACAAAATCAGTGTTTAAACATTAAAAAACATGATGTACACAATAAACATAGATTAGCATTTTTGAAGGATAATCTTTGTAAAATGTATAAATGAAGTTGAAGTTGTTTCCAAAGGTTAGAAATTAGGACACCATCTTAAAACCAGCAATGACAGTGCAATTGTACATCTATTTGTATTGGAACATGATTTAGATGTGAAAATTCATGTTTGTACAAATGAAGTCTAAATCTTTGGGGCGCCAAAACTTGACACAGTCTGCAATTGGGGCAATACTATTTTTTACCAGAAGAGTGGAACAAGCTCATGGGAGCTTATCACAGATTCTTGCAACTCGCTTAGAAGAGTCCTGGACTTATAATTTTCAGTTGGGACTCACCAAAATTTCAAATTTTTGTAATGACTCGTCAAAATAAATTACTGCAAGTATCACTGCTTATGTTGATTTATTTCATATTTCAGATTTAACTACTTGTATGATATTTTACATATTCATAGAATACATATAATCCTTGTGCTTCACCATGAGCAAGGGTAATTATAATTGAAGTTAATAGATTTATTGTTACTTTTGATATAATTTCAGTTCTGACCTTTGGGCTCTTGGTTGTATAATATATCAGCTATTGTCAGGTCTTCCACCATTTCGTGGAGGGTAAGTGTAAATACTAGTAGTTTTGTTTTGCAGTGTTTCAGCTAGACTTTGAAAAAACTCGACAATTTCCAGTTTTATCATAATTTCTTCAGGACATTCTTTAATAATTAAACTAATTTTTATAAAGTTCTTCAGGAGAATTTGAGAAATGGGTGAGCAAATGTCCTTAGACTGGTGCCTAGCTGAATCACTACTTTTGTACAATTTGTTTTGGCTTTATTGAAATGACAATTACAGTTCTAACACAGTAGCAAAGACATGATTTATATACTTTCTTTATGATAGTATTTAACTCAAAGTATGGAGAGATTGACAATTACCTACAAAACATTTAGGATCTGACTTCTTCCTGAAACCTATAAAAAGAAATTGCACAAAAGCTTATTTTTTCAATCCAGACTTTTAAATTTCAGAAGTCTCCAACAATTACAGAATTTTAAAATGCTGTCCTTTTCAAAAATATGAAAAATGACAAAAAATTACAATGATCAATTAATAAGGCCAATACGAGACATAGGAGAAGTAGGATCTTGCTAGAGGTAACCAGAGAAAACAAACTACACTGTACTACCTTTCATCCTAAAGTCACTGACAAACCATTATCATATAAGGATGTATCTAAAACACCTACAGTAACATGTGGCAGCTCAGTGATTTTCTCCGGGTACTCCGGTTTCCTCCACCAATATAACTGAAATATTGTTGAAAGTAGCATTAAGCATTATAACCCCTATTAAACATCTTAGTACTCTGCACAAATGGATAGGAGTTGAAACCTGTTTATACTGATTGAGTAGGTAGATGTACCAACTATAACATATAGTAGATCATGGAAGCTGCCATATCAATTGTGGACAGTAATCTCAAAATTTACAATATATATGTGGAAATTCTTATCAGTGTTAAATATTAAAAAGACTAAATCCAAAAAATTTTCTTTCAAAATGTACTAAATTAAGAATTTGTAGATGCATTTCTCATTTAGATCACACATTTACATTTGTGGAAGTTAGGGTACAAGAGATAATAAAAACAAAATATAATACAGTGTTTCAGCTAGACTTTGAATCTTCAGGACTCTCTTTAATAATTAAGCTAATTTTTTATGGACAATTTTGAAAAATGGATGGGCAAATGTCCTGAGACCAATGCCTAGCTGAATCACCATTATACCAGAGATGAATTTAGACAATTTAAACAACAGGCTCAATTTATTCCATTTTTTTCACATTTTCTGGGATAATTGACATCATGGAAAGCATCATACAATTTCAATAAAGCATCTAATTTTCAATTAGTTTCTCCTTCAAGGTATACCAGTAGTTTATTAGTAAATTTTAAAACTAACATCCCAACTCAATCTATATTTATGTCAGAATTGTGGATGAAATGTAACCTATATCGTACCAACTTCCCTTCAGTACATGTATTGTGAATTTAACTAGTCAAACCTCATTAAACTGCCACCGTTTGTTCAGCAATAATTTGGCGTTATAACGAATTTGGCGATAATCTGAGGGAAGCCTTAAACCGGAAGTATGGACGCAGACATAAATGACCATCAGAAATAGAATGACAAATTTATGGATGGGGGTTGTTAACTGATAAAAAATCAATAAACAATAATGATTTATTTTGACTTGTATAGAAACAATATTTTATGATACAAGCATGACATGCAAAAATTATCATTCATAAATAAAGTTTTTGTAAGTCATCGAACTTATTTACACGTACGATGTCGTTTGCTGGGAGTTCTTTATTTGATATATCTTCGACAGTTCTATGCTTTACGGGTAATTCCCCAAAAAATAGAGAAATAATCTGCTATTTGTTGTTGAGTGCTTTTAGGATTGTTTCATTGCAGTCTATGATTTCTTTTCCACTTTGGAGTAGACATTTTTACACTGAGAAATAGGAAACACTGTGCAAACTTCAAACAAGTTTTATTCACAATTAAAAGAGTTCACAAACCATAAAACTAATACTCTGGTTTCAACTTTTAATTATACAACAATTAACTGTAATCAGATTGTTTGTGCAAGAACTTCAATTTACCTTAATTGCTTGTAAACCTACCTGTAAAATCATCAACGTGTGACATAGCTGATTGGCATTATATCGAGGAACAATCAACAGTAAATTGACCATTTGATCTTTTGATACCTGGGCGGATGGCGATAAGCGAGTTTGGCATAATAATGAGGGTTTTTACATGGAAAGAAAACAGGACTTGATAATTTCATAGTGGTATGCGAGTTTGGCGATGAATCAGGGGCAATAAAACAGGGTTTTACTGTATATATGCTAATATCTATGATATTTTCAGACATGAGTTTCAAATATTCCAAAAAATCCAGAAATTAGAATATGATTTCCCTGATGGATTTGATCCAGTTGCCAGAGATCTGGTGGAAAAGCTAATTGTAAGTCATTGTCTTGCTTTCATTAAATTAGACAAGAGATTAAAAATGTTGTTTTGTCATGAAAATGCGTGGAAGGCTTTTCTTGTAGCAGCTATTAAATCAACTATTCTGATAAGTCTGTTTTGTAACGATCATATATCATACATCATAAATTCACAATAATTGGACTAAACATTCATCCTGTAGTTTACATATCAGCCAGACACATTTCACCACACCTTGACCTCATTTTTAGTTCATTGACTTTTTAATCTTTGTTAAATTTGCCTAAATTTTGTATCATTAGGTCATTCTCAGTAATCCTACATTTTAGACAAACAGCATTATTATCTTAAGTTTTGGGGGTATCTGACGACTTATATCGTTCCAGAGTTATGTCCCTTGGTTGTTGGTAAAATGGTGTTTTTAATGGTTTTCTTTATCAGATTTATCTAAGATTTGAATATTACATTTAGATTGATTTACTTTGGTTTTAAGGTCTTTCATTATTCCAGAATTTTTAGCTCACCTTGCCAAAGGCAATGTGAGCTTTTGCCATCACTTGGCGTCCATCGTCTGTCGTCCGTTAACTTTTCACATTTTAATCTTCTCCTCTGAAACTTGGTAGGAAGCATCTATGGAAGGTCCTCTCCAAAGACTGCTCATTTTGTCTTGATCCATTAATAAACATGGCCGCCATAGGCAATTCTTGTTTCTGATTGGCCGATTTTTTTAAATCTTCTCCTCTGAAACCGCTTGGCCAAATGAACGGAAACTTGGTAGGAAGCATCCTTGGAAGGTCCTCTCTAAAGATTGCTCCTTTCGTCCCGATCCGTTAACAAGCATGGCCACCACAGACAATTCTTGTTTCTGATTGGTTGATTTCTAAAAAATCTTCTCCTCTGAAACCACATGGCCAAATGAAACGAAACTTGGAAGGAAGCATCTATGGCAGGTCCTCTATAAAGATTGCTCATTTCGTCCCGATCCATTAACAAACATGGCCACCACAGGCAATTCTTGTTTCTGATTGGTTGATTTCTAAAAAATCTTCTCCTCTGAAGCTTGGCCAAATGAATCGAAACTTGGTAGGAAGCATCCTTGGAAGGTCCTCTATAAAGATTGCTCATTTAGTTCTGATCCGTTAACAAACATGGCCACCATAGGCAATTCTTGTTTCTGATTGGCCGTTTTAAAAAAATCTTCTCTAAAACCGCTTGGCCAAATGAACCGAAACTTGGTAGGAAGCATCTTTAGTAGGTCCTCTATAAAGATTGCTCATTTCGTCTCGATCCATTAACAAACATGGCCACCACAGACAATTCTTGTTTCTGATTGGTTGATTTCTAAAAAATCTTCTCCTCTGAAACCGCTTGGCCAAATGAATCGAAACATGGTAGGAAGTATCCTTGGAAGGTCCTCTATAAAGATTGCTCATTTAGTTCCGATCCGTTAACAAACATGGCCACCACAGACAATTCTTGTTTCTGATTGGTTGATTTCTAAAAAATCTTCTCCTCTGAAGCTTGGCCAAATGAATCGAAACTTGGTAGGAAGCATCCTTGGAAGGTCCTCTATAAAGATTGCTCATTTAGTTCTGATCCGTTAACAAACATGGCCACCATAGGCAATTCTTGTTTCTGATTGGCCGTTTTAAAAAAATCTTCTCTAAAACCACTTGGCCAAATGAACCGAAACTTGGTAGGAAGCATCTTTAGTAGGTCCTCTATAAAGATTGCTCATTTCGTCTCGATCCATTAACAAACATGGCCACCACAGGCAATTCTTGTTTCTGATTGGTTGATTTCTAAAAAATCTTCTCCTCTGTAACCGCTTGGCCAAATGAATCGAAATTTGGTAGGAAGCATCCTTGGAAGGTTCTTTATAAAGATTGCTAATTTAGTTCCGATCCGTTAACAAACATGGTTGCCACAGGCAATTCTTGTTTCTGATTGGTTGATTTCTAAAAAATCTTCTTCTCTGAAACCGGTTTGCAAAATGAATCGAAACTTGGTAGGAAGGTCATCTATAAAGTTTGCTCATTTAGTTCCGATCTGTTAATAAATATGGCCACCACAGGCCATTCTTGTTTCTGATTGGTCGATTTCTAAAAATCTTCTCTGTAACTGCTCAGCCAAATGAACCGAAACTTGGTGGGAAGCACCTATGGAAGGTTCTGTATTAAGTTTCCTCAAAGCAGAATGAAAGGTGAGCAACACAGGCACAGTGGGCTGAGCCTCTAGTTTAATGCCCCTTTATAACTGATCAAATGATGATTTTATGGTTTCTGAGTGTTAACTCAAGTCCTGGTTATTGCGTCAATTTAGAATTTTAAAACTACATGTTAGCTTTAAATGGATAACATATAAGTTTAGGGAGCAGTCGTGGTCGTGATCGCACTCTGTGCCTATCACCACTAAAGTTGTGAGTTCGAATCCCGCTCATGGTGAGGTGTACTCGATACAACATTATGTGATAAAGTTTGTCAGTAACTTGTGGCAGGTCGGTGGTTTTCTCCGGGTACTCCGGTTTTCTCCACCAATAAAACTGACGACCACGATGTAACTGAAATATTGTTGAAAGTGGCGTTAAACAGTATAACTCTAACCCATGCAAGTTTGGATTCACAAATTCCTTTCCAAGGATGTTATTTCTCCTACAGGACAGCAGTAGTAACTCTGCTTATACATCTCTGTAGCCATTTATGCTAACTAGAGCTGTGTATATCTCTGTTGTGTGTCTGCAGGTTTGTTTCTTGAAGTTATCTATGAAAACTTTTCAAAAATGACCTGTAAACCGTGACATTTGCACTGAAAATTAGTTGAACTATATACCGGTAGATATACTGCATAACTACAATTACGAAAAAGAATAAGACTAAGCAATTGGTGAGTTTTGTAAGGCTATGGTTTAGAGACCTGTTGGCAAAGTGGAAATGTAATTGATATAGTTATAGACTAAACTGTTTACTTATTTGTATCAGGTTATAGAACCAACACAAAGACTTGGTTGTGAAGAATTGGGTGGTGTAGAAAAATTAAAGTCTCATCCATTCTTTGAGGGCATTGACTGGGCACATTTATCAGTAAATAAACCACCAGAGTTACTTCCTTATTTACCAGCGACCACAGACAATCCAGATCAGTTATGGAGTCGGGTAGGTACTCAAATTAAAAACTTTTTAATTAGATTTCATTATCTTCCAGGAATGTTTCCTCTCGGAATGAAAATAAAAACATAAATCATGTATGATTCCATGACCCCCAAAATCTGTATTTTCCGAACATGTCTGGTATTTCGGTTCATTGTCTGGAAACAATGAACGGTAAATAAACGTTTTTTTCTGTAAAAATGCAATAATGAGAGAACAAAGTTGACATTTTCCTTTCAGCAATTAATTTGAAATTTATCCACCGGGTTAGTGAGTGAGTGATTGTTGTTAAGCGCCAACTTGATTTTCAATGAGATGATGATGAAATCCGCTTTGTACTTAGACCAACAAGCTTAGTTAGATTTTTATAGTGCTAGCTCACTGAAACAACAGTCCACGGATAGACATGTCGCCTCAATTGAACACGTTATCCTGATTCCGAACCAACTAATCTTTGCTCTTTCTCCTTAATGCTGCATGCTTAGCGGAGAAGCAACAAATACATATTTTATAGTCTCTGGTTTTACCTGATCTGAGCTCGGACACACAAGCAACCACACTCGAGGTGAGCACGCTAACTATTACACCACTGATGCGGTTTCCACCAGGTTAGGGACGATAAAATGTAAGCTAGGTTTGATTTTTGAATATTAACACTTTTTTGTTCCTTGATTTGCCAGAAAATACCAATTGTTCAGGTTTCTTTTCAATAACCAAAGTCATCCTTTAGCAAATCAATTGAAATGTATTGAACATTGTTTAATGACTACAATACACAGGTCAAGTTCAAGTGGGAAAAGTTTCAGGTAATTGATGTCCATGATTAGATCACACAGATTTGATGTAGACAGATTTATTTAATCATAATACTAGTATATTGTGAAATATACCACTATTTAATAATGAATTTCAATTTGTTTCAGCCTGGCTTTGATGATAAAAGAATTGTAGAATTAATCACCAACAATGTAAATGTGTAAGTATTTAGGTAGTCCTTTAAATTTACACTCAAGATTTTTCACTTTATCTTAACAGTAGGGAAGTGTCAATAATTTATACCTTTATTACTCCTTGGGGGTGACATTGTTATAGAACATGACTTTATACATACTTGTGTGATATGTTTATGCACAATCAATGGAAGATAAATCAAATACAAATACTTACTACAAACAAGACAATGTTTTTACAGGATTAGGGTTATGGTGTTTAATGCCACTTTCAGCAATATTTCAGTTATATTGTGGTGGTCAGGTTTATTGGTGGAGGAAATCTGAGTACCCGGAGAAAACCATCGACCTGCGGCAAGTCACTGACAAATTTGATAACATAATGTTGTATCAAGTACACCTTGCCATGAACGGGTTTCGAACTCACAATGTTAGTGATGAGAGGCACTGATTGCATAGGTAGTTGTAAATCCAACTTCCATACGATCACGACGGCCCCCAATGTATTTAATTGATACTATTTTGATAAAGTCTCAATTATTGCTTTAATAAAAGTTTTCAGAATTTACTGTAAGTGATCATAAATACAGTAAAAAGTGCCTTATGTCACCTTCCAAGGGAACATTGAAATATGCTAACAAAAGACAGGTGGTCATAAATACAGTAAAAAGTGCCTTATGTCGCCTTCCAAGGGAACATTGAAATATGCTCACAAAAGACAGGTGGTCATAAATACAGTAAAAAGTGCCTTATGTGACCTTCCAAGAGAACATTGAAATAGGCTCACAAAAGACAGGTGGTCACTAAATACATGTTTAATTAATAGATATGAAATGTACTGTGAATGGAGATTAAAATTAAGGTCACATAATAACTTATTGCTTATTAGAGGCAGTCACTAAAGCAGGTTTGATTTCTGATATTATTTATTATATAATTTAGACTTCATTGTCAGCTATAGGTGACAGTTAATATGTTTTAAGAGGGTCTAGGAGAAAAGTCCCCCGGACAAAAGCCCCCTTGACAAAAAGCCCCCCAATAATGAAAAGTACCAGTTATTTATATATTGGTATCTTTGCACACATATTGGACTTATTGTACTGCTATTTATGGGTTAACATTATTTTTGAATACCATTTTTCATAATACATTTTGTAAGTTGTTTTTGGAACTTGAAGATATCATAAACAATTGAAATATTTGTTTAAGAATTATAATAACCCTCTGACATCAAAGAAAGTAAAAATAAAAGTTGTTTTATCTTAAAAAAAATCATTATAGTATAGCAAACAGGGTGAGAAAATAACTCACTCATTTACTTTTAATAACTTCAAAGGTTATAAACGTAATCATCAATTGTTTGTCAATAAAAACAATTCCTGATTAACTAATATCTGATTAATTTTAATTCAAACAAATAAGTAGTGATAAATGAACATAACAATGAATGAAATGTGGAAAAAATATGTTTTTACAGTATTTTATTTTTTTAGTGTTAATTCCCCCACTCTTCCTTTTTTAATAGGGGCAAGTTTTGATCTTTAAGATATCTTTAATATCACCAACAACATAAAAAAATGTAATAAGATTGTATGATTATTTCATTATGGGCTTTTTGTCCGGGACCTTATGTCTGGGAGACTTTTGTGCGGGGGGCTTTTGTCCTGTTCCCATTTTAATATTTGTTTGCTTTTCACATATTTTTTGTTTTATAGTTGCAGTATATCAGAAGATGAAAGAAATAATAAGTTAGAAGAACAAAAGAAAAATAATGTTTATCATAATCTAGTGGAAGGACATCTTATAATTAAACAAGGTTTAGTTGATAAAAGAAAG
Organism: Bathymodiolus brooksi; assembly: GCA_963680875.1. Lineage (NCBI taxonomy): Eukaryota > Metazoa > Mollusca > Bivalvia > Mytilida > Modiolidae > Bathymodiolus > Bathymodiolus brooksi. The sequence goes on from OY804579.1 coordinate 56,286,787, forward strand.
GTTGGTATTTATCTCATAGGACTGGTAATAAACATGTCAATTTCAGAGATAATTTTTTTCAGTTATTTAACTGATTTCAGCTATTTTCCTCTGAAACAAAAATTCTGAAATTGCAGGATGCAGTCAGAACAGGTCAAAAATGACCTTGTTGAAAGGGTGGAAGATGGTTTCAGTTATTTTCATTGATTTTCATTTATTTTAAATTTTAACCAGAATCATCCCTGCAAATTTGTCATTATTAAGGTCAATTAAGTAACTTTATGTTGTTCTATCAGTGCAGAACCTATATATCTTACAGTCCACAATTATCATATTTCCTATGTATATCGGGGTCCTATATTACAGTTGTAGTTAAATAAAAAATATGGCAGCGAAAATTGATTGAAATAACACATTAATACAAGGGACCATAGAACCCACTGTACCGTAGGATCAGACTATACAGTAGAGTTCGTTTATAGCGAACAGGCTTGTAACGAAATCAGGCTTATAACAAAGTAAAGATAAATCCCCAGTCCAATCGCTATTTAAACAATGTATTTTTGAAAGCCTATTACAAATTTTTTATAACTAAGATCAGGCTTATAACGAAGAGAATTTTAAACCCAAACAACGTTTTTATTACTCAAAGTTGACCTGATATAACCAAGAAAATTGCTGAACAAACAAATCGTTTACCTGTCTTCCGTTATGCACGGACGATCACATATTAGAATGGCACTTGACACTTCCGTTATCGGTAATTGAAAAAATCAGTAATCCCACCTGTGATGTTGTTAATGATGTCAATCAAGACTTTTCTTTAAAATATTCAAACAATAAAATGGGTATTAATGATGTGATTAACAAGTTGTCAATTAATAACACACACGCTAATTTATTGCATTAAAAATTAATAAAGCGTAATCTAAATTTTAATGAATGGATGCACAGGCTAAAGAAATTAAAAACAGTCATGTGTGAGATTAATTCATTCACTTTTGTTTATTTTTTCTTTGATGATAGACTCTTTAATTAAACAACAAAGCGGCTTTTAAATTTTAATTCTACCATTGTTTTTCACACTGCAAGCCGAACATTGTCATAAATATGGTAACACATTCAGTAATCAATGTGAAGGGCAATAGATCTTGTTACAATATAAAATGTTGAATTAATGTTTTATTTTAACTGCTGAATTAATAAATTTTATTCAACAATTCTCGTTTTTGTTTTCCTCTATTCAGAAAAACGATGTCATATTTTAACAGCGTATTTAATTTATTCCTCAACATAGCTTGCATTATGAATGGTGTTACAAAAAAACCAAAGACTCGCAAAGCAAAATCCGCTGAAAATATTTTATTACAACAAAATCATTGAAGTAAAAACATTATTATTTATCAAAAAATAACAAAACAAAGCAAAAAAACCAGCTACACATCACTTGAAATAATTTTTTTGAAATACATCATTTTTCAAAGGGGGAGGTAATTCTACATTATTTCTCTTATAACGAACGATGCATATAACGAACTAAGATCGAGAGTCCCCTGGACTTCGTTATAAACGAACTCTACTGTATATGTATTAGGTTCCTCCACTAATAAAACTGACTGCCACGATATAGCTGAAATATTGTTGAAAGTGACATTATGTACATTATATACCATAACCCCCCCCCCATATGAATGAAAATGAGATCATTGTGGCTTATCTTAACCTTTAATGTCAAGGTTAAATAAGTAATTTTATTTATTTTAGTATATTACATGTTAATATATGAATGCAGACGAGGGTGCATTTTGTGATACCCCATGTTATTATATTTTTAATAATACAATTTTTTTATCGTTTTATTCAGGGTTTATTTGCAAAAAGAAGAATGCTTTTATTAACAGAGGGACCACATTTATATTATGTCGATCCTGCTACTAAAATTTTAAAAGGACAAATTCCATGGTAAGTAAGAGTCAAATGTAAAAACAATGATTTTATAAACATTAGGGTCACCATGATTCATTGTAAATTATGGTAGAGATGCCAGTAATTTCCTATGATAACTGCCATTTTGTTTTCTGGTAATGAAAATGACCAAAATTGACATTTTCAAAAATGTAATATTTACTCTAATCCCTTTATTGTTGTCTCCAACTGTTATTATTAAATTGGTTTTAATCTATATTTCCCTTCAATATATTTATTTGCTGCGGTAAGAACAAATATTGATTAAAAATATATCGGATCGGAACCGGCGTTTAATAGTTTTTTGAGCTGTGGCACGTTTTTTTTTAATAGAATATGTTTATGATGTCGTACAATCATATTTTAAATATCCAATGAAAGCTTAGATTTCCACGAAGGTTTATTTCCGGTCAAATTTCATGTAAAAAATTCAATGGAAAACTTTATAATCGTATTATTCATAGGTAACGGCAAAAATTAATTCAAACATCGATGGTTAAATTGGCCAAGTATCAACAAAAAATAACGTCAAAAACATATTCTTTACAACGAAAGGAAAAGAGATTGAACCAAATTCAGCAATGCCATAGCCATGTGTCAGTGTCATCGATGCATAGCGACGACAACAACTTGAACAAGATGGAAACTATTACTGATAACATTACCGGTGAGTTTTCATATTGAAAATATAATCATTATTGGATAGTTAGTATATCAAACAATGAACAAAACAAAAAATAAAGCTATCGATAGGCAGGGGAGGGTGCCGGTTCATGTTTTTATAAATGGACCTGCCCAACACTCTCCATTCTTTCTCTCTTTATTTTTATTTATCTCCTTTCGGTCTGGGATATAATGGGAAGGGAGTACGAATAAATCCATAAAATCTGGGGGAAGTGCTGCCAAAATTTGCTGTGTGGAGTCGGGGGTATGAAAAAAAAATCTAATGAAGGGGGGTCTACCCTGGTCCTGACAACAATACATTATAAGGGAAGTAGGCCATTTTCAGTAGTTTATTCACCATGTTCCATTTGTGTCTGAAATGGTTTAAGTGGTTTAAGGGAGCAAGAATGGGGAGGAGAGTGGATGCTTCCTTCTTTGATTATTATCCCTGCCATTTTATGTCATGGTTTACTTATTGTTCAAAGGGTGGATGCTGTATCATTTTATTTTGCTTTCGTAATGTAAAATGTAAATTTCGTAACATATTGCTGCTAGTCAATGTCGCGTTGACAAAATATGAAACTAAAACAGCAACAATTTGATATTAAATGAAATTGTGTAAAAACTGCACTAAGAGTTTTGGTCTCTTATGTTGTTGATCATCGTCGATAGCCCACGGCTATGATATACTCTTCACTCATCACATGTGGGTCAACTGATAGAAAAATCCTTGTACTGTCATGAATTATTCATCTCAAATCTGCTCGTCTCTTTTGTATTTTTGAGGATGTGAATTATTTGCACTTGTATTACGTACATTTTGCTGGACCAGAAAATTATGTATTACTGTACTTTGATACAAAAAGTACCTTATTTGCATAGTAAAAAAAACATGGTTTTATATTATTTTTTTAATTCTTGTGACATACTGCCAATTGTTAGATTTTAGTAATGTTATGTTGCTATAGCAACTTCTAAATGCTGAATAAAAAAAAACCCGAAGTTTACAGAGATGTCATAAAACTATACATGTATTTAAAGCCAAATCACAAACAGAAAGAGGACATTTTGTGTACACAGATCAATTTAATGTATTATTTAATATTTACTTACTCTTCCATATGGTTTTTGTGAGTAAGTGAAAGAAAATAAATCAGGAAAAATATGCATAAAAAAACCATTACATTTACATTTCACAATATTGCTGTTTTTAATCTTGATAACTATATTAATATTGTGGTATGAAGAATTAAAAATAGCATTTAGAAATTTTTTCAATTTTTAAATATGAATTACATTATTAAAGTTCTCAATGCTTTGTGATTTTTTTTTCTTTATTCAGATTATGGTAATTGAACTTCACTACTACAGCTGGTCTGGATTGGCAGTTGAAGGTTTATCTCTTTCTGCTGACTTTGAAATAAATCCCTGAGATCGAATGAGAAGAACATGGAACATTCAGCTCATTTCCAAATTGAGGACAAATATGAAGAAATTGCTCACTATATTATGAATAAATTATAAATTTTACTATTTTTAACTCGCATGGATCATTATTTGTCCAATTTTAGTATAAACATGGTATAATTTTATAAATATTCAGACCTATTTCATGAAAAAGTTAAAGGGTTAGTGTTATGGTGTAACTCCACTTTCAAAAATATTTCAGTTATATTGTGGTGGTCTGTCATTGGTGGAGGTAACCGGAATACCTGGAGTAAAACACTGGTCTGCTGCAAGCCACTGACAAACTTTATCATATAATGGCAGAGAGTGAAACAATTTGACTTACTCAGTTTTGTGGTACATGTATATATTTGTTTAAGTTGATCGTCACTTTCAGCAATTTTTTAGCTACATGTATATTATTACTGCCGATATTGAGGTATAAAGAGGTTTCCCTCAAGCTGACAGATGAAAACCCTTGTCATGTTTAGGAGGCAGGGAAATGTTAATATTTAAGGTGGCTAACCTACATTAGTGGTATATATCATGCATATGGCATGAAAAACTGTTTTGTTTTGACTTTTTAATTACTTATTTGAGGATATAGATTTCAAAATGACAATTAGTCTTGATGATCAAATTCGGACAAGAGACGGGCGAGAAATCCTAAAAATGTAAAATTACAGAACATATAATTTTGGAAAGGTTCCTGGTGTTGGTGTTTTTATTTACAAATGTCACTATTTGTTGCTTTGACCACACTCGAGGAGTGCATGTTAACTGTTACACCCTCGATGTCATGTATGCTGGTAGAAATTACAGTATAGAGGGACTGCTAGCCATGTGTTCTTATTGTGGTATCTCTTTTTATATATTCAGTTGATTTATCTTTACAAGAGATTGATAGAGGGCTTTCAGTTGATCATTCTGATACCTAGATGGTCAAAATCGGACAAAGAACACCAGAGAAATAACAAAAAATATGATTTTTACCGTAAAAAATATCCACATTTGGCAGCCATTTTGAAACAAAATGGCCACCATTATAAGTTTTTTAGTGTCCACAAAACAATATAATAAAACAAGAAGATATCATCTATCTACATTTCAAGTTTGATGTAATTATCTTGTATACTTTTTGAGATCTAACCAGTTATATACATGTATAACTACATTCTATTTACAAGATTTCAATATTTTTGATGGTGACACAGACAACAATCACCAAACTGCCTCAACACTCATTTTCAAATCTGTATAAAACTATATTTCCAAGACTGAAAATGGTTATATCGGTAGTTCATAATCCTATTCAGAATAAATGGTTTAACAACCTCAGTTATTTATCTAAGCAAATTTATGTTGGAGTAATATGGAAAAGTGACGTGAACATGCCCTTTGTGGTCATTTCGACCAACCGGAAAGCTGTTTTCGAGTATTTTTACAGGTCTCAAAATTTGAAATGTTGTCTAATTTCAAAAAGTTCTGTAGTTTTTCTTGTATACATATGTTTGTTCTCCCAGAAAACAGAAGATTATGCAACAAAAGAATACAATCATTGATATATTAACCATGGAAAAGGGTGTTTTCCCTGGTGGCCATCTTGGAATAAAAAAAGGGGGGAATTCTGGAATTTGAAACAGCCATAACTTTGCAACTACTGGTCCGATTTTTACAAATGAGGGCTTAAAATTTCTGTCTTTGTGAGTTCTAATTGATAAACAAGAAATATATAAGTTTTAACATTGATGGAAATTGTCCTCGCATCTCTATGGCTTTTAAAATTTAATCAAGTTATTTTTCAACCTTAAGGAATTAAGAGATCCTAAGGTTTAAGAAAATATAGCTTTACAACATTAAGTAAATACATGTAATAGTTAATCATTATGATAACCCTAGTGAAAGCTGTTTATCTAGTGATTTTTATATCCTACAATTTATATGCTTGGTTCATGTTATTGTGTTTTAAATATTGATGTGTTGATCTTGTAAGAAACATTACACAATTTTCATCAGTTAACCTTCATAACCATAGAGTGGAGGATATAGAAATGTTAGGTGTCTGTATGTCTCTCTAGATTGCAATCTGACAAGTATTATTGTTTTTTATATTGTTAAATTATTATTTTTTACAAAAGATCAATATGTGGTTTTTTTTACAACACTCAAATTTTGAAAATCAGGGATGTTGGACATTTTTTGTAGGAGTCGTATACTTCATCATCTGTCTATTGTCTTAGTCTGTTGACACAATCTTGTACAATGTAGAACTTTTTTGTCTTAATACTAGCAACCATCTAATTTTTACTGTACAGTCACAGTCACCAGCTGTAAATGACTAGGAATATTGTAAACAGTAGAAAATCCAGTCACTAAGAAGAGTTTGAAAATACTAAAGGGGTAATCTGAATCCGTAAACCAAAGAAGGACAGACAACACAATAGCCAAAAGAAAAAGTACAAAAGGACAAACAACGATATACAAAACACGATGCATAAAAGTAAAGACCGAGTAACATGAACCCCTCTAAAAATTGGGGGTGAACTCAGGTGCTCCGGAAGAGTTGGTAGTTTCTGCTCCACTAGTGGCAACCGTCATGTTACTCTAGTTACAAACCCTGTGATAAGTCATGAATGAGGAAAGGACTGGAAAGTGGAACATATCCGTGGTCATTTGTGACACAGAAACATACACAAATAGTTTAGTTAAAAAAGAAATTCAGTTTTGTATTTTTAGAACACATTTTTACCAATGTTTGCAGGACATATTTTGTTTTTTATACCAAGCAGAAAGCTGAAATTTATTTTTATTTTTCAGGTCAAAAGACCTTCGACCAGAAGCAAAGAATTTCAAAACTTTTTTCATTCACACAGTAAGTAGAAGACTATGCCTAAGATATTTTAAATCTTAAAATTATATAACACAGCTAGTCTAATTTTTGTTTCTATACCAAAACTTAAGCATGTGGTTATATTGCTTGTCTCAAGTGTAAGCTTCAAACACTGGTCGGGTCAAACCAAAGACTTGTCTTCTATATATAGTACATTAAGGAGATTGTGCAAGGACTGGCTACTGTGAGTGTTACTTCAATGACCTAGAACTATCAAAATCCAATGCAAGGTAACGTTCTAGTAAGTTCAAGGAGACAAGGGGCCGTCAGGATCGTTTTGTTTGGAAATTCGGCCAATAAAAATCTAGCTTTCATTCTCACTTCATATTGATGGCATTAGTGATCTATACAAACAGTGGTGCCATCAGCAGAAAGTGAAGGAAGCCAATTTGCCACTTTAAAAGAGGATTTGTTCGAAGAACTTTGGAGTATGTTCAATCGGGCAATACTAAGTCTATAAGGTCCAGTTATTGCTGTTTATTAAATATAATGTTTTATTGGGTTTTTTTTTATCTTGCAGCCAAACCGGACATACTATTTAGAAGATAAAAAATTGGGATCTCAAGAATGGGTACTAAAAGTGGAAGAGGTTTGGAGAACATATTATGAAGATAAAAAACCAAAAGAAGGATTCAAAAATGGCTGACCGTTACATTTATTATTATAGATATCGTCATGGTGATATTAAGTGTCTGCCATTGGTCCAAATGCAGCATCCGTTGGGCACACAATAATTACCTAGCATTCTAATGTTCTAATGGTCTCAAAGTCTAGTTCGTAGTATCATGCCTATTTGATCAAGTACTCTGCTTAAAAATAAACTAGTAATCTTTGAAACTTAGTAAAAGTTTGAAATAAACAAACCTTAATTATTGCAGTGAAATCAATCTTGAGGGACCACCATTTTTTGTCAGTAAAATTTTATTTTCAAAGACAGGTGGTCCCTCTCAAGAGCTTTTTTTTTCAGATAATGAAGGGTTTTGACATGATACAGTGACATTGCAATAAAAGATGTATTGTCATTAATAGCATAAAAGCATGTTATATGCTAAAATTAGATTAATTGATTTGCATATTAATAATTATGTATATATTTACAATGAGGTACAATGGAAGTGCTTCGTCAAATCACATTATTTAATATTACAGTTTAGTTATAAAAAACAAGAATATTTAGAGGATAAAAGACAATGTGATGTTATAGTGAGGTTTAGTTAATATTTAGAATGAAACAAGGAAAATGTTCTGAACATTGCATTTCCCTATTTGTTTAAAGTTTTACACCACACTTGTTTTAGTTTACGGATTAACAAATGAGAATTTTATTACAGGGTTTGTCAATTATTGAATGGTAGACAGGCTACCTTGTTAATTCTGGTAAGCTTCTGTGGTATTTCTGTGTGATTAGAAATCATAATTTGATATATACAATGTGAAATTACAATTCCCGAAAAGATTAAGAGTAGGAATATAGCTAAGATATATTTCATATTTATGTTTCAAAAATAAAGGTGGTATTTAAATATATATATATTTATATATTGAATAACAACAGTTTTGAAGGTCAAAACAGACATTATCATCTACATCTTAGCGAGCTAAATAGGAAGAGTTGTGATAATGTATGTTGAGACATTCAAATCTGATGTTATCGAATATGTCAGTTATATCATAATGTGTTTGACATGACAATGACAGATAATTTTCTGTGTCAGAGTCACTTCGTTGACTGTGACAATATCACTCCATGAGATCAAAGGAATAATATGTTGTATATACTAATATCTTTTTTGCCATGTTAATTTGTAGGGACAAGTGTAACTGTTAAGACTGACTCAAAGAGTATCTGAAACACAATAGTGCTATTGTATTCTAATTTTATAAAGATGAATGCATCATATGTTGTAAATTTTCTCCATTTTTTATCATTTTTAAAGCACCCATTATTATTTATACTGTCTTGTTTGTTTACATGTATGATCATGTGTAGTGTACATGTTTGTTGAAATGTATGATCATGTGTAGTGTACATGTTTGTTTACATGTATGATCATTTGTAGTGTACATGTTTGTTTACATGTATGATCATGGGTAGTGTACATGTTTGTTTACATGTATGATCATGTGTAGTGTACATGTTTGTTTACATGTATGATCATGGGTAGTGTACATGTTTGTTTACATGTATGATCATGTGTAGTGTACATGTTTGTTTACATGTATGATCATGTGTAGTGTACATGTATGATCATATGTAGTGTACATGTTTGATCATGTGTAGTGTACATGTATGATCATGGGTAGTGTACATGTTTGTTTACATGTATGATCATGTGTAGTGTGCATGTTTGTTTACATGTATGATCATGTATAATGTACATGTTTGTTTACATGTATGATCATGTGTAGTATACATGTAATGTTGTGTATTTATTGATTATGTACAAATGTACTATTAAAACATGTGTCATTGTGAAGAGAATTAAAATATGTGTCAGTGTGAAGAAAATTAAAACATGTGTCAGTGTGAAAAGAATTGAAACATGTGTGTCATTGTGAAGAGAATTAAAACATGTCATTGTGAAGAGAATTAAAACATGTGTCATTGTGAAGAGAATTAAAACATGTCATTGTGAAGAGAATTAAAACATGTGTCATTGTGAAGAGAATTAAAACATGTGTCATTGTGAAGAGAATTAAGACATGTGTCAGTGTGAAGAGAAGTAACGTATGTGTCATTGTGAAGAGAATTAAAACATGTCATTGTGAAGAGAATTAAAACATGTGTCATTGTGAAAAGAATTAAAACATGTGTCATTTTGAAGAGAATTAAAGCATGTGTCATTGTGAAGAGAATTAAAACATGTCATTGTGAAGAGAATTAAAACATGTGTCATTGTGAAGAGAATTAAAACATGTGTCATTGTGAAGAGAATTAAGACATGTGTCAGTGTGAAGAGAAGTAACGTATGTGTCATTGTGAAGAGAATTAAAACATGTCATTGTGAAGAGAATTAAAACATGTGTCATTGTGAAAAGAATTAAAACATGTGTCATTTTGAAGAGAATTAAAGCATGTGTCATTGTGAAGAGAATTAAAACATGTGTCATTGTGAAGAGAATTAAGACATGTGTCAGTGTGAAGAGAAGTAACATATGTGTCATTGTGAAGAGAGAATTAAAACATGTGTCATTGTGAAGAGAGAATTAAAACATGTGTCATTGTGAAGAGAATTAAAACGTGTCATTGTGAATTGAATAAGTTTTGTTTATAGGAAATGTAATGTAAATGTCAAAGTCTTTGTACGGTATCTAATTTTCATGTAAATCAGTATGTATATATGATTTTAAATTGTTGACAATTGACACACATACAGAAACGTGCAAAATTATCCGTCAGTGTAATTTTTTTCTACACACATGTATTTCATTTAAAATCACAATTTTTCACAATATTATCTATTGTGTCTGCTTTTAATAGAAATTTGCATCAATGAAAGCAAAAATGTATGTAGATATTTTGTATTGTGTTCTTGGCATTTGTAATTCAATTTTGTGTTTAACTCGTGAACTCCTAAATGTTCTATGTCATAAACTTATGCTGTTTTTACATTTACATTTAATTCTGCTTTTGTTTGTAAAATAATTATCAAAATTTAACAAGAATTTACTTTGGAATATTTTTTGTAAAATTGTGATTTTAATTGAAATGTAAGTAAACAATTGCAGTGACAAACACATTTTGTACAGCTCTGTAGATCATTAGATATTTATATCAAACAGTTGAGAAAAACATGAAATTTTGAAAGTCTTTGTGTCTTAATTGTTTTAGATTTAACAAATTTGAATAATTGATGTATTTTCTTGTGATCCAGTATTGTTTTTGTCTTTTTTTTATGTGTCACACTGAAGAATGCATTTTTGGCAAATTGACCAAGAATGGGCTACAGAACAATAAATAGAAATTGTTATCTTTTTGTGTCACAGGGAAGAATTCATTTTTAGGTTCCAAGGTACATGGGGTTGTCCAATGTTTAGCATCGACTACAAGGAAGGAAACTTTTTGTTAAGAACCCAATATGGAAATCGCCATTGTGATATGCAGATTGATTTTTTTTTTCAAATTTAGACCCGATGGTAAATGTGGTCAAAATATGAGAATAGATTGTAATGGGGGGAATTTAGATTGTCTTGTATAACAAAGAATGTAAATAGAATTGTATTTGGAAGGAAGCAGAATTATTATATGTAGATTCAATTTTGTACCAATGAAGGCTCTTTGGGCTATTAAGTTGAAGTACAGAGAGATCAAAACTTTAACATAAGCATTGAAATCTTCTTTACCAAGTGAGCGAAACAGACTCATGCTACCCTCTAATTTTGGTAAAAAGACCAGGAAGAATGAATAGAAATGGTTGTTTACATACTGTAGCATTCGTTTAATTAAATGCAAATTTAATAGCTTGTGATATTATGTTTTTAAATGTATATTATTAATTGCTTCTTTCATATATAGCATTGTATAGAAAAGGAATACATGTAAATTGTGGTGTTTATGTTATGTAAATTAAACATTTTTAAAGTAAGTTATGGGAACATGTCGTTTGTATATCAATATAATTTATTTATTTTCTGTAATTTGCTTGTTATATCCTATATCAGACATGAGATTGTCATGCGAGTGCTTGATGTATAAATGTTTACTGTGTCTTTTTAAAACACAAGAGTGAGTTAGAAGAAAGCAATTTATAGCAGCCATTATTATAGACATTTTTTTCCATTGACATGTTACAGAACCAAAATTTCCAATGAAGTATGACTGGCATTAAACATTTCTGTTCTCATTTAGTAATTTAAACCTTTTTTTTTTTAAATGAACATAGAAATGGCTTGATAATATGACAGAATTTTCTTCACTCTTGTCACAGTGTTGTGAAGTTGTTGACAAGCTTTCATTATACAGTGAAGCCTGTATAAACCAAACCTCCTTAGACAAACTTATGTGTACAGAATAGACAGATCTCTGGTTAGGTTAAATTAACAAAGATTTCCTTCATTGGGACTTTATTTACAGTTTATATTCTAATGAACATATCTATTTCTTTTAATATCTTCATTCAATGAAATGATAGCGAGTTGACAAGTATCTGATAACCAATATTAGAAGAATTTCTACAATACTGTGAAAGTACTTATATTTGTGGCTTCCAATTTTCGTGGTTTTAGGAAACTTCCTTGGTTCGTGGGTTCCGAAATTTGTGTTTTTATACTTGGCAAAAAATAATAATATTCAAATTTGATATTTCGTCAGGTATTACATTTTGTCCTTTTAGTGTTCCACGAAATCCGCAAAAATTGAAACTGCATGAATAATAATACTTTCACAGTAACTAGACAATGGCCATGAGACACAGTAAACAGTGAGATTGTTATTATTTATTGTACATAGTAACATAACATGAGCAATAACCACTTGTTTAATGGAAGGAGCAACAATATTCTGTGATAAAAATAAAGACAATTTCCATTTGAGTTGGACTTTTTTTTTTTTAATGTTCTATGCTAATAAAACAATTATAATCAAACCTGCCCATGCAGTCACCTCTATTAAGCAGTCACTTGTATTAAAAGGTCACATTTTTCTTGTCCTGTCAGAAAATTTCATATCATTTAAACCTTTTTTAGGTGACATTTTTTTGTCCCATAGGTGACCTCTTAATACAGGTTTGACTGTATACAATTGAAATCCCCACACAATTAGACAGCATTTTAACAGATACCAGGAATATTTCTGTTAGCATAGCTGAGAAAGAAAACTTTGTCATTTTTATACCACGGTTTTCCAAGTTAAACAATCGAACATCTAGGTCGTTGATTATTGCATGGCTCTTGTGAGAGTAATAAAACTACAGCCCAGATTTAAAGTGTGCAGTATCTCATATCTGCCTGTATTATTTCATAGTTCTTATAGCTGTTGCTTACATTCTGGTATATAAACCATAAAAAGATCAAAGGAAAAGAATGCATTCATGTTACAGGTAATTTTAGATCCAAAGGATGTGTTAGCAAGACACACCTGTAGAAAATAACTAGATACAGTTAAACCTGTATTAATAGGTCATCTTTGGGACAAAGAAAATGTCACCTTATGAGACAGGAAACCTCTTAAAAGAGGTTCAATTCATACTGTCAAATTTTCTGACGGGTCATCTTTTAATACAGTGAAATTTGTAATTACCAGGTGCAGTGAGGATCGATATTGGCCCTTGTTCAGATCTTTATACTTTTTATATGACTACAAAAAGTTCATTCATATTATGTTCTGGCATTGTCATCATCCATCTGTAGACAATGGTTTCCATGTGGTAAATTGAGTTCTAGTTGACGGATCCTTCTGAATTATGATCCTTGGCACTGAATAATGCTTGATGTTGTAATCCTTCCTTTTATTTGTACATGGAAAGTTTATTTTTGATCTGATTATGATGTGATGCATTTTTCTTTGATTTTTTTTTTAGGTCAAAAGCTTCCGGTATGTCGATGGATTTCCTCCATCTCTTACGGTCCTGGAGATAAAACTCAACCGAAAGGGACCAATAAAAACAAGATTCCAAGATCATATAGGAAAACTCAAAAAATCTTCTTAGAAACTGCACAACTGATTGTTATAAATAATTAACTCCATACATTTCTTGTGGATTTTTTTCATCCGATGCAGGGTAGCTAGGTGAGTAATTCAGGCTCCTGGGAGCATCTGTTTCAATAGTTGACTTCAATGTTAACCAGGGAACATCAGTTAAGTGTTACAGGCCTCCAGTATATGTCAAATTAGAACCTTGGTTTCAAATTGCCATAGGGTCAAATTTCAGTCACGTGTGTTTAAAGTCACTTTCAATAATAGGTACCAATTCCATAGGTAAATATTTCGTCCAAGATAAGTTGTTATTACAATGAAAACTATTGAAAGACGAGACGACCTTGTTTTATGAAAATGATTTCAACTCTTCATATATATAAATCAAACGACATTTGAAGAGACAACTTTGTCTTGACAGACCACACCTTGCGGGCAGAAAGTCTTATATCGTATCACATGTTTCACTACAATCACCTTACCACCAGGTATTCAAAATTTCTGTTCAAACCACTGAACAACTTGAAGCTAATTGGTGAGCAATGACTGGCTACACAGAGCATTTTTTTCTTCTTTTGTGAGTTGCTAACAAATGATTCTTAATTTCACAATAGATTTATTGAAAATATCACATCACAAAATGACATGAATTACTGCATATTTATTTTCATTAAAGATTTTATACAAAATTCTAACAAATTTTTTACAACAAAATAGTATTGTATTCTATCTAGGAACAAGGTAAAGCACATTAATAGATTATTACATTTCTAAATTATAATTCATTGGTTTAATCTAAGGTAGAGCACTAAAATAGTGGTTTCATATAACAAGTTTTTCAGAATTCTCTGAATGCATTCTTTTTTTGCCATATATTAACAGCACCTGGATCAATTCGTGAAGAATATCACAATTAAATTGATGTGACCGAACTTTTGTTTGGTAATATCATATTCATTGGAAATTTTCCTTTGCACATCACAAACACCAGTTATAATTGTGCAGACGGCTTGGTACATTTTGTAATTGAATACATTCACTATAATGAATATGATTGAATATTTTAATACTTGATGACATATTTGTCAAATAAAACATAAAATGATAAATTTCTTTCAAAAATATAAATATACTTCAGTGCTAATTTAGTCATTGACCAAATAAAGCTTTTTCTGGTACTCCTTTCAGATATTTTACCTGTTGAGCTTTGGTAAAGTAGTTCTAAATCAGTTCACTTTCTGTGGACAGAAAATCAAAATGGACAAACAATGAATAGTTGTATGATTTTCTTATTTGATATAAAATATAAGTCTATGAATTTATGTGATTTTTCTTTAGTATAAACACAATATTAATGGCGTGTCTTAAAGTAAACTTAAGTGCATTCAGCACAAAACTGGGAAAAGCTCGGTAATCTCGCCTTTCTCCCTGTTTCTAAAACAACTGTTTTCTTCAATTAGTTTGACCTTTCATTGTGTTTTATTTGACAAATACTAATAGATTTTAGCAAAAATATTGCAATCTGGGTGAAAAAGAAACAGAAAATGGGAATACAAATAATACAGGTACAAAGAATCATTATTCTAAAACAGTACACCGACGGGTGTTGATAATTGACAAACAACAATACATACATCACAGGCACTTTCTATCAGCTGTGAAATAATGAGTAATTTACCATACTGCATTAACAAACAACAAAACATTAATGACTATGAACCCAAACAGAGGTCAGAGGTTAGTTTATCTTGGTAATCTGATGTGACTGAGAAAATATTACTACAATGTATCTGAAAATATTAAAACATGTCTTTTAGGAAACAAGTCTTACCATTTTACTTGTAGCAAGAAGATAATTCAGAGTTACAGAGTAATGATATTGAGGCTCCCCCTCAGGTCACATAAAAATTCAGAGAGGGGGAGTTAGTGATTGTTGTTTAAGGCCAACTCAGCAATTTGTCAGCTATATCATGGCAAGAGCAAGTTAATTTTCAATGAGATGATCAAAATTCAGGTAATATTTGATGTAGAATTAAAAAAGGTGTTAGGCCATGAGAAAATGATTGTCGGTTCCCCTAACCCGAACGGGTCAAATTTTTACTGCCGGGTCGTTATCTTTTATTACTAATAAATAAAATAAAATAAAATAAAGACCGGCCGTGTGTCTTCTAACTCGGTGATATGGAGATTTTTGTTATCGTAAACAATTTCAGTCGTGTCTCTTTCGATGTTTATACACATGTCAAGGTCATTGATCTAGATCTCCAAATTGCTTACGATATCAGTAAAATGACCATGATTTAAAATGTGTATGAGACGCACAGTATGTATAAAATGGCCACCGCCGGTGTGCCCAGTGGAACCATTCTGGCTGTTTATTTACAGAAATGTTCGCATTTATCAAACGAAAGAGTGATGCAAAATTTTTTGTATAGCAAAAGCCTTTATGATATATTTTCTGACCTTCACGGGAAAGATAGCAAAACCCTGATTTGACAAGGACAAAAACAACATTTAAGGAACAAAGAAAAAAAAAAATTTAACACCACAAAATTGAGACCAGGTGTGCTTTTGATGGTATGCATCTTCTACATCCTATAAGACACATGTTTGTTCATTTTGAAATTGTGGTTTAACATCTCTTGAAAAAAAACCAACCAAAACCTGCCTGCCTGCCCTTAAAAATTTTCCTATGTTAATAGGGGAAACCAACAATCAATTTTACATGGCCTAAAGGGCAATAACTCCTGCAAAATAATTCCAATAAAACCACCGGAACGTGAGAGCAGAGCACATCTCAATATTATGACACACATGCAAAGTTTCAATAAGAAATAAAATGTTGAATGGATTGGCTCACAGGTCCTTTATAACTAATTACAGATGTTAAGCTTTAAAGGAAAGAATACCTCATTCAAATCATTATGAACAGAAAGTTTAAACAGTAATGGTAAGCAGTTCCATCAATAACTACAAAACGAACAACAACATCTCACATCAACTCATTGAACATAAAAAGACCATGACGACGTATAACGTTGGAAATAAAAAATATGGCAGGCTTAAACTGGTTAATTTGATCCCAGTATGTTCCTTACAAACTGCTACATCAATATGTACATCTCCATAGGACAATAAGATATAGGAGTTCACATCAAAATTAAATTTTTTTTAGATTCAGAAAGTGACATTTATGAAAATACACTAGGAGTATTAAGATTCCATGGATGACTTTTAAAATCATGTATTTTAATGCCACAAAAAATTCTAATAACATTTTAATAAATTTTGACTTTACCCTTGAAAAACTCACAGATATATATTGGAGAAAATTTTCGAGGTGGGATGTTGAATTTCAAAATTGTATATCTGCATTAAAAAAAAAGAAGAGCTTCCAGTCTAACATTCAATGCATGGCATAAAAATAAAAGTAAGAGAACAAATGTGAAAATGCTAGTCATTGACAATGTTTTACTTCTTCTAAAAAAAAAAGACAAAATTACCGGTAATTTTTATCTGGTCTCATACCTCGGATGCACCCTTAATCTTGTCTGATTTTATACCAACTTATGCTTATCATAATAACTCATGTTCTAATGGTTTGAACAATTTATTATACTGCAGACGGAGTCTAGCATAGTAAAGAAAACATTTTAACATGAATATTACATTTTTTCACTAGTGACTTTGTCTTCTAATTATGACTAAAAAAATACATCATAAAAAATTATGCCATAATGGGAAAAATATTTTGGTTCTCCTTGGAGTACGAATTGATAAGGTAATTCAAGTATAATGTGTCATTTGTCTCCCAACTGAAGTCAGCTTTTACAATTTTAAACATGGGTCTTGCTTTCAAAAAATATCTTTCTTTGGAGAGACATCAAGCATGTCAACTTGAAACAGTTTCCTTTTATTTTAGATAAAAATGCTATACTCTTCAAAGAAAAACTCATGTTATTACATGTGTACCCATTAATACACAAAACAGTACATTTGTTTACCTAAAAGATAATTAATGTGCAAGTTAGGTAAAAATTTAAAGCTAAAGAAGAAATTTTAGTGATGTTCTTTGACATAATTACCATGATATCTGATTTGTAACAGTTACAGTGAGATCTCATTTTCAAGTTATAGTGACATTTGTAACAGTTACAGTGAGATCTCATTTTTAAGCTACAGTGAGATCTCATTTGTAACAGTTACAGTGAGATCTCAGTTGTAACAGTTACAGCGAGATCTCATTTGTAACAGTTACAGTGAGATCTCATTTGTAACAGTTACAGTGAGATCTCAGTTGTAACAGTTACAGCAAGATCTCATTTGTAACAGTTGATATTCAAACTAGCAAGCATACAGTCGCAAACAAAAACTAAAAATACATATTCAAGACATGTTAACATACATAATCAAGAACTGACTAGTCGAGAAAATATAGAATTTGTTGGTATGACTTCATTTTTATCATTCTTAGATGATACAACCATCAAGTTAATTTCACATGTATTGATTAAGGAGATATATCTAATATATTAATAAATCTATGTAATTGTAAATATATAACTCTGTTCATATATACCAAGTTGTACATTTGTAAAGATTTTGTTTAAAATTCCAAAATTGTATACTCTGTATGAATTCTGTCATATAGTGAAACCCTCTAGTCGTTCTTCAAACCTAAGATGACTTCTCTGTCATGCCAAGGAACCTTTACTCTTTTTTAAATTTAAAATAATTCTCTCTCAATCCATTGAAACCTTTAATTTTCATCAAATTCAATATTAATCCTCTGTCATACTGCGGAACCTTCATTCTTTGTCAAATTTAAGATTAAATCTCTTTCATTTTATTAAACTTATATTTTTTTTTCAAATTTAAGATTAATTCTCTCTCATTCCATAGAAACCTTTATTCTTCGTCAAGTTTTAATTCTTTGTCATACAGAGAAACTATTATTCTTAACTCTTCCTCCAAATCAAGAAAAATGTCAATTTATGCAACAGATGGATTCACCTGATATACTCCTTAGTGAAACTATTCTTAACAAATTCAGTTTCAATTTTTAAACTTTGATACATAAATTGTTTAATCTGAACATACAAAAAAGAGTATGTCTTTCCTTATAAAAACAAATTGGTTCAAAGAGTAGTTCAGACAGGTATCACTGAATTTAAAACATAATTAGCATTGTAAATTATAAACTTTCTGCAAGAAAATATAACTCTCAAATATGAAAAGTATGGATATACAATTGTAGTTATCTTTAGAAATGTGAGTTTTTACTCTTGTTGACATAATCTATTCTACTCTAAAAATAATCCAACTTACTCAAATTACAAAGGGTAAAAAAATAGATGAATCTTTGCTTAAAACAATTTTACTCTTGGTTTTTGTCTAAACCAAATTGATTTTGCATTGATCTTTTATTTTGCATTGATTTTTTAACAGTATCTAACTGAAATAAGCATATAAAACTTATACCTTTCATACTGACAGCACTTTGAGCATAATAACAGTTACTAGCAGTATTCAACATGAAGTGAAATTGAGTGAAATTGAGTGAAATTGAGTGTTTTCTTTGAAATAATCAGCTAAATCTACAACTAGATAACTTGAATCTTGATCAATTACATTTTGACAAAGTTATCCAGTACTCAGTACAAGTACTTTGTCTGGAACACACAGCTGATCACCCTCCACTCATCACCAGTACTCAGTACAAGTACTTTGTCTGGAACACACAGCTGATCACCCTCCACTCATCACCAGTACTCAGTACAAGTACTTTGTCTAGAACACACAACTGATCACCCTCCACTCATCACCAGTACTCAGTACAAGTACTTTGTCTGGAACACACAGCTGATCACCCTCCACTCATCACCAGTCCTCAGTACAAGTACTTTGTGTGGAACACACAGCTGATCACCCTCCATTCATCACCAGTACTCAGTACAAGTACTTTGTGTGGAACACACAGCTGATCACCCTCCATTCATCACCAGTACTCAGTACAAGTACTTTGTCTGGAACACACAGCTGATCACCCTCCACTCATCACCAGTCCTCAGTACAAGTACTTTGTGTGGAACACACAGCTGATCACCCTCCATTCATCACCAGTACTCAGTACAAGTACTTTGTCTGGAACACACAGCTGATCACCCTCCACTCATCACCAGTACTCAGTACAAGTACTTTGTCTGGAACACACAGCTGATCACCCTCCACTCATCACCAGTACTCAGTACAAGTACTTTGTCTGGAACACACAGCTGATCACCCTCCACTCATCACCAGTACTCAGTACAAGTACTTCATCTGGAACACACAGCTGATCACCCTTCACTCATCACCAGTACTCAGTACAAGTACTTTGTCTGGAACACACAGCTGATCACCCTCCACTCATCACCAGTACTCAGTACAAGTACTTTGTCTGGAACACACAGCTGATCACCCTCCACTCATCACCAGTACTCAGTACAAGTACTTTGTCTGGAACACACAGCTGATCACCCTCCACTCATCACCAGTACTCAGTACAAGTACTTTGTCTAGAACACACAGCTGATCACCCTCCACTCATCACCAGTACTCAGTACATGTACTTTGTCTGGAACACACAACTGATCACCCTCCACTCATCACCAGTACTCAGTACAA
The DNA here is from genome assembly GCA_963680875.1 of Bathymodiolus brooksi. Lineage (NCBI taxonomy): Eukaryota > Metazoa > Mollusca > Bivalvia > Mytilida > Modiolidae > Bathymodiolus > Bathymodiolus brooksi. The sequence continues at coordinate 56,307,030 of OY804579.1, forward strand.
GTACTTTGTCTGGAACACACAGCTGATCACCCTCCACTCATCACCAGTACTCAGTACAAGTACTTTGTCTGGAACACACAGCTGATCACCCTCCACTCATCACCAGTCCTCAGTACAAGTACTTTGTGTGGAACACACAGCTGATCACCCTCCATTCATCACCAGTACTCAGTACAAGTACTTTGTGTGGAACACACAGCTGATCACCCTCCATTCATCACCAGTACTCAGTACAAGTACTTTGTCTGGAACACACAGCTGATCACCCTCCACTCATCACCAGTCCTCAGTACAAGTACTTTGTGTGGAACACACAGCTGATCACCCTCCATTCATCACCAGTACTCAGTACAAGTACTTTGTCTGGAACACACAGCTGATCACCCTCCACTCATCACCAGTACTCAGTACAAGTACTTTGTCTGGAACACACAGCTGATCACCCTCCACTCATCACCAGTACTCAGTACAAGTACTTTGTCTGGAACACACAACTGATCACCCTCCACTCATCACCAGTACTCAGTACATGTACTGGGTCTGGAACACACAGCTGATCACCCTCCACTTATCACCAGTACTCAGTACAAGCACTTTGTCTGGAACACACAGCTGATCACCCTCCACTCATCACCAGTACTCAGTACATGTACTTTGTCTGGAACACACAGCTGATCATCCTCCACTCATCACCAGTACTCAGTACATGTACTTTGTCTGGAAAACACAGCTGATCATCCTCCACTCATCACCAGTGGGCCAAATGACAGAGAAATTCTCTTACTCATTTTAGAACATTTCGATTTGTAGTGACGAAATATCTTACAGCCCATCAAATCACAGACACATTTTTTTTTAAAAGAAAGGGATTTCTTTGCAAATCAAAACGATAAGAGGGTATTAACAGGTGGCAATTACCTGTGGGTTATCAACAATAAATGCTACCTGGACTAGTCAGATCATATCTTTCATAATTTGTCCAATCTGTCTAAAAGGAAAAACTTAGTAATGTTACTACTAAACACAAATCAGTTTATTAAGGAACAAGCCTGAAACAACAGTTTTCATATGAAATGACCCAATGGTGACGAGTGGAGAGTAAAATTAGAGTGTGATCAGCTATGGGTTACCATGGTGACGAGTGTAGAGTAAAATCAGAGAGTGATCAGCTATGGGTTACCATGGTGACGAGTGTAGAGTAAAATCAGAGAGTGATCAGCTATGGGTTACCATGGTGATGAGTGGAGAGTAAAATCAGAGTGTGATCAGCTATGGGTTACTGAAGATGGTATATGTACAAGTATACCCTGAATTTCACACAGAAAAATACACTACAATCTATTATATATAATACAAAAATTACAAGCTATATTATCTATTAGGCGAAAAATGATTGTTAAATGACGATTGCCACATGTTATCATAATACAGTAATAAAATAATTGCACTAACCTGTTAATAAACACACTATCTTTAATATATAATGACATGACAATATGAAGGGATTATTGTAATTTCATAAAAAAAGCTATATGGTAGATGTTAGATGATACTTTATATATAAATTTGGTTATGGTGTTTAATGCCACTTTCAACAATATTTCAGTTATATCATGGCAGTCAGTTTTATTGGTGGAGGAAACCGAAGTACATGGGGAAAACTACTAAACCAGTCGCAAGTCACAGACAAACTTTATCACATACGGTTGTATTGAGTACACCTCGCCATGAATGGGGTTCGAACTCACAACTTTAGTGGCGATAGGCACTGATTGCACTGGTAGTTGTAAAATCTAACTACCATATGATCACGACGACAGCTCCTGGGTAGTTGGGGTCAGTAACAAATACTGCAAAAAATGATGAAATTGTTAAATGTCATTGATGATATCTGTTATCTGTAAGTCTGGAGTAGTCATCCAATCATGTGTTGAAAACTAACTTGTTTTTGTGTGATTTATATAATGTAAAGAATTCTGTCTTAAAATTAATAATTTATGTTGAATGTATGCAAATTCTTTGAAGTCATATTTTCAAGTTATTTTTCATTTTCATTCACAAAGACGGTGAACATTTATGCCACTAAAATATTATAAATTGCTTCACAGTAAACTGAAGTGTACAACTTGAGCATAAGTAAACATTTTGGTACTTTGGGAGGGAGAACATCTCTAAGTATATCTTGCCCATTATGAAATCCTTAATGCCTAAAAGTAGCATAAACATTACAAGTTCCATTTAGAAAACTTTCGAATCTTGATTGAGTGTGTGTTAGTGTGTTATGATGTTTAACGCCACTTTAAAAAAAATTTCAGGTATATCGTGGCGGTCAGTTTTGTTGGTGGAGGAAACTAGAGTACCCGGAGAAAACCACCGACCTGTCACATGTCACTGACAAACTTCACATAATGTTGTATCAAGGACACATCGTCATGAACGGGATCTTGATTGAATTTAAATGAAATGCTTCAGATAACAAAACACTAAACAGAAAATCTATATGTATTTGATCTTCTTCACCTTATGCCAAATCATTTTCACTGAGCTTTTTTCTTGTTCAGCAAGGGAGGTAATAAAATTGTTATTTCTATTTAATGGATCATTCAATATTCAAGTAATAAGTATAGACTATATATCTTACTAACTTCTTATACAATTTAAAGCTATAATCGTCTTTATACAACCTTAAATTTATCAATATACAAGTCTTTCTAATTTATTAAAATATCTGTATTAAAATCTACAATAAAAATTGACATTATTTTGTATATTTTACAATTAAAACAATTAAATACAAGATTGTGCTAATTGCTTTCCACAGTGTAGTGTAACTATAAGGAATTAAAATGTTATTGGGTGTAGTGTGACATTAATTATTCCACTAGAAGTGGGAAATCTGACATTTCCATAGTTGGACAACATACAATAATTTGTATTTAAAATGAATTAATATCTTTGTCCGAAAAACATTTTTTTCTCCTCAATATATTTGGTTTTTTTCCCCCTCAATATTTCTTGTTTTATTACAAACATGTATCAAGTGTTTACCATGAAGGTCAGAACCTTACAATTTTTTGAATTACCCTTTCAAAACAACAAGAATGACCATGACTGAAAAATATGTGGTCTTCTGAGAAAAAAAATAAGTAGAAATGCAATACAGTTTGATGAAATCAACATTATGAAAGATGCTGCTGAAATAAATTTGGGGAAATTTTCCCAAATTCCTGAATTCTGAGGATGATGTCTGTATCATGAATTTTACAAATGAGATAATGATTTCCAATTGAAAATAATTTCATGATAAGAATCTAAAACAATGTAAAAATCTACATTTATGCAAATATTTAAAGCACCGACACTTATTGAAGAAGACTTTTAATTTTAAAAAAGTCTACAAATATGAAATTGTACAGTGTAATTATAATAACACACATCGTAATAATTGATCTAACATTTTACATTTATGACTTATTTCAAAACAAAAATAAGCTTAGCTACAATAATTTACACTAAAATGACACGTAATAATTAACAATAAAATTAATATCAAAATATCAGGCATAAACCTAAAAAGTTTCTTGTCAACAAAAGGTGTGGTCATTAACAACTATATACTACTTCACATTCTGGATCCCTTCTGCTGTAACACCTAAAAAATACAAGATCATTTACCTTAAGAAAAGTACAAATTTTGTTCTGCCCTCGACAGGCTTTGAAACACTACAGTGGTATTCTCTTCAGCTTATGCCTAGTAGTGCCCTAGACCAATCGATCACATATATATGCTATATAAAAATATAGCTTCAATAGTCATGCCCGGTGCTCTAGACGATTCAGCCACATTTGCTATATAAATACATAGCTTCAATAGTCAGAGTGTTGACTTGGTTCATAAGGTAAATCTAGGGACAGACATATGACATATGCTTAAACCTGTGTAGAAGACACATATATATTTTCTATTTTTTATATTTCTACATGTATTTTCTGAAAAAGTCGACCCATTCCAGTGTCATGTCTGTATATACCTAGGCTTTTACATATAGGAAGTAAATAATATAGAAATAATAGCAAACTATTGTTTAATTAAATTAAAATTGTATTTCAATTTCAAATTCTATACACTAGACATAAATGAGTGCACTGTGTGTGGAGGATAGGGGTTATGGTTTTTAATGCCATTTTCAACAATATTTCAGTTATATCGTGGCAGTCAGTTTTATTGGTGGAGAAAACTGGAGTACCCGAGGAAAACCACCGACAAAGTCACTGACAAACTTCATCATATAATGTTGTATGGAGTACACCTCAAAATGAAAGGGATTTGGCCTCACAACGTTAGTGGTGATAGGCACCGATTGCATAGGTAGTTTTAGATCGAACCACCACATGATTATGACCTCGTCAGTCCCCATGCGGAGAATATCATCCTCTTTACATGTAAGATGACTTGCAGCAGCTCCTAATGTTGATCAGTTTGATAAAAGCGGTTGTTAGCGGCCTGTAGCAATACATATTTTGCTGGGACAACCTTTCATTGTCTACAGTGAGGATAGTAAAAATTAAAACACTGTAAATATCATGGCCCACCAAAACCAGACAAAGAGGGCGATTTTTTCATTCTGGTTTCATTGAAATCACCCTATTCCCGCCAAAAGACGAAGTATTTTTTCACCATAATCATGCATTTTCTTTAATATTCACGTAAAAGCAAAAGAAAAAAACTCGTTGATTCCATCCTTTTTAAGATTGCTGTGCAGCACATTTGTTTTGTGAAAGGTCAGGGACATGCGGCAGTGGGGAAAGAAACATTAAAATTTTGCTAATTTTTCGGAAGTCTCCCAGATTTTCTCTCACTTCGCCCTCAAGTCAACCGAATGAGAAGTCATGTCGCCCTGTTTTTATTAAGTGTGGTGACCGCTACTTTTTCAATTGATTTATAATACAAACTAAAATACCAACCTTGACTTTATCTGTGGATTCTGTGTCTAATCCATTAATGTTATTTGGACATTCTTTACTAACAACACATAAAAATTCTGCATGGTCTTCACTGCCATAGTTATACTGTGAACCTATATTCACCAGCTGAAAATGTCAAAATATTACTTTTAGGTCAATTTGAGCTAAATTAACAGAACATTTGTCAATCGAAAAAAAACTACTCATCTTTTGTGTGTCACTGACAAACTATATGTACAGTGAAATCTGTCTAAACCAAACCCTGAATCAAAACAGAATCATACATAACTGAATCTTAAATAATGTCCCAATGTAGGAAATCTTTATTTACCTAACCTGTTTAACTGAACACCTGTCTTTTCTGAACATAAAAAGTGATCTCAAGGAAGTTCAGATTACCTAAATTTCATTGTATATCAAACAAGCTTGTGTCAAGTACACCTCACCACACATGCAAATCAGACCTACAAACATTAGTGATGTATTACACTAATTACATAGGTAGACATATATCTCTACTGGCCCAAAACTTCCAGAAAAAATATAGAGGAGTAAGTCACTGCTTTATAACACCAACTGACCAATTTTCAGTATATCATGGCGAGAACAAGTTACATTCGATGAAATGATGATGATGTCCGCTTTTCACTAAATCAACACTTTTAGTTGAATTGGATTTTAATAGTGCTAACTAACTGAAACAACAGTCCACAGATAGATATGTCGCTTCACTGACACATTATCCTGTCTTTGCTCTTTTTCCTTAATGCTGTATGTTTAGCGGAGAAGCAATAAATACAAATTTTATGATCTTTAGTTTGACACGACCAGGGCTAAAACCCACGATTTACAACACCCAAGCGAGCATGCTAACAATTACACCACTGATGTAGTTCATTTTATAGAGGAATATATAACAAATAATATACCTGTTCAAATTTCCATCCATCTGACATGGCTGATACTATCTGTGTTAATTCTTCTTCTGAACACTGTAACACTCTATACACACTCTTTGTGAAATTCTAAACACAACAACATTGTAATATTAGTAAAAGCTAGAAAAATAATCAGTTGGATTCTTCTTGTAAACCTAAACTGGATATGTATCAAATTATACAGAAAATAACCCTCCTGTGATCCCATGTGAGATCAGATTTTTAAGGAAGACCTTCTAGCTAAGGACATTTTTATAACAAATTAATTTTTTTTTGCTAATTTTATAATGTTGAAAGACGATATTTTGTGGACTATCCTCATCAATGCCTCAGCCAATCAGAGACTGTCATCTCGAATGATGGTTGGACCTGCTGGACAAAATTCTGAAAGGGGACCGACCACATAAGGACCATTCCTATGATATTGTTATAAAATATTTAAGACTATATTTTGTTCTGTGAATTAATATAGTAGTCCCTCATTTTTATGCAATGAAAAAGTGGTCTTATAAGAGGGGTGGCCTCTCTTGAGGGTGACAACTTAGTAGTATTTTACTATCTCATAGCATCTGAAATCTGGCCTGATAATTGTAGAATGTTTTTTTTAATCATAAAAAAGCACAAAATATAACAAATACATGTACTAACACAGTTTGAAGTTCACTGTAATTGGTCTTAATGAATAATTTTTTTGATTTCTCCAATAAAAATTGAAATTAAAGTCCTTTTTTACTTCTGTGTGTATCATACTTACTAAGGGTGGCCAAACATTTTATTCTCCAGAGCAAAATTAAATGTGAACATTATTAAGTAGCTTCCCAATAATTCAGTTATGTCACTTTCATCTTTATTTCAGATAATAAAAACAATAAATGCCAGTTTTGACAAGTTTAAAAGAGGCATGCCTAAGAAACTGTAGCACCATAATAGAAATGGAACTTCATCAATCAACACACATCTGGTTTACAATATCAGACTAGTAAGTCGATATTTTTGGTGCATTCCTCAACCTTAGAATTTGTTTTCTCCAAAAATTGAATTCAGACTCTAATTATTACACTAGACTGCAAAACCTGGATATAAAGGCATCTTTATGGTTAACATGGTACAGGTATATTCATAATGCCTACACATTTGTCAGTACAATTTCTACATGTTGTTGTACTACCTGTTGTAATTGACAAGTTTTACCTGGCTTTGTTTAGCATCTCTTTCCTTTACTCTTTCTTTGACTAGTTTAATAAGCTCTGTTATATTATAAAATTCTGCTTCTTCTAATACACCTGAATTAAAAATAAAATAGAGTTTATTTTCTTTACAATTATGTCAAATAAACTGAGAGCAAATGAGAATAAAATTAATTAAAAGTCTGGAAATGATCGTGTGAGCGACTGGTACATTTGTTGTCCTTTTCCTGATCTGTAAATGTGAATCTTTACGATTTAGTCGTTCCCTTCTTATAAGGCTACACCCATCAAAGGCCACCCCCTCTGATCAGACCATGATTTCATATGCATTGGAAAGTAAAATACTACTAAATTGTTCCCCTCAAGAGAGGCAACACCTCTTATAAGGCCTCGTTTTCATTGCAAAACGGGTGGCGTTATTATTAAGAGGAGGACTATTTATATTCTGTCATTGGTTAAATTCAGTTAACTTGATTCTTAAGTAAATATTCAAATCTCTAAAAGTAATGATCATGAGTAAATTGATTAAATGCTGTGGTAATACAGACATTTTCTATTATTTTAACATACAGGTATATTAATTCTACCTTGTAAGTACAAATAGTCACAAACAGGAGTTAATACTTGTTAATTGTTACCGGTTTGCTATCTCAATTGTCATATTAAATTATTGGTGCATAATGCCAATTTCAACAATTTTTCAGTTTTATTTGTGATGAAAACAAGCTTATAAACAGTATTATCTCAGCCTGTAGATATATAAGTGGTTGCTGGTATGGGTTTGATTGTCACTGATAACTGAAATTATAATAGATATGGTCAGAACATTTAGTCTTGTATTTAAAACCAGGCAACAATTCCATTGACCAATTATAAATAGTTGCTACTACAGTTTTAAATGCGCTATAAAAGTGACATTCTCCAAACATAAGATTCCTGCACACATCCTAAACATAGGAAGTTGGTAGTGCATTTTCTCATCCTGCAAAAACAGCAAATTTGACTGTAGGGGGATGTCCTACCTCACAAGTAAAAAAACTAGATTCTATTTTATATATGTACTCTAGATCTGTGATTCACTCAAAGGTTTTATACATTAAAGAAAAGAAGCATTGCTGCAAAATATTTAATTTTTATTCTTTATTCATTTAACGAGGATTACTAACAGCCGGAATATAGTATATAACAGACACACATGTAGTACATTAATAATATAAAATAGATACAGTCCTCGAAATGAAAATTTGAATTTGTCAGAATCAAATCCTTGAATCTATTTTTACATACCCGTAGTTCTTAAACTAGAGGTTCCCAGGAGCCTGTATAGCTCACCTGGGTATAATAACAACATCAGTCAATAAAACTTGATAACTTCGGTAAAAAAAATTAACAAATGTAGCCTTCGTCATTGCAGACCCCTTCTACACAAAAAAATGTGGGCAGGGGTTCCCCCTTTAATGTAAGTTATCAAAATTGCTGTAAAAAAAACATATATGTCAATGATTCTCAAAATTTAGCTTTTCCTACTTCACATTTTGTAATAGAGTTGCTTCCCTTTGATTATTTGAGTAACCAAAAGCAGTGAGTCAATAAAAAAATGCATTTCAAGAGGAATAACTCTTCACAGTTGTCTCACATTTTCAACTGTGGGAATTTTTTTGTAGATCTTGACATGCTGAACATTTTTGCAGTTTAAGCTTTCCCTCTATCTCTAATAGTTTTTGAGATATAAGATGATAGTATTAAAATTGAGAACATTTTGATGAAAAAAGGGCAATAACTCCAAAATGGGTAATTGGATTTACTTCAAAATTGCAGGGTAGGTAGATCTTGACATGCTGCAAATTTTTGCAATTTAAACTTAACCTTTACCTCTTATAGTTTTTGAAATATAAGACGAAAAATATTTTTTTTTTTTTATAAATTTGATGAAAAAAGGGCAAGAACTCCAAGATGGGTAATCAGATTTACTTCAAAATTGCAGGTAAAAAAAAAAATTGATCAAAGGGTCGAACCGCCAGACACATTTTTGGAAGAGAACCATCCAATGACTATTTCATCAAAATTTTGTTCTTGTTGAGCAAATGGTTTCAGACAAAAAGATTTTTACGGGAATTTCCCATAGGGTCCTATCTTAAATTAAGTTCGGCTGTGGCGGCCATCTTGGTCGGTGTTCTGAAATGCCGGACACAATTTTGGAAGAGGACCACCCAAGAATCATTTCAGCAAAGTTTGGTTGAGATTGGATCAGTAGTTTCAGAGGAGAAGATTTTTTTTAATTTCATCCCCCCTTTTTTCTAATTTGCATAATCGGTAAAAATCGGTAAAAGTTCAAAGTTCATAAAAAATCCCATAATAATGTTAAATAGCTCATCATTATGCTTATACAGTTCAAATTTGGGCACTTTCTGGCTTAAAATAGAGCAGTTTTGGCCATTTAGAAATTTCTATTTTTAGTAATGGCGGCCATCTTGGATACAGGACGGCGCTGACGGACACAATTTTGAAAAGGGACCACCTAAGGATCATTTCAGCAAAGTTTGGTTGAGATTGGCTCAGTAGTTTCAGAGGAGAAGATTTTTTTTAATTTCATCCCCCTTTTTTTCTAATTTGCATAATCGGTCAAAATCAGCAAAATTTCAAAGTTCATAAAAAATCCTGTAATATATGTTAAAAAGTTCATCATTATGCTTATACAGTTCAAATTTGGGCACTTTCTGGCTTAAAATAGAGCAGTTTTGGCCATTTGAAGAAATTTCTATTTTTAGTAATGGCGGCCATCTTGGATACAGGACAGCGCTGACGGACACAATTTTGAAAGGGGACCACCTAAGGATCATTTCAGCAGAGTTTGGTTTAGATTGGCTCAGTAGTTTCAGAGAAGATTTTTTTTAAATTTCATCCCCCCTTTTTTCTAATTTGCATAATCGGCAAAAGTTCAAAGTTCATAAAAAATCCCGTAATATATGTTAAAAAGCTCATCATTATGCTTATACAGTTCAAATTTGGGCACTTTCTGGCTTAAAATAAAGCAGTTTTGGCCATTTGAAGAAATTTCTATTTTTAGTAATGGCGGCCATCTTGGATACAGGACGGCGCTGACGGACACAATTTTGAAAGGGGACCACCTAAGGATCATTTCAGCAAAGTTTGGTTGAGATTGGATCAGTAGTTTCAGAGGAGAAGATTTTTTTTTAAATTTCATCCCCCCTTTTTTCTAATTTGCATAATCGGTCAAAATCGGTAAAAGTTCAAAGTTCATAAAAAATCCCGTAATATATGTTAAAAAGCTCATCATTATGCTTATACAGTTCAAATTTGGGCACTTTCTGGCTTAAAATAGAGCAGTTTTGGCCATTTGAAGAAATTTCTATTTTTAGTAATGGCGGCCATCTTGGATACAGGACGGCGCTGACGGACACAATTTTGAAAGGGGACCACCTAAGGATCATTTCAGCAAAGTTTGGTTGAGATTGGCTCAGTAGTTTCAGAGGAGAAGATTTTTTTAATTTCATCCCCCCTTTTTTCTAATTTGCATAATCGGTCAAAATCGGTAAAAGTTCAAAGTTCATAAAAAATCCCGTAATATATGTTAAAAAGTTCATCATTATGCTTATACAGTTCAAATTTGGGCACTTTCTGGCTTAAAATAGAGCAGTTTTGGCCATTTGAAGAAATTTCTATTTTCAGTAATGGCGGCCATCTTGGATACAGGACGGCGCTGACGAACACAATTTTGAAAGGGGACCACCTAAGGATCATTTCAGCAAAGTTTGGTTGAGATTGGATCAGTAGTTTCAGAAGAGAAGATTTTTTTTAAATTTCATCCCCCCTTTTTTCTAATTTGCATAATCGTTCAAAATGGGTAATGGGATTTACTTCAAAATTGCAGGGTAGGTAGATCTTGATATGCTGCACATTTTTGTAATAAACTTAACATCTATCTCTAAATAGTTTTTGAAATATAAGACAAAAAGTATTAAAATGAAAAAAAAAATTGATGAAAAAAGGGCAATAACTCCAAGATGGGTAATCAAATTTACTTCAAAATTGCAGGGTAGGTAGATCTTGACATGCTGAACATGTTTGCAGTGTCAACTTACCATCTGTCTCTTATAGTTTTTGAAATAAAGGACGAAAAGTATTAAAATTTTGAAAATTTGATGAAAAAAGGGCAATAACTCCAAGATGGGTAATCAGATTTACTTCAAAATTGCAGGGTAGGTAGATCTTGATGTGCTGATCATTTTTGCCCAAATGTCAGATTTTTGATATTATTAATGGTTTTTGAGTTATTACCAAAAACCTGCAATTTTACCATATGTTCTATTTTTAGTAACAGCGGCCATGTTGGATGGTGCACGGCATCACTGGACACAATTTTGAAACTAGACACCCTAGTAATGATTCAGACCAAGTTTGGTTTCCATTGGTCTAGTACTTTCAGAGGAGAAGATTTTTGAAAAAGTTTACGACGTACGACGGACGACGACCGCCAAGTGATGGCAATAGCTCACATGACCCTTTGGGTCAGGTGAGCTAAAAAAGAATACGTATGGGGTGTAGTGCTCTTAATTCCGATCTATTTCGGAAAAATATTGTAAATTCACCGCATTGTACATGTGGTGCTATAGAGACTCCTACTCATTATCTTCTCAACTGTCCTCACTATAACATACCTAGACAACGCCACATATTTGCCCTTAACCTTCCTATTCCATTGTCCACTGAACTTCTATTGGTAGGATCTAATGAGTTAACAATTAACCAGAACACAGAAATCTTCTTGTCAGTACAAAAGTTCATTTTAAGTAGTAAACGATTTACCCCGTAATTCACAATTCACCAACCACCCCTTTCATTTTCCTGCACAATTCACCAACCCCTCTCATTTTCCTGCACAATTCATCCCCTATGGTGTAAATACAATTATCATTTCACTGATCCTTACAACGTAATCTAACTTCTGAGATTATTAAAAGTAGATTTAATTAAACTTGGGATACGGATTTATATAAGTTTAATAACTTGTTTTCGGATCCTCTTAATTAATTCATAGTCATTACTATTGTTGTATTTAAATTGTTGTACTATATTCATATGTATTGATTAATAAAATATGTTTACACTAAAAAAGAAGAAAAAATTACTGGTCCGAACAAAGTTTTACTGGTCTTCGGACAGAGGACTGGTGCTCATCATGAGGACTATAAGTTTTCTACAAATATTACCTTCCTCTGCTAAGTCTTTATTTATTACTAATTTCCCATGTCTCAAATAATTTAAAACAGGTCCAAAGTATGTAGGATCCCTATCAATCAGAAATGCTCCATTTTCATCCTGAAAATATAGATAAAATATATTTAAAACTTTTTCAAGCTGATCCTTTTTAATACTGGTGTTTACCTACTGACTTGTTTAAACTGATCATATCTTGAAAATACAAGTACTGAAAATCAGTTGCTAATGCTGTGAGCTGTGTGTTTGCTTATTTCTATTCTATTGTTTGCTCGATGGTTTTTAGCTGCAATAATGTAGCTCATGTGACAACTTGTGTCTCGGCAGAGCTACAACGCGGTCCCATTCGTCACAATGGAGCAAAAAAAAAGTTGCAGTTGAAACATAAAAACTCACTATTTACGCTTCAAACATTTCATTATAACTATTACTGATGACCCCAGTCCTTGTTAAATCGGTTTGGCTGAGAAATATATGCTTTTCAAAGGTAGCAACAACCTTTTCCATAACGATCATTTTCCATAACCGGAAACTACGGAAGGCGGAGCTTTTCTAAATATGGTATTTCTTACTACACGCTGATGTAAACATTCACGTCTCAAATCGCCAAATATGGTATCGACATCCAAATAGTGAGGCCGGAAATGACGAAATTCAAAATGTTCAGAGAGATTAGTAAACATGGATTTTTATTTTGTGGGAATTACATTCTAAAATACTGGTAGGTGATAAAAACTTGTTATAATAATGGACAAAAGGAAAGGTTATGTCTTATTATTGATAAATGCAGGCGTCAGAAACTCGGTAAGCGAGCGCAAAAAATCTTGGCGGCTGCTCCATTACGTGTAATGGCATCCCGTTATAACCCTTGCGAGTAATCGAGCATTTAGGGTTTTATTATTAGAACTAGATGGTTTTTAATGCCACTTCTAACAGGATTTCAGGGAGGTTTACTTGATACAACATTATCATGTGATCAAGTTTGTCAGTGGTGTTCTCCGTGTACTTTGTTTTCCTCCTCCATTAATTGAATGCCACAATATAACTGAAATATCGTTGAAGGTTGTGTTAATTCTATTAGCTATATTTGGCGACATGATTAAATCTTATTATTGTTTAGTCTTGTTGGAAGCAAGTTAATCCCTTTTGGGATTCGAAGCCAGAGTTGTTTTCTGATATTGCCTGCCTCCGAATCCCTTATCAACCATGCATAGCTCTATTCGGGAATTTTTTTTCAGGTACCCCCGCCTCGAACCGGCGCTGGAGTATTCAAAAGTAGACATATTTTGCTGCATAAATATGTAAATAGAATCATGATCACCAACCTATGACGCCAGATACAGCTCATTTTGACTTGTTTTGAAAGTATGTCACGTGATCGCTTTTTTTCCATTACGTGGTATAGTCTATTCCATACATCTGATTTATCGGTATTGAAGCATTCTTTTCTTTTTACACGAGGAACTTCTTCTGTTAATATTTAAATAACTAGTAAGTCAAGTTGACAAATGACAGATATAGATATTGTATTAAACCAACTCGGCTGTAGAACATAACATCGACATTTGAATACCGATTGAACAAGAAGTATGGAATAGACTATACCACGTAATTTGTGGAAAAAGCGATCACGTGACATACTTTCAAAATGGCGACAATTCAATGGATGTGAAGCGGCGGCTGGGAATGATGAGCTGTATCTGGCGTCATAGGAGGTGATCACGATTCTATTTACATATTTATGCAGCAAAATATGTCTACTTTTGAATACTCCAGTGCCGGTTGGCACAACATTGAGGTGCAGGCGTAATTAACGCCGGTTCAAGGCGGGGGTACCTGAAAAAAAATTCCCGAATAGAGCTAAGCATGGTTAATAAGGGATTCGGAGGCAGGCAATATCAGAAAACAACTCTGTACTCAGTGATCAAAATAAAAATGGTTTCAGGTCGTTCCGGCCCTAAGTTCAGGGCTCCCACTACTTTGAAATCAGAGGGAGAAGTGACTTCTCTTTCAGGTGCTGACAAAAGAGAAGTGAGAGACAACAGGGAGAAGTGGTAAGAGTACAGGGAGAAGTCAAAATATTTCTCTAATTAATTGTCCCACTTTTCACATTCGCGGGGCATTATCGTGGCATTCGTATGTTATAATGTACTTGTTATGCATTAAAGTATATTCAGTAGTTGTTCCTTGTTTTTGTTAGCATATCATGTCTCTGATTTACATATGTCCTTGTATTTGTTTTTTGTTTGTTTGTATTAAGTAAACCCTTTTCAGATTCTTTGTTTTGTTTTGCACAGATGATAAAGGCACATACATGTATATGATAGTCAACTATTGTCCAATAAATAATAAATAAATAAAATTGAATAATAAAATTTATTTTGACATCAGCATTGTTTCAAACAAGTCACACATAGATAAAATGACAAAACATTAGATAAGATAAATATATGCCCAAAAAAAAGCTGTGAAATTGCTAATTATTTAATCACATTTTAATGAGTGTATATTATTTACATTGCTTCTCTTTAATCACTGATTGATATTGATTAAGAAACTAATCATATCCACAAAGTTAACAATCCCTTTGGATAGCCGCCATCAAACCCCAAATAAATGAAATGAAACAATACCGACGTTATTTTCCTGAGTTCGGATCAGTAATACAGTTTTTATATTCGTAACTGTTTCGATTACGTCCCTTTACAATGGCGGTTTGAAAAACGGAAATTTTGTAGTAAAAATATACCGATGTTTTTTAACAGTTAAAATTAGCAAAGCGACTTGGTAAAATTACAGGGCGACTTCCACTTCTCTTTTGGCACTAGTACAAAGCGAAGTGAACAGCCACAAGGCGACTTCTTCGCCCGAATCGCCCTCCAACGTGAGCCCTGTAAGTTAAAAGTCGATTCGGCCCCATTTGAAATTAAATACTTTTGAACTGAAATACACAAGTGTTTATCATTTCAAAATGTTTTTGATCGATTTTAATATTAAAAATTCAAACATTAGAATTTTTTGTGTGTAATCAAGAAATTAATGTACTCGTTAAATAAATATATTTATTACAATTAAATGATGATTATACAGCTGTTAGTACTGATTAGTGTACAAGTCTTTGATTGTACTCTAAATTAAGCTACACCCAAGCTAATTTTATTGTTTGATATCACCAATTAATTTGAACAATTTATAAAATTAAGTGTAGCAAAAACATACAAGAACTCAAAACCCAAGCTAATTTTAGGGTGTGAGAAATTTGGAAGTCTTTGTTCTGCAGAAGCTGTGGCTATAAAAAAGGAACTATGACTATAGCTTTCATTCATTCTTCCATGATGTCTTACCCATGTGTAGTGTGTTCCAGACCTGTCAGACCGCGGCAGCAAGCTCTAGAGCGTGACTCCTGTGGAAACTAGTTATCTCCCGCTTATCTGATTCGGAACACACTTTCTGCTTGACGTTCAGGTTTGCTAGTTTACAACGTAATATTTATAGTAGGGCCGAATCGACTTGGGGCTGGAACGACTTGGGGCCGGATCGACCTGATACCAAATAGAAGATGTCATTGCTACATCAGTCTCTTAAATCATTCCAAAATGGAGACTAACGTTAGATGATAGATTTCATCAATATGATTTTAAGAGGTGAGAGGATACTTATAAATAATTATGTAGAAGAAGAAAAAAGAGACTGAAATTGAAAGAATAAAAATTAACCTTGTCAGTATTTAGATCAAGCTCTTCCTGAACAAGTCGAAAGAGGAATGATTTAGGATCTCTGCAAAGCGTTGTTCGTGTAGACATAAAAGTTGTTCCGCCAACATTCAATTTTACCCATTCGCTCGTTCTGCCTTGGGAATTTGACTCCAGTTTTGAGTTCGTAGTGTTTGTTTTGCAGGTTTGAGGCCCATTTTCGGCCATTGTCCATCAAATTGTTATCTCATTGATCTGAAACCCTGCAAAAGTGCATGAATTCCACCTGAATGTATTCTACACAGACAAAACCCTCGAAATTTCTTGCCAGATTAGCATATGTTAGGTGAATAAAAGATTTTCATTCCATTTTTCCATAAACATCTATTGATCTCGTAAAATCTCGTCCATCATGATCGTTTAGATGCTTGAATACCTTTGCTTTTCTATTTTATTTCAATCACACTGAGGACTAAGTGCGGAACTGTAGTCGGTGCCCTTACCTGATTTGAAGGACGGGATCTATTGGCCAAGAACATGGCAGCGAAAAGGGTATCAAAGACGGTAGTAGAATGGACAGCATTTTCGGAAAGAATTGCTCCTTCAAAGAAAGAATCCTTCAGAAAATTCAAAGCCTTGAATGACAAATTCTTAGGAGGGTACTGTAATAAATAAATAAGCTTTATTTAGAGTCGGCATGGTTAAAACAACATACAACATAAGCTCTGTTGAGCTTTTAACCGTCTTCATATTTCAATATTGTCTTATTGAACATGTTGCCTTGTTCAAGACTCCAGTTGTTGAGGAGAGGGAGGGAGAGCATGATTGTAGCAAATGTATGGCTATAAATGCACACACTAAAAAAGTGAAGGCTTGCAATGTAAAAATGTGATGAAATGGGGTATTTCTTTGTAAACGATTTCTTGACTCTTGTGACTTTGTGTAAGTTGTGATCATTCCAGTGTTGGCTAAAGCTGACAATGATAGTGTATTAGTGGTACCGGGTGGTTTCGCCCCTATTCCCGTTCGCCCTGGGTCGTTTCGCCCGAATGCTAGACACTTTGGCACCGGGACAGTTTGGCACTTGTGTTTTTTTCTTTGATTTTTCGTACATAACTTCCAATAGCCTTGATTCTGATGTTTTGATATCTGTTTTCTAGATTTCACAAGATTTACTCGTAACTGAATATGAAAACTCATAATAAATCGTTATTATTTAAACAATTTTTTAATTAGTAATTTTTGATAATAATGACGGAAATCATTTCGCCCATACTTTTTACCAAAACGCCCCCACTTTTTTCCAAAATAAATCATAAAAAAAAATATTTTGTGATTCAAATCCTTGTTCAAATGTTTAATGTCTTCTCGCGGTTCGTTTTTGTTCGAATATTTTGTTTTTGTTTTATTATATTTTTAATAATCTATTTATTAAAATTATGTCTACATACGTTAATTTTCTAATATTTTTCTGTCATGGTGTAAGCAAAAAAAAAACATGCTATATGGCACCTGATAGATAAATTAATTAATTAATTATTTACTTAAATCATCACAATGTGTCGTTTTATCGT
This sequence comes from Bathymodiolus brooksi, assembly GCA_963680875.1. NCBI lineage: Eukaryota > Metazoa > Mollusca > Bivalvia > Mytilida > Modiolidae > Bathymodiolus > Bathymodiolus brooksi. The sequence goes on from OY804579.1 coordinate 56,324,624, forward strand.
ATGTATCGTATATATCCATAGATACACATCATTCTTAACTGAGGCCGCATTAACCAAGGCCGTATCAACTAAGGCCGGATCATCTCGAAAGCAAACAATCACCAATGCAAACACAAGCTGTAAACATTTGATCACTGCTTTTGATCTTAATTAAGTTAATAATGGCTTCTTTAAAAGAATATTTAAATAAATTATGTTTTGATTGCATTTAAACGATCATTGATTTTATTTTAAGAAAGGTAATCACATTTGTTTGAAAGAAAATGCGGTGCCGATTTGACACTTTTTTTCAACGGTACCGAAATGTCTTGGTGCCAAACTGTCTTTTTCAACGGGTGCCGAAATGTCTTGGTACCGAACTGTCTTGTTTCCGTTTCATCCCTATTCCCGTTCGCCTCAGGTCGTTTCGCCCTCATTTATTAATAGTGCTTTAAAAAATGAAATATCGAAAATACCATTGCAAATATTCGTATTTTGGATGTTGTAAGGCTTGTTCATGGGAACTTTATTTTTGTCTTCCTCATAATTAACATGCTTTCTTGACGTGTTTAATATTATGTATTGCTTCACTCTTTGTTTGACGTCTGATTAAATTTATACTATTTTAGCATTTGATGCGTAATTCATTAACAAAGAGGTTATTTGTGCACTTGCACAGCATCTTAGTCATTTCATGCACTTTTGCATTGGTACCAAAAAAAACCAACCTTTTTATTGTTCTTGTGTGGGTTTTTTTGTAAATTTTGCAAGAAAAGTTTCACTGGAGATCTTTGTCAAAAGTAGACCAAAATGAATGAATTATTATTTTTTTTTGTATGTACAACTAATAAATAAATAATTAAAGTAGACCAAAATGAATGAATTATTATTTTTTTTGTATGTACACCTAATAAATAAATATTTAAAGTAGACCAAAATGAATGAATTATTGATTTTTTTGCATACAACTAATAAATAAATAATTACCAAAAAATTGTCGAAAAATACCTTTCACATCGCAACAGAATTGATTTCCACTTTTGCCAATTGAGTAACCACCATATTTGTCCCTGCCTGTTGCTTCATGTGACCTTTTTCCTCATCCGAATCTTCAGATTGTAATCGTTTATCTTGCGACAAGAAATGTCTTACAACAGACTTGATAATCAATGACAACACGTTGTTTGTTAGGGGGTGCTGTTTTGATCCAGAGAATAAATATTAAAGTAGTATTACCAATTAATTTTACGTCCCCTTAATTTAATAAGAGTGAAACTGCCTTGACATTTCTATCAACACACACTAAATAATTGCATACGATATAAAAGAATGATTGCATATGCCAGTATTCATCTATAAAAGCATTTTCATTCTATTTTATTATTGATATCTACATATGGTCTGTTCGCCCTAATTCACATTCACCCTGGTAATTATACATATGTAGGTTATTAAAAATAAATAATATTTGATGGTTAAACATTTCAGTCCCTTGGAATAAGTAAAGCAGGTAAAAATGAGTGAATCGAGAGTCTGTAGAAATTGTATGTGTCCATTATACATTTGTTTTTATTTTAAATAAATTGAAACTGTATGGTGTCTCTTGATTACTCATACTGTATTTTGATCTTGGAAATTTTGACAAGCTGTGAGGCATATAATTCTTTTATGTTTGCAATATGATTAAACATTGTTTTACTCATACCAAGCTTACATCGAAAGTGCATAATTACAGAACCAAGCTGAAAGCCATCAATTAATGAAAATAAGAGACCAAAGATATACAATAATACCCAATCAATAATTATAATGATGAAATCAACATTCATTAATTTCAATTAAAGGGAAACTTCGCAAAAAGAATATTTTTTTATATGTTTTTCCTGATGTATAAATATGGATGTTTATATGTATATTAGCGTTTCATTATGTTGGATAAGGGAATGAAATCGATTTTAAAATTCGGTCAACGATAGATGGATGTCGCCATTTTGATAGCATCTCGATACCAATTATCACGTGATGTCTAAATACCACCACGCCCCAAAACAAGCTTGACAAACCAGGGTCCTCATTCAGTGTCGATATGGCTTGTCAGGCGTAATTCTTTTTATTTTTCTTATTATTCTAAATATATGAATTTATTACACAATCACCTTTTGCAGATTTACGTTTTGTTTCTATATACTTATGGCAAAACAAACGAATCGTAGAAAACAGTCTGTCTTTAATGAGACACATTTACAAAAGATTTTTTTTTCGAAAATTGAAGAACTACGAAATTATGTGGAAAAAAAAGAACGGACATCGGAACAATGCCATGAATTCGTAAAAAAATAAAAATATGCCTATACTACGGGGCAAAATTGTTTTAATAATATTATTTATAAGATCGTGCTTTGTAATCGATCGTTCATGCACTACAATAAAGCTACACATAAGCTCTGCTTCTTAGCTAAATGCACAGAAAGTTACAGGGTAGGAAGCCATAAAATTGAGGGGATTATGTAAACATATAATTTGTAATAGTTTTCATTTGACAATTACAGACGATGAATATTATAAATACTTTTAAAATTTATTATGCAAAACTTCAGGGTACATCTCTTACGTAATATAATAATTTGTTTATGGAAATACAATATTCTGATTCGCCAACAGTAAAAAGATTAATCTGTTTTCATAACGGTTATTTCTGATTTGAACAGAGCGTAACATATAATATGTCTCTGCGTAAAGAAAACATTTTTTGTTTATTTTAATCACATCTTTCGAACTGGCGGACCCTTCTGATTAATCTCAGGATAGTCATAACAAATATGGTTGTTGTTTTTATAATGAAAAATTGCATACGAATGGTTTTTGTCTATTTTGCTTTTTGGGGTTTGCAAGAAGAATTTTCTACCCTGCCCTGTTCACCCTGCTTTACTTCATAATTTTGGTTGTTGCTATATCATTCTGATGAGGCACAAAAAAAATCAAGATAAAAATGAACAATTCAATGTAACTTACGATCAATGTTAATCTTAAGATTTTTTTGTGAAAAAAGCCCCAGAATCATTGCTGCATCAGGTGCGGATCCAGCAGTTTTGAAAACGGGGTCCCAGGCTCTTGTTTGCCAATTTTTACCCAATTTATACACAAATTTTACTAAATTGTCGAACACCCCCTTGATCTGCCAGTGTGCATTAATATGCACCCATTCCTAATATATACTTGATCAGGGTCGTGTATTTTGATCACCTATTAGAACCCTTTAAAATGTGTATTGCATTTCCTATTCTAGTCACGGGTAGCGTTAACGGGTCACAAAATGTGTATTGCGTTTCTGATTATTGCCAAAGATTGTGACACATGTATTCAAGTATTCGGTCAGAGTCCCGTCGACTGGATGTAAAATGACACTTGTATATTCTGCCTGGCGACTTCCTGTGTGGACCTAAGCTCATTACGCAATATTAGGTACCCTGCTGAGTGTGTGAATGTACCTGTCATTTTCAGAATGAAATTAAAAATAAGTAAATCCTGCCTTTCACTTCTTATTTCAGGAATTATTTGCCTTAATTTATTGAAGAATAAAATATTTAAAATTAAAATATGGTCTCTCGCTTCTGAAAATACATGAAAAATATAAGAAATATATTTTCCGCATAATATTTTACGTTTCGCTCATCAAAAATGACAAACAAACAAAAAAAGGAAAAGAAATTAACATTTTTAAATCACTTGCTCGCTCCAACGTTTTTAGCACAAAATCTGAAGAACAAGAAGTAAATTTGGTGTGGCCTAATCTCGGTATATTTTGACTGCTCTTCATCTGTTTATACCGCTCATGATCATGATCTCTTTCGAACTTTGTCTGAATGAATATCAGTGGATATCAAAATGATAGGTCAAGTTTGCTTACAGGATTCCGAGCTGAAAAAAATCATATATTTAGGTTTTGTGCCTTCTGGGGGTCACTGAGCAAAGAGGTTTTTTTTTCTTGAAACACTAACTTTGTAAACTCAGTTGCCACCCGATCTCCTAACCTTTAATTTTTAGTTCTTTAATTAAAATTAAAACATCTTTTATGAACATCGATCGTTAAAATTGTGAATACATATTAATTATGATGAGACAGCTATATATACATGTAGTTAGGCCAATTTGGCACCTCTAATAATGAAAACTTACAATTTCAAGGATGGTGTATACTTTTTTATCATCTAAAGCATAATTACAATTATAATTGTTCCTGTTATTTCAACATTATATTTATTCTAATGTTTTAAAAATATTTTATCTTTAATAAATAATAAACGATCTACCAACTCGTCTTGGAAAGCAAATAGTGTGTATTCAAATTCCCATTTTATTAATCCGATCAATACACAAGTTACGCGTTGTCAAAATTATCCATTATTTTTTCAGTACATTAGCAGTAAAACAAAATGAACATAATTGTAAAAGGGATCCTACATATAGTGAATATAGGCGACTGTTGTAAAACACTCTTTCCGTTGTAAATATAAAGGAAATGAAACATTTTGTTCATTTAAAATAGTTGTTTGTCAAAAAGGTACGTAGCTGTTCACTTCAGTATTTAATTTTCCAACGCTTATTAGATTTAAATTACAGTCCTCTGAGCACTTTAAATGAAGCGAATTTAACATCAGTGACCCAGACTTTAAATTTCAATCCCACAATGCAATTATCGGGTTAAAACGTCACAACCCATGAAAAAATTAGAAATTAAAATTACAAATTTGCGATTTGCTTAAGACATAATTCATGGAAGCCATATGTATATATTTTTTTTATCATGGGTAGGCCTTTATGCTACGAAATTATACCCCGAGCGTTAGCGAGGGGTAAAAATCTGACATAAAGGCCTACCCGTGGTAAAAACAATACATGAATTATTTTGATTCTAATATGTAAAAATTGGTAAAATATCTTTATAAATTGTCGATGACGTCATAAATTTAATCGGTCATACATTAATATTATTTTTACCACGGGTTTGGACGTCATATTAGAATTCGTTATTTGTGGAAATATGTCGATAAAACTTTGTGAATATGTATTTTATATCACCAGGAACATATTTAGCTAACATGCAAAAAATCGCAAAGTTTCCCTTTAAGCATTTCAAACAATATACATAATAAATCCTTGAAAATAACTTAATTAATTTCCAAAATCTCATATTTTTTCTTTAAATTAACACTTTTCTATATCATTACTTCTTTATTTTAAATTAAAATATGCATTATGTTCAATACTTTTTAATTATCGGGGCGAACAGACCCACTTTTAGGGCGAACGGACCCAGAGCGAACTGATCCGATACCTTCTCGTGTGGTGTCTTACTTTATACTTGATATTGAATTAATATTGATATATACACAGTGTCTGGTGTGATATCTAACGGCATTAGATAAAAAAGGTGTCGAACAACTAAATCAAAATATCAGAAAATTAAAATTGCTAATTAAGCCATCTTTCTCAGAGCTCCAGATAAGTTGCGTATTTGCGTTTTTTACGCTATGAAAACGAGTAAAAACGCATGTATTATCAGGTCAGAGTGTACACATTACGCATACATATTGCTGTGTAAGCAAACTTTCCAAATTCGGAGCTTACATAACAATACATTTTTGTCTTTGAGAAATTCCGAGTAATTACTTCCCTTTATACTTTTCGAAGGAGAGAGTGTATACTTCCGAGGGGTATCGAATGCTTGCCCTTTCTAAGCATCGATGTCAAAAGAGATCTGATTGGATGTTTACGATAAATCATCCAATCGCGGTCAATATTACAAATAAATGCGGTTTACATAATAAGTAAGAACTAAAACGAAAGTAAATTTGGGAACACGTTCGTTGAAAATGAGCAAGAACATGAATAATCGCGCTACGGAAAATTCTATACTTAAGTTCCCGACAGTTTCATCTGTGTCTAGTGACAGTATAGTTAAAGGAATCATTGATGACATTATCAACACGGCTGTGAAAAGGCGCCGAAGTCGACAAGCAAAATACAAAATATTTACAACATTTTATTAATAAACATGACACAATCGTGTCAAATTAAACAGAGATATACATTTCACTTGCATCCTGCATTTATTGAATAACACTTGTGTCAAACATAATTTTAAAAGTGTACATGTAAGCAATCTTTTCTGAAGTAGAGAGTACAACAGTGCAAAGGAAATATGCAAATACCCATCATTTTCAAAAGTAGGGGGTAATTACCCTTTGGACTTGAAAATTATCTGGAGCTCTGTTTCTTTTTTTTTGTTATGACTCTGTTATGGATCACACTATAGCTAGATGTAGAGATGGTTTGAGTACGAAAGTATGTTTTGACAGTACTATACAACAGATGACTGAAGCATGGATGATTATCAATAAACTTTTTTTTTTATTAAAATTATTAAGCAAACATATGAAATCATTTGACAGGAAAAGTTTAGAAGGTTATTAAAGATAAATAATTTAAATGAATAGCAGAGTTAAGATAAGTCCATTAACTACGTGATGTAGCGAAAATAATAAAATCATATGAAATGATCATGAAATGCACAAAATAGTCTGAATGTTTACAGTTACATACAGTGTACTTCTATGTATTTATTTCTAACATGGCATGCTACTTTCGCCTTGAAAACAATAGAGGGCTCTAAATAGCACAGAACACCCTAGCCACATGTGCAGAAGGCATATCTAATCAACAGCATATTTTGCATATTTGTACTTTATGTATGTTAAATTAAAAGAATAGAAATAATAAGACTTTAAAAGACTGACAGGGCGACTAAAACTTTGCTTTTTGACAGAAATTGGGTGACTTCATTGAAACGAAGGCAAAGAAGTCGCCCACTTCGCCTGGTTTGGTGAACCCAGAATAATAAATATACAAAAAAAATCAGATGAAACTAATTTTTGACAGTGTTGGCCGCGAAATACCAGTGGCGGGAATTCCCAGTGGTAATTACTGGGAAATACTCTAAATTTTAACTCAAGTGAGAAATACTGGGAAATATGATTTTTAGATGTTTTTCAAAGTTACTAAAAACTTAACATTTTAACACACAGTGTTGAAAATTACATCAATTTAATAAATATGGGTATACAGCCTAGGTGTAGGACCATTAAGAAGGACTTCAGGCAACTTTTTAAATTGTAATCTTCATATAAACATAATATTTATACAAAAGACTTTTATTAAAAACATGTTAAAACTGTCACCACAATTTTATATCTACACTTTTCAGTGCCAGGTTGTATACATGTAATCTAATATCCTAAGTTTTATGCTATGATAATGACTAACTTTTTTAATTTGTTTTTACAAACTAATTAACACATCTTCAATAACCTTTAGAAATCAATAAGTCCAGTTTGTAAAGACAAACAATAAACATGCTAAAAGCAGGTCAGAATATGGTTTTAATCACTAAACAAAGGAGGTACAAATTAGTGGGGATTACAAGTAAAGAATAATTTTCTTAATATTTCTATCAAAATCAATACATTTGTTTTAACAAATATCTAACAGTTAAGGCATATAACAGTGATCACTCAGTGTTTTAGAATTTATCCTAAGGCTAACAGTTCAGGGAAACTTAAATCCAAATGATAACAGTGATCACTTAGTGTTTTAGAATTTATCTTGGGTAAATTATGAAGATTTTACAAACAGATTACCTCAAATCTATATTATACTCCAAATAAATGTTCAATTTGCTTGTTTATAAGAAGATATATCACAATAATCTGGAACTCAAAGAAATTTACACTATGCGCAGTAAACAAGTGCACAATGTGTACAGGTTCATGTACCATTATATTTGCAAATTAAGAATCAATCTTATTTCCCAGTATTTCCCACCGTCCTGGGAAATATGAGTATTTCCCGCTTTTTTGCCAACCCTGATTTTTGATCATTATCAATTTTTATAACATTTCTGTAGCGTTATATATTCTTGTAAATAATAGCGGGAGGTAATTGGAACAGCTTCTGTAGCGTTATATATTCTTGTAAATAATAGCGGGAGGTAATTGGAACAGGGCCCAAAAATAACCTCTGTCAAGGTACGCTTGAATGTATGCAATTACCGTAAATGCCCTGTTAGAATCGAAATAATTCTCGGATGCCAGGCTCTATGCTTATTTTAACATGGGCAAGTGGTCGCTCGGTGTAAAATAATGACAAATATAATGCCTATCCATGTTAAAATAAGCATAGAACCCGACATCCGAGAATTTGTTCTTAAGTAACAAACTATTGCCATTGGTAAATAAAATAACAGTGAAAACCTTAAATGGTTTAAAAAATATGGAAAGTATAGATCTGTATATGTTATTGTGGTTAAAAATAAATGACCTTATCCATTTTGACCACCCATGTAACCTGGTAACTTGGTAGTTTGAGTTTATTACTTCATGAGAATGTTTAGTGGTTTTACATTACATGTATTTTATTATATTAAGTACTAGTCTAAGTACAAAAAAATGTAAGTCTGTTAGGTGTCTGGTAATATAAGAAAAAATGCTTTTATAACTTAACAATCTGCTTGCATTTTGTCTGGAATCGTTTGTTACATGCTTAGAACTCCCCTATTTTGTTGGTTTTATATCTTCTTCTTTTTTTTTCGTTTCAGGGTTCATAAGTATCCAGAACAAATTCCAAAAATAGATTTTGACTATTATAAGTCAAGACTAGTAAATAAAGCAATGGTAGCAGAGTTTGAGAAAGCTGTAAGATTATTATAACTTCTTACCCTTCACAACCACCTGGGTTCATCCCCGTTCTTTGTTGGGTTAAACCTTGTTTCACATCTTTTTAATTTTCTGTGTTGTGTTTTTTTTAATTTGTTTTTTGTTTACCTTGGTCCGATGTCTTGTGTGCCCAATGTTGCCACTGTTTCTGGGTTGACCATTCGTTATTGCTCCTTCGGTTTTCTCTAACATTTATTACAAGAAGGAATTCAGAATTGACAAATGAACAGTGCTTTTATAGGTGTTCCTCATTTTAGGCACAATGAAAACAATTGCATGCAGCCATTGTTAAAATATTGTCAAAAAGGTTAGAATTTTGGAATGGTTTGATTAAAGGATTTTTTTGTAGGAAATATATATTGTCTGTTTGTTCTTTTAACAATTATTCTTCATCAAAATTTGTTTAAGAGGAATAGTCGTCATAACATTAAACAATAGAAATTCTACAAAATTTTCTGCGCAGTATCATTATGATATGTAGAGTTCGATTTTTTTAGCGAAGTTACCAGGTTCTATGTGGCTTGTTTCATACATTTTGTACTTCATAACCATACATTTCTGAAACCAGAAGAACAACAGCTGTATCATTAAACAATTGGATTTCAAAATATTTGAAACTCAACTTTGATAAATATCCTTGAAGACTATTTTATTAAAAAGTATTATTTGGTGCAACTGTGAAAAGATTCATCTCATATTCACGGTCTATGCATTATTATGCTGATGTGAGCCTCTAATCAAACCATATTATTCTCATGCAAGCCTTAAAGTTGGTAACAAAGATGATAATATTTGATGTATATTTTGTAGTATGCAGGAGTAAATGTACCATATCCTAAAGATCCAGAAGGCTGGATGTCAAAAATTGAAGGAGTAGAGAAAAGTGCTGTATGTAATTTTACAATTTAAGTATTACAGAGATTTTTACAAATTTGTTGTCTTTCCCGAGATGAAAGTCGCTGTCAGAAAGCAAGACCAAGGATTTGTTTTTCCTGCATCAATTGCGTTAACAATGTCAAACTTTTGTGACTAGATCAGTTTCTCCATTATCATACAATTTAGGCTCGACATATTTGGTCCACACATATATGATGACATTTTCCGTGGTTTGTACATGTTAGACAGGCATGTGGCACATGACCATGACCTCATTTTCATGGTATACTGAACCGCATCGGTGGCGTAATGGTTAGCATGCCCGCCTCAAGTGCGGTAGATAGTGGGTTCGAGTCCCAGTCGGGTCAAACCAAAGACTATAAAATTGGTATTTGTGGTTTCTCTGCTATGCACGCAGCCTTAAGGAGTAAGAGCAAAGATTGGTTGGTTTGGAATCGGGATAAAGTGTCTGAGTGGAGCCACATCTTGTTTCAGTAAACTAGAATTATTAAAATCAAATTAAGCATGTTGGTCTAGTACAAAGCGGACATCATCATCATTTCATCGAATATAACTTGTTATTGCAATGATATAGCTGAAAAAATGCTCATTTGGCCTTAAACAACACTCACTTTCTGAATAATTAATTTTTTCATTTTCCTATAGGGTAATATGCTAAAAATAGTGATCATCTTTGATTTCCTATTGACATGTAAAGCATAAACTTTATAGAAGGCCATATACAAGGATTATTTCCACTTTATCTCAATTCCATCACATGTTCTTGGATGGAAGAGATTTAGAAATTTCAGCCAATCAGAAAGAATAATTTGCCGAGATGGAACGGAATTCACACAAAATGTTGACGATCATCCCAGTAGCAGTTCTTTTAAGTTTGGTTCGAGTTGGTCTGCTAGTTTTTGGAGAGAGAAAAATTGAAATGTGAAAAGTTTACGCATAACAGATGCATGATGATGCAATATAAAATGATTTGGTAAAAATGGAAATTTGTCTGTAAGAAATTTAATTATATTGTTTTTTTTTATTGTTTACTATTTTTTTCTCTAATAGGCTGAAGCTCTAAAGACTGATATCATAAATGTGGAGCAAAGTCTAGCATTGGTAAAGGCTTATGTGAGTATCAAAAAATAACTAAGCATAATTTTATTGAAGTAAGAGAGTAGGCAATGATCCATTAGTTTTGAGTTGTAAGATTAAGGTAACCATTTACCGGTAATTCAATGTGTAAAACAATCTAATTAAAATTTGATGTTTGTTGTATACTTTATTTCTTTGATGATACTGTAGCGGGCTAGCTGGTGAAATAGATAGACTACAAGTTCTATTCTATCCCTTGATAGAATCCTCAAATATACCAAGATATAACTGATATGAACATATGGACAAAGTGATTCTATGTGTCGCTATATATGTCTCGCGTACGGTACTAACTTTCAGTACCAGGTCATTTAAACTTCACTAAGGCGAACGGAAGACATGACAAAATTGATGGAAAACATGTTCAGTTATAAATAGTTTATTTTTATACTATATTTGATAATTCAATATTCAGCAATAAAACAATTATCCGGATCCTGAGACCTTACAGGATATGTGGATAAATATATGTCTCCAGATACACTTATTGTACACAAACATGAATTGATGTCTCAATATTAGGTTTTAAGGTGTTTATGTAGTATTGTGTTTTGTAATTATATATCTGTTTAAACAGAATTGAGACCTGGTTTTTAGTTCTTATAATGGTTCTGGCTTTCAATGAGTAAAATCTATTACAATTGAAAGTGTTTACTGACTAAACACTAATACAGAGATTATGCAATATGTGTTTAATAGTTAATCATATACTGTTGATCTCAAAATTTACTCAGAGCAAACTGATACTCTATTAATTAATACTCTAACTAACAAATCTTATATAGCCTTATGAAGTGTTTAAGGATTAAACACTAGAATTTCAAGTTTCTTATATTATCTATTTAAATTTGGACAAGACAGGTACTAACAACCTCGTTAGTAATGTATGTCTTGAATTTCTAAAGAATTGATATTTTACATATAGTTTAACAAGACGGGTACTAACAATCTCGCTAGTAATGTATGTCTTGAATTATTACAAGTTAACACTAGAATTTCAAGTTTCTTATATTATCTATTTAAATTTGGACAAGACAGGTACTAACAACCTCGTTAGTAATGTATGTCTTGAATTTCTAAAGAATTGATATTTTACATATAGTTTAACAAGACGGGTACTAACAATCTCGCTAGTAATGTATGTCTTGAATTATTACAAGTTAACACTAGAATTTCAAGTTTCTTATATTATCTATTTAAATTTGGACAAGACAGGTACTAACAACTTCGTTAGTAATGTATGTCTTGAATTTCTAAAGAATTGATATTTTACATATAGTTTAACAAGACGGGTACTAACAATCTCGCTAGTAATGTATGTCTTGAATTATTACAAGTTTATATCTATTTAAATTTGGACAAGACAAGTACTAACTACCTCGCTAGTAATGTATGTCTTGAATTTCTAAAGTATTGGTATTTTACATATAGTTTAACAAGACAGGTACTAACAATCTCGCTAGTAATGTATGTCTTGAATTATTACAAGTTTATATCTATTTAAATTTGGACAAGACAAGTACTAACTACCTCGCTAGTAATGTATGTCTTGAATTATTACAAGTTTATATCTATTTAAATTTGGACAAGACAAGTACTAACTACCTCGCTAGTAATGTATGTCTTGAATTTCTAAAGTATTGGTATTTTACATATAGTTTAACAAGACAGGTACTAACAATCTCGCTAGTAATGTATGTCTTGAATTATTACAAGTTTATATCTATTTAAATTTGGACAAGACAAGTACTAACTACCTCGCTAGTAATGTATGTCTTGAATTTCTAAAGTATTGGTATTTTACATATAGTTTAACAAGACAGGTACTAACAATCTCGCTAGTAATGTATGTCTTGAATTATTACAAGTTTATATCTATTTAAATTTGGACAAGACAAGTACTAACTACCTCGCTAGTAATGTATGTCTTGAATTATTACAAGTTTATATCTATTTAAATTTGGACAAGACAAGTACTAACTACCTCGCTAGTAATGTATGTCTTGAATTTCTAAAGTATTGGTATTTTACATATAGTTTAACAAGACAGGTACTAACAATCTCGCTAGTAATGTATGTCTTGAATTATTACAAGTTTATATCTATTTAAATTTGGACAAGACAGGTACTAACAACCTCGCTAGTAATGTATGTCTTGAGTTTCTAAATAGTGACTCATATTTTTGTATAACTGGAGATCAGTGACAAATTAATTATACTCATAACCAATATAATTTCAATACCTCATATAGACAAAATTCTGGCTATAACATTAACCTATACCACTCAATTTATTAACTGAATTGGTTCTTCAATGCAAAATAAAATTAAACTAATTTGGTCAATTCTGAACTTTTCACTAAAATAACAAAGAACTTCAACTTGAACATTTTGATTTTCACAAAAAGTTTGTAATGAATTATTAAAAAAAATGTATTTAAACCTTAATTTACTATTATCAGTCAAGAAAATATCTTACTTTAAATATTCAGAAAATTTAACGTGACGTCTGCTTTCGAAAATAAATGAGCCTGAAATTAAATGAATGTGAAGTGACGTCAGTTTCAGCGTTACGTCGCTATTTATAGTTGCACTAAAATTTGTGTGCAGTGCACCAAAAATCTGGTGCAGGCTCGCACATTGAATATAAATTTATTATTCAATCAAAACAGTGTATCGAAAAATCTTTGACCAATCAGAAATAATTAAGTGCACCAAAAGTTGGTGCAGGCTTGTGCATGAAAGCCTAAATCAATAATCAATCAGAAATAACGTATCTAATAATCTCGAACCAATCAGAAAAAAAGCGAATTATAACAATATATCATCAATTATAATAAAACAATAAATTATGTCCATTTTACATAACTATAAGATTCATCAAAACAAATGTCATCAATAGCAATTATGTAATATAACCTCTGAGTTCAAATGTCAATAATGACCGACGACGAGAAAGTGGAAGTGTTAGCCAACACAGAGATCGACAAATTAACACGTTTAACTAAATACTATCGACTTCAGAATATGATTCTAGGAACAAATATGACGTAAAGAAACAATAGATATTTGTAAGTTAATATGCCATGCCCTAAGAAATGACAAATTTTATGAAACATGTATTGATCTCTGTATCGCTACAAGAAGGGGACATCTCAAAATACAAAATAACCATAATATTGTCAACACCATGTGCTAATTAATATCAGCGGTAAACTTTATCACTTAATTCATTCTGAATTCGAATGAAACAATATTTCTGATTACTATACAGAAATGAATATCAACAATTGTGTTTTCTGACACATACAAGTAAATATACAAAATAAAAAATCTACCCCCCTCCCCCCAAATTGGACTCAAATAGCAGACCTCACAATACACTAACATCTTGCAACATCCTGTTTGGGCCTTGACTGTCCAATTATATATACAAGACATTTCAAAATACTGATCAATCTCTGTCCAATTATATACAAGACATTTCAAAATACTGACCAATCGGCCAACAGCTCTTGGCATGTTCTCGGTTTTGATACCTGGAGATTAGGTACCCCGGTAGGACTCGTCGCTGATTGGTCTGTGTAATATATGAACCTTACGATGACCCCAATCAATATTTTGTTACATCTTAGTGTATCGCCAAGGAAATGTTTTAGAAAAAGATACAACAAACATCTAATTTTAAATAGATTGTGTGTGAAAATACTTTCTGTACTATTTATTCAAGTAGCTTCCATATAGCTTATTTATATATCCCTTGAAACTGACTGTCCACTATTAGTACACACTGCTTTGCTATGTTTTTCACTAATTCAAGAAGGGGTGGTCATGATCGTATGGTAGTTGGATTTACAACTACCTATGCATTCAGTGCCTTTCACCACTAACGTTGTGAGGCGAATCTCGCTCAGGCGAGTTGTACTCGATACAACAATATGTGATAAAAGTTTGTCAGTGACTTACAGCATGTCAGTGGTTTTCTCTGGGTACTCCGATTTCCTCCACTAATAAAACTGACCGAATGACCGAACTGAAATATTGTTGAAAGTGGTATTAAACACCATAAACAAATAAACACTAATAATGTCTTTAAATGGCAAAGATGGCTTTGTTTTAAGATGGAATCAATTTAAATATGTACTGTACTCCTCCGTGTAGCTACATTATAATCAGCTGTTGAACATAATATTCCACGCTTATACAATTTAGAATTTTGGTGATTTTTATGGAATATGCAAATTGTAAGGCTTTATTTTCATAAAATACATTTCTACATCTCCTTTACTGAAACCATAATGCCAAATTAAAGCAAACCTGGCAGGGATGATCCATGGGTGGTCCCATTTCAAAATTGTGTCAGATTACTCTGCCAACTGACCAAAATGGCTGCTGTTAACATCAATAGAAAATGCAAAACCTACATACAGAAGCAATAATTCACAATTTTCCATAAATTCAGCTTAATTTGAATAGCTCATGCAATTACCTTCTTAGTTGAGTTTGATGAACAATTTTATTTCAAAATAGATATTTTAGTTTTAATATTTGTTATAATGTGCAATAGTTCCATGAATATTCTTTATACCTTGTTAGTTATACAGGCTGATGTGAGCATCTAGACAAGTCTGATTTGTATACATTTTCCCTGTTTAGTGTTCCAACAAATGTGTTGTAGCTTACAGATCCCGATGTATGAGGACCCAAAAAAATACCAAACCCCTAATTTGAACCTAAATGAAAAATATATACTCCATATGGTGGAACTTAATGGGCATCACTGTCAATAACAAGGACATATATATATATAATACAGAGAAAGAAAAAAAGTCAAATCATTTTTGAATTTCCCTGAGGGCAGTTAATGTCTAAATCTAAGAAAGAGAGACAAGATATTGTTGATGTTAGCCTTGCTTAAACTAAGTTCTGATTTGTTTTACAGAGGAAAACTATGGATGCACTTCCTTCTTGGGAGGAATTAACAAAAGAAATGCAGGCAGTTTATTTCCCTAAGAGTGTCATTGACATGGAGAAAAATCCCAAGATGTGGCCATACACCAAGTCAGTAGATGTTGATGCTCCTGGAAGTCGCGTGCTGAATTACGCTGGGAAGGGACCACATCCATTATCAGGAAAACCTGCTGCTTTCTAAAATGTTATCGTCTAGAGCTAACATCATGTAGTGAAATGTTGAAATTTGTTAATTTAAACTTTGAATCTTTTTATCACAAATTTGAGTGATTCGATATTGTATAAAAAAAAATATTGGAAAACTGCATTGTTTTGTTTCTTTATAATACATGTGTATACAGCTGAATCTTGTTGTGTCAAAGTTGAAGGGTCAGATGATGCTACTTATTAATATCTGAGTATTCAAGTTATCTGAGATAAATTATGCTGAAAGCTACAATAAGTAAGGCCACTCCCACCAAAGATCATGTCTTGTATAGGTCCAAATTTGTTATGCATAGTAGTACTAAATTGCATCTGATTAATAAGCTCAATTCTAATAGAGAGCATGCTCACTTTGAGTGTTGTGGATTTGAGCCCTGGTCAGGTCAAACCAAAGACTATAAAATGGGGGGACACTTTAACATAGGACACTATTATGTCTTACATATGCACCTATCCAACTTTCTTCAATATTTGATTGACAGCATCGGTGGCATAATGGTTAGCGTGCTCGCCTTGAGTGTGGTAGATCGTGGGTTTGAGCCCTGGTCAGGTCAAACCAAAGACTATAAAACTGGTATTTGTTGCTTCTCTGCTATTAAGCACGCAGCATTAAGGAGAAAGAGCAAAAACTGGTTGGCTCAGAATCAGAATAATGTGTCCGAGTGGAGCAACATGTCTACTCATAGACTATTGTTTCAATTAGTAAGTATTATATAAATCCAACTCAGCGAGTTGGTCAAGTACAAAGTAGTCATTATCATCATCTCATCAAAATGTAACTTGTTCTCACCATGATATACATGTAGCTGAAAAATTGCTTATTTGGCATTTAACAATAATCATTTTCTTACTGAATTTAAAACAAAATTTTGGGCATTGGCCTCTTTTATCTCTGAAACAGAAATCCATGCAAAACCTGATAGCAGAATACAAAGAACTTTATAACTAATTTGTTTTTATCAGAACCGATTGAAAAATGCATGCTCTGCATACAAACCAAAAAACCCAGAGGACATTCTTTTTGTGCATTTAATCTCTATTTGCAATCCTAACCTTTATTTTGTGCCATGTTTCCTTGTGCTACAATTTCAGAAGGATCTGGCAACTAGAACAAAATTTGGTTACAGATGGGAGGAATACAACAACAAAAGACCCATATCATAATAAGATAATATAAAGATATACAGAAATGAGGGAGCTACTGGGGCAACACTTTTTGACTTCCACTCGGAAAAGTATGTAGAGTTGGGCAGGGACAAAAAAAAACTGACCTTTTGTAGCAGCACAATGCACCTACCGACTACTACACAAAAGGATGGGCACCCAGTATAGTACAAAGAATAATTAAAGAACTACCCACGTACAGTTTGGGTTCAGTTCTGTTTATAGTTTCTGAGGAAAATTATTGTAGTCATTTTAGGATCCTATGTTAAAGTATGTTCTGAAGTGGTCATTTTGGAATTCAAATCCATACAAAAACTAGAGGCTCAGTGCGCTGAGCCTGTGTCGCTCACCTTTCATTCTGCTTTGAGGAAACTTAATACAGAACCTTCCATACATGTAGATGCTTCCTACCAAGTTTCGGTTCATTTGGCTAGGCAGTTTCAGAGGAGAAGATTTTTAGATATCGACCAATCAGAAACAAGAATTTCCTGTGGTGGCCATGTTTGTTAACCGATCAGGACGAAATGAGCAATCGTCATAGAGGACATTCCATAGATGCTTCCTACCAAGTTTCGGTTAATTTGGCCAAGCAGTTTCAGAGGAGATTTTTTTTAATTGGCCAATCAGAAACAAGAATTGCCTGCGTTTGGTAATGGATCATAACAAAATGTGCACTCTTTAGAGAGGACCTTCCATAGATGCTTCCTACTAAATTTCAGTTCATTTGGGCTGATGGGTTTCAGAGGAGAAGATTTAAATGTGAAAAGTTAACAAACGACGGATGCCAAGTGATGCCAAAAGCCCACATTGCCTTTGGCAAAGTGAGCTAAAAAGAATATTAAAATGTGAATACCTACATGTAATGTATAGTATAAACATGCTACACTATATCAGCATTAGTTAATTTCTAAGGGAGATAATAGCAAGTTATCTTTCTTTTAACAGTTTAAAGGCAAGAATTATCTCTTAACAGATTACTACAATGAAGAAGGTTTTTTAGAAATGAACCAATCAGAAACAAGAATTGCCTGTGGCAGCCATATTTGTTAACAGATCGGAATGAAATGAGCAACCTTTATAGAGGACCTTCCATAGATGCTTCCTACCAAGTTTCGGTTTATTTGGCCAAGCGGTTTCGGAGGAGAAGATTTAAAAAAATCGGCCAATCAGAAACAAGAATTGCCTGTGGCGGCCATGTTTGTTAATAGATCGGCACAAAATTAGCAATCTTTAGAGAGGACCTTCCATAGATGCTTCCTACCAATATTCAGTTCATTTGGCCGAGAGGTTTCAGAGGAGAAGATTAAAATGTGAAAAGTTAACGGATGCCAAGTGATGGCAAAAGCTCGCAATGCCTTTGGCAAGGCGAGCTAAAAACATACCTTTTACAGAAAATCAAAAAAGAGCATTGCAGCCAAGTTTGCTTTCAACTGGTTCAGTCATTTCAGAGAAGAATAATTTTTAAATATATTTGAAATTTCAGACATTGAGAAAGTATAATTGACCCTAGCTGCCATAGTGTATTTCAAAATCACATAAAAATGTTATGAACCATGCTTGGTCAAGTTTGGTTCCATATAAAAAGTTTACAGAAAACATAAGTGATAACAATATCTCACTTACCTATATGGGCCAGGAGATCTAAAAAGTAAATCACTATGCTTCTAAATGCTTTAAAAGACAATCATTTTATTTACAAACAGCAAATGAAAGCACTCGCCAATGAAAAAAGAGGAAACCCCCTATTCAGTGCCCAAACACCCAAACACCCAAACAAACACTGTTGGGACCAAGTTTGTAGATCGTTTTTTGTACTTTTACTTTTGGCCATTGTGTTGTCTGTTCGTCGATATACGGATTCTGATTACCCATTTGGTATCTTCAAACTCTTCTTTCGACACATTTTATTTCCAAATATTTGCTAAAACCAGAGGCTCCTTCCTAGTAGCCTGTATCACTATATAATGCTTGTGGTCAACCCCTAACTCAAACTTTGAATTTTCTGCATATCAACATTGTAATACAATCAGATTAAAATCATATCTCGCACATGCTCCCCTTTACTGATATGTTATGGCTTGGGAAAATCTGAGTAAACCCCATTACAAGTCACATGTGAGTGAATTTATGTCATGAATACAGTCAAACTTGTATATAAAGTGCACTGAAGGGGACTTGAAAATGTGGAATTGTCCTTTATATACATGTTCAAATTATATAAACTACTGGTATTCATTAAATGTAGAAAATGTACCCCTAAGTTGATCATGCTTTTCATTAAATGTAGAAAATGCACCCCCAGGTTGTCCATATTAACTAGCAATAGTAGATTCTTAGTTATGTTTACTGAGAAAGTGACCTAATGGTGATCATGGAAACTAGAAATATACACTACAGGATGATTATGTTGACCAAAATCAGTTAACATATTAATGGTGGCTACTGATAAACAAAGTTAAACATAAAGACATGATACAGAGGTTATGGTGTTTATCGCCACTTTTAACAATATTTCAGTTATATCGTGTCTGGAAGGATGAAGGAAGATGATGTACACTACAGGATAAATGTGTTTACCAATTACAGTGATTATCATCACACAGATCAGGTTTCACTGTCAAAAGTACGAGTACGAGTTTTGAAGTTGTACTCTAAAATCATCCAATCAGAATACTTAATGTATTGGATAAAGTGTTCTGATTGGCTGGGTTTTTTAAGTACGAGTACAAAAATCGTATTAAAATGTTTTATGACAGTAAGGCCTAATAAGTTATACCATCACCACTACCTCTAGATCTGTTGCCATGGAAATACCAATATCCATTCCACTTTCATCACAGGCAAGATGTAATGGCTAGCTTACGATATAAAATAATCTATTCAAGATTTCTGACAAAAAAAGCTACAACTTTTTTTAAATTTATTTATGATGTATTTACTAAAAAAATCAGTTTCCACTGCCTGTTTATAAGTGTGTTTGAATTAAAAATGACAGATCTTACAGGAACAAACATCAAATGTGTGTCAGACAGAAATAACATATACATTTTGTATTTTTAAATGTTAGCTGATGTACATTATCTGTAATATAACATTGTAACGTATGTTATCTGTAATATAACATTTTATTAAATGACTATGAATTTTCTTAATTCCGATTGGTTTAGAAGGTTCATTGCTTCCTCTAACAGAACTACATGTCCACCGCACAATTTTGCACGTGAGGTTAATAAATCTCATGTCACAGTTAGTACGTACCCAAATATAGTAACAGGGGAAAACCAGTAGACTGATTAATATCGATAAATTTGATTGGCCGACATTTTGAACCTCAACCAATCAAAGGCGGTCTTGCTAACGAACTTCGGTAATCAGCAGACGACTGTTAGTAAACAAAAATGAACGAAGCAGCTTCGTCAGTAGAACCCAAAGTTAAGACACGTTTTGCTACAGTTGATGATGCAGCATTTGAAAGACCGCAAATGCAATTTCCTGTGTTCAATAATTGCTCTAACATTACCATAAACTACAACATAAATTAATTATACTTACCTATGTTCTTTAAAAATTGCTTAAAAATGTTACTGAAACTGTGATATTTTATTTGTTAAAATTTTGAAATTGTATTCGTTTTTTCTTAATCAATTTTATTGTTTAGAAACATTAGAAATGTCTAGCTTTAAAAACTGGTGTTTGTTGGTTTGAAGCAGCTACATATAAAAAAGAATAAATGGAAATGTCTAAGAAATGGCAACAATTCACAATTTTCACCCCAAAATTACACTTAAAATGTGTCATTTAATAAAACAATTGATGACTTTTCATTTCGGTGGACACTGATTTATCAACCCCTTGGAAGTGATGTTCACCTCAGCCATTGGTTTCGGTGAACATCACTTCCTCGGGGTTGATAAATCACAGTGTCCACCTTATGAAAAGTCATTAATTGTATAGTAACGTATGTTATCTGTAATATAACATTGTAACTGTGGATTGAAGTTTTATACAGTAAACATTACAATATAAACACCTTACAAATGGGTAGTTGTAAAGATGTGCATCGAGTGTTCACATTCCTGTATGATACAGCATAGCACTTTTTTTTAACAAATGCAATTTTGTGTACATTTTGTATTAAGACGATTTGTTTATAAATTCAAAAATTGTATTCGCCAACATTAATATAGTTTTTCTTTAAAATCTTAATAATATAAAGCACCAATATATATATATATTTGTATACATGAAAACTTTTCTCATACTAAGGATTATAGGTGTTTGATGACAATTTTGACAATATTAAATTTTCATTGTGATGGTCAGTAATATTGATGGGGAAAACCTGAGTAAACTACTGTCCTTCTGTAAAGGTACAATCATACTGTCAAATTGTTAATTCAAATTTTACCTATGAATCTTTTCAAACACAAATTTGATAGTCCAAACATGTCGTCAAGCACGTTTGATAGGCCAATCAAATATTGAGTGAGTGAGTGAGTATTGTTTAATGCCAATTCAGCAATTTTTCAGCTATCTCATGGGGAGAACAAGTTAATTATCAATGAGATGATGATGGGGTCCGCTTTGTTCTAGACCAACATGCTGAGTTGGATTTTTATAGTGCTAGCTCACTGAAACAACATGTTGCTCCACTCGGACACATTATTCTGATTCTGAGCCAACCAGTCTTTGCTCTTTCTCCTTAATGCTGCGTGCTTAATAGCAGAGAAGCAACAAATACCAATTTTATAGTCTTTGGTTTTACCCGAGCGGGGCTCAAACCCACGATCTACCACACTCAAGGCGAGCATTCTAACCATTATGCCACCGATGCTGTCAATCAAATATTGAAGAAAGTTGGATAGGTGCATATGTAAGACATAATAGTGTCCAATGTTAAAGTGTCCCCCCAGACAATATTTTATAGAGATTGCGATATGAAATAGTGTCCGGTGCTATGAAATTGTGTCCTAGTATAGGGTTAGGGTAAGACATAATAGTGTCCCCCCGGAAAATATTTTATAGAGATTGCGATATGAAATAGTGTCCGCTCGGCACTATAACATATGTAAAAGTGTCTGGCGGACACTTTGAACTAGAGGACACAATTAAATGCTACACATAGACTGTCAAATTTGTGTTTGAAACAGCTGCACAGGTGAAATTTGAAGAGATTTGGTAGAAATATTTTGACCATGTAAATGCACTTTAAGACTTTCAACAGTGACAAGCTATATTCACATAAGGTTGTATTGAGTACACCTTGATTTGGATGGCTGTCTAAATTACAAACTTTAATTGTGAATGTATAGGTAGTTGTAAAACCAACTACCACATATGTATGTGCCAATGGAGACCCCTTTCATAAATAGAATATTTATACCAATGATTTTATATCCATTAACATAACAAGTTATATGGTACAACAACATTTCTTTGGAGGATATCTCTATCCACAACAAACTTTACAATGCCCTTATGTTATCTTAGTTAGGTGGAATAATGACAACAGGTGCAATATAAGAAGGTGACAGACTGACTCCTATTTGTCTGTCATGGTATGCAGGTGACACAACAATGATTACATCTCATATAACATTTCCTTTCTCTTCAGTCTAAACATTTGTTAATGTGACACAAATGTTCCATTTCATCCTCAAACTGTGCCTGACATCGGTCACATTCGAAAGCTGCCAGTTTCTTTACGTGCTGTAAATTTTTTGTCTTAACTCCCGTCAAGGAACTTGACGCAATCAATTCCGATTCTATAAATGAAGAAGAGCTTTCTACCGGAGATGATGGTTTAGTAATCTTAGTTGGTTTAACTGGAGCTTGTAATTTGTCCTGTGGCTTCAGAGATTTTGTTTTCCCCGATTGTACTTCAACTTGTTTTAACAGATGCTTACACTGAAAATATAAAAAAAAAGATGTACAATGAGAAACAGAGGAATGAGGGGGTTACGATTATGTTTAATGCCACTTTCAACAATATTTCAGTTATATCGTCGCGGTCAGTTTTATTGGTGGTGGAAACTGGAGTACCCTGAGAAAACCACCGACCTGCCGCAAGTCACTAACAGGAATGATGTATATTAATAGATTCAAATATACATAATATTACAATATGTATAGCCACTTTACGGAGATATTAAATAATTATAACAAATTGTAAAATGATCTTTGGAAGTATTAACGATAATTGTAATCGGAATCAGGTTATGTTGTCCACACTAAAATTACCACATTTTCATTCCACTTGTTTCCCCTCTTCATATTTTGTTTAATTTTAATTTTCACACCTTTAAAACTGACTGCTTCATTAAAACTGTTAAAAAGCCATCCTACATATCCTTACGGAGATTAACCATTGTATAATCAGCCGGGAGCATTGAATGTTTGGGATACTCATAATCGGAAGCTTTAGTAAATGTTTGTAATTTAATGTAAACTAGTCTAAATAGAACTTTGATGCTACCAAATTTTGCAAACCATTATCATGATAACCTTACAAACAACATTTGAGATAATGTCTGGAAAACAAAAGTTAACTCTGCCTGCCAGCCCATCCACCCACTCCTCACTAAACCATTAGCTGAGTTCAGCTGTGTACCAACTTTTCCATGTTAATAGATTGTTGTCCCATATGGTAGATGACCTATTACTAAATTCCAGAAGAAAACTTTAAATTTCCTCTTTCCTAAATCTTGCTCTTTTAGCATACTACTGTAGCTCATAAAAAAACCCTTCCAAGATAGATAATTCCCCAAGAAAAATAAAAAAGCATGGTAAAAATCATCATTATTTACCTTTGCTTTCAATAAGAGTATTTCCTGCTCATGGTTCTGTTGTTTCATTTTGCCTTCCTTAAGTTCTGCTTCTAGTTTTGTGTTTTTCCCCTTTTCTTGCTTCAACATGTCTGTGAACCTTGATGACTAGAACATAAAATATCATGTGCCATTAAACTGCAATTATTTATGTAATAACTTTGTAAAAATAATTGATTTTCATTGGTCAAGACAAACAAGAAACAATTTTGTAAAATATTTGAAAATTATTAATTGGCAACATTTATCTGTTTTCTTAACAAATGTGCTTTGACTGGTGTGTGGGATGAATATGGCAACATTAATCTACTTTATGAGTTGAATCATTCAACACCTTGTACTAGCCTTTTGCATGCATGAGACATAATGGACAAGCTCAATGACACACCACAAGAATGTGTTCTCATTTATGTATAAAATGCATCTCTTCTATGGTTCTTTCAATAAAATCATAGATATCAAACTTAGTGCACTCAATGTGTTTCTGGTATAACCATTCATCAGGTATGCTCAAAGCCAAAATATATAAGTCAAATAATTCATAACTGACAGAAGTTTTTAACATTTCTGATTTCTGGTTTATTATACTCATCCAGTTTGGTCAAATGAATTTCTGATTATACATAACTGTTTAAAGTAGCTTTCCTTGGACAATTTTGCATGGCTTTATCTTGATGTGTCATGTATAACAGATTATTACTTCACTAGCAGATTCTCATTGTCATTCTTACTTGACATACAGATGACATAAGTTTCTCATTGTCATTCTTAATTGACATACAGCTGACATAAGTTTCTCATTGTCATTCTTACTTGACTTACAGATGACATAAGTTTCTCATTGTCATTCTTACTTGTCTTACAGATTACATAAGTTTCTCATTGTCATTCTTACTTGACATACAGATGACATAAGTTTCTCATTGTCATTCTTACTTGACATACAGATGACATAAGATTCTCATTGTCATTTTTACTTGACATACAGATGACATAAGATTCTCATTGTCATTTTTACTTGACATACAGATGACATAAGATTCTCATTGTCATTTTTACTTGACATACAGATGACATAAGATTCTCATTGTCATTCTTACTTGACATACAGATGACATAAGATTCTTATTGTCATTTTTACTTGACATACAGATGACATAAGATTCTCATTGTCATTCTTACTTGACATACAGATGACATAAGATTCTCATTGTTATTTTTACTTGACTTACAGATGACATAAGTTTCTCATTGTCATTCTGTAGATTTGCTATCTCCCTTTCTAGTTTCTCTGATTCTTTCTTCAAGATGTCATTTTTCTTTTTCAGTTGATCTTCGTTTAAATGATCTTCTAATTCTGATACAGTTTGAATACATTTAGCATAATTATCTAAAATCACCTGTAAATAATACAAAATATTATAATTGGTTTCAAAGAGCAATTTACTCCCTTGAGATCCATGAACATTTCTATTATACTAAATCACCTAAATTCAATTCAATTTGAACAAACTCTGTAAATACCATATTCTAATATGGCGTCTTTCATTGGCTATATAAAACAAAAGATAAAACTCCTGATATATTTTAATTAACACATGCATATTGTCAAACAAATTATATCATTAATATCATTCCTAAGTGATTTCATGTATCAATACAGGACCATGGTTCATACAAACATAAACATACTAGTATAGTATCTTTACATATAATTTTTTAAGGAAAAATACAAACAACAACCATCGACTTTGACTTTTGTAATTTGTCGTCTTCTGATAGCATAGTTTACAAGAAATGCTGGTGACATTGAAACAAACTGGTTACTGATTTATTTTACGATTTTGTGAGCATTTTACTTCTTTAAGTACTTCATTTTAACATCATCTAGTAATCTATATGAGAAAAACAACTCAGAACTGTAACCATGAAGATTAGTGAATTTAGTTATGACATGCATTTCCATTATTTAATTCCATTTAAATTAGATTTTTCCTAATAGAATCAAAATACGTTGGGTTATAAGTGAAATTCATAGGTAATTTAAAGGGTGTTTGTATGTAATGTCACTTTCACTTATCCCTACTATAGTAGCTTTGTTATGGCATGCATTTTGAAACATCTTTTTAGCACAAACAGTGTATAACTTCTCTTGCATAAAGATGGTAAAAGATGAATCACTTATAACCCAACAATGATGATAATTTTATAAATGAAAGTATCAATATACATATCATTATTTATGCATAACATAAAATAAATAAAATTTCTGTTGCATATAAAAACTTTACATTTTTTTCCTCCTCTAATTTCATAAGCTGTTCTATCAACTGACAATTCTCTACTTTCAGTTTATCTGTTTCCTCAAGAGACTTCTGAAACTCTAATGATTTATTCTAAAATATATAATTCAATACAAAATATTTTTTTGCTTAAATAAGTTTCAGTCATTTCAATATAGAAGCATATTATGAAACCGCATCTGTGGTGTAATGGTTAGCGTGCTCGCCTCGAGTGTGGTAGATCTTGGGCTTGAGCCCCAATCAGGTCAAACCAAAGACTATAAAATTGTTCTCGCCATGATATAGCTGAAAAATTGCTGAGTTGGTGTTAAACAACAATCACTCACTCACTATTATTGATATATTTAACTTTGACTACTAGCTAAGAAGGTAGAATATTTTGGTTTAGAGACCATACTGCTAACTCTTAATAAAAAAAAGTCATAACTGATAATTGTAACAAATCTAATAAATATTTATCATAAACATCTAAAGAACTTAAAAGATCTTCCATCTTCGCTAGCCAAGGGTTACGATCCGCTCTACTCATCTTCACCCTTGGCATCGCTAGACAGATTTTCGTAATTCCCACGCACTGCCACCTGCTGGATTTTGACAGTTACACCCCTTGTAATTATGTCATTTTCAGCGAATTGACGCGAGGCTTTCATTTCCTTTCGTTTGAATGCCCTGAAAATTGACTCGAGATTATAATAGGCAGTGTCTCCTCGTACAAACCTTTTGTACGAATAGTGTAGCGGCTAATCGTACAAACTTTTTTATACTATCAAAATCGTGCTGGACTGACGATTTTTCGCATTTTTATTTTGTTGACATTTTTCCTACAGAACATGTGCTTTTTGTAAAGCCCGTTCTGATTGGTTGCAGCTACCACTAGCTGCATTACATATAAACCGTCACCGTGTGACCTCGAAAATCCGTCTAACGATTCCAAGGGTGAATTTGAGTAGAGCGGATCGTAACCCTTGGCTAGCGAAGATGAAGATCTTCATGTGAGACCAGAATAAAATTAAATGGATTATCAATTAGTTGAAATAAAATATAGAATATAAAATAAGTTATATAATATGGAATGAAAAACAGTCAAACCTGTATACAAAGGCAACTCAGGGGAACCTGAAAATGTGGCCTTTATGAGCAGTTGCCCTTTATATACAGGTTAAAATTATATGCACTATTCATTAATTGGAAAAATGAGACTTCCCTTTATAAACAAGTGATTTGTTATATAGAGGTGCCCTTTATTGCATGTTTGACTGTATATAAATATACTAATGTAATTGTTATTTGGACCTACTAGTTCCACTAGCAGACTGTCTAAATTCTTAGCAAAGAAGATCTGCCTCAAAGAGTCAACTAGGGTTGCTAAATTTGAACTTGAATTTTTAAATAAAATCGCCTTAGAAACATGGATGGGAAATACCCTTTTTAATACCTTGTATTTACATTCAAAGCAAAACGATATGAAATAGGAAAACAGGAAGTAGGAAGGATCTGAGTTTGTAAATGAATTACATAGTATGGCCATTGGCTTACCAAGATAAAGCTTATACCATATATATATATATGTCTCTCTATAAAAATTAAACTTACATGAGTTGGTCTTCCGCAGTCGAACTGCATGGTTAGTCCTTCTTTTTCAGTCTTTACCAAGTTCTTATAAAAGCAGAGGGAATTGTTTAGTTCTGATATTTTATTCTGGTAATTTTCATTTTCTTTCTTCAGATCTTCAATACAGGATGCCATGTCCTCTAGTGCTGCTTTATCAACTTTTCCTCTCTGAAATTTATTGTTATAATATAGAAATAAATTTATAACTAATATATTATAAAGTTCATTGTTCATTTCCTCTTACATTCTATACAAAAATTCTTACCCCCAAATTAAATAACAACAACAAATCTTTAACCTTCATGGTTTCAACAGTGAAAATTCTTAACACCATGGAACTTATAGATCAAAGTTGACTTTCATAAAAAATGCATTAAAACTGTTTATGCATAATAAGCCTCTAGCCAATTAAAAAAAACTACTGGTAGTAAAACGTGGCTGTCGTTGGAAAATACAGTTATCCCCCCACAACATGTATTTATAAGTGATACATTTTGTCCCAAATTAGTGAGTGAGTGATTATTGTTTAATGCCAAATTCAGCAAATTTTCAGTATATCATGGCCAGAACAAGTTAATTGTCATTGAGATGATGATGAGATCAGCATTGTCCTAGACCAACATGCTTAGTTGATCTTTATAGTGCTAGCTCACTGAAATAACAGTCTGCAGATCCACTCGGACATATTATTCTTATTCCAAGCCAACTAGTCTTTGCTGTTTCTCCTACATGCTGCGTGCTTAGCGGAGAAGCAACATATACCAATTTTATAGTCTTTGGTTTGACCCGATCAGGGCTCGAATCCATGATCTACCGCACTCGAGGCGAGCACGCAAACCATCACATCACCGATGCGATTCATCCCTAAATACAAATCAATAATTTTGTTGGCCATCTATAGAAAAACTTAACCTAACAAATATATTCTTCCAACATTTAGAAATACAAAAAGTTATTCAACATAACATCGTTACAAAAAGTTAATTTACATAACATCATAATCTAATCATAATCTAATTTTGTTTTACACTTACATTGAAAATAAACATAAAACTTAATTTAAACAAAATTATTACTTATATACATTGTATTCCATATAAACAATAATGCACTGTAAAATAAATACACACTTATACAATTTTTTTCAAAATAGCAATAAAAAAGGAAGACAACTGTATATTTCAGTAGCAATAATAAACAAGGGAAGTAATAATCTTTAATATCTTTTTAATAACAATATGATTGTCTTGTAGCATAATGGTTATAATTAGTGTGTTCACCTATAGTGTGGTGGATTGTTGGATCAATCCTAGGTTGGGTCAAATCAGAGACTAAGCACATTAAAAGGGTGAGAGCAAAGTTTGTTTGGGTCAAAATTGGAATGATGTGCACATTCCACAAGTGAACCGACATGTCTTAAGCTACCTGCCAGCTGTTGCTTCGCTGAGCTGGCACTTTAAAAATTCAATCAGAGTGTGTTGGTATAGAACAAAGCGGACATCATCATCTCATCCAATGTAACTTGTTCTCGTCATGATATACATGTAGCTGAAAATTACTCTGTTTGCATTAAACAACAGTCACTCATTCACTCCATGTTAAAAAAAATCAAGAAATTATCATAATACCATATTATGCTACATGTACTATATTTTGTAGACTAATAAATCAGCTAAACATCACTTCATTAATGCACATGCATTAAATAACAATACATAACAGAGTTCCAGAGCAGCATGCATTTGATTTATCCATATGACCATTTAATGTATAGTAGCCCTCCTCTTATAAGGCCACTCCCACCAAAGGTCACTCTCTTATAAGGCCACTCTCACCAAAGGTCACCCCTCTTATGTAGCTGCTATCGACAAAATCTCACATATTAGCAATTAAAAAAAAAAAGATGTAAAAATTGAAATGAAAACTGTACACTTAGAAATGAAATGCATACAAAACTACTTTATAAATAAATCTGTAAGGAAGGTGAGACTGTGATTGCTTGGTTGGAGGTTGACTGCAGAATGGTATTATATTTGTTGAATGTTTAAAGCAATTATAATAGAGAGGAGGGTATGTGCATCTCTAAAAATCAGTTACTTTTGTACTTCACACTAATAGCATACAAAATAAGGGATTAGGGGATATGGTGTTTAATGCCACTTACAACTATCCTGTGTCCAGTTTTATTGGTGGAGGAAACCGGAGTACCAGAAGAAAACCACAGAACTGTCACTGAAAAACTTTATCACATAATGCTTGAGAGGGATTCAAACTCACAACTTCAGTGGTGATAGGCACTGATTGCAAAGGTAGTGTAAACCAACTACCATATGATCTCAACCATGATGGCCCCTTACAAAAAAAACTTAGTCATTCATGAGAAATAAAGAGAGTAAAACAAGATATTTAACATAGTTACCATGAATTCTTCAAGACTGATGCCCTTTTCTAACATGAGTTCATTCAGACACTGTTTCGTTCTCTTTAATTCTTTGACTAGATTAAGAAAGACCATTTCTGACACACCCCGGTCATCAACAACATCTGAAAACACATTACGATTTCCTTTAGAACTGTTCATACTAATATGCATTGATGCACTTCTTTTATACTGCATCGATGCATTAAAATGACTTTCTGCATCTGTCACATGTGGAATGTTAAGATTACTGATTGAAATGGTTTGAAAATGTTGTTCCTGTAAAATATTGCGATGACTATATGATTTCTTTGTTTGTTTGTCTTCCATCGCTGCAGACGGAATTGGTGAGCTGAATGGATTGCTGGCGGAAAAACTGAAAGATGACCCTGAACTTCCATCTGTTTCAATGATGGACTGTGGGGTAACTAGAGACTGTTGTATATAGTAAAGTGACCTTGTGTCTATAGATGAGAGGTCGCTTGCACTGATACATCTGCCTGATGTCAATCTACCGATTACTTTTTGGTCATCTATCAACATTTTCGTAAACTTTTTCACTTTAGCTTTTTCTTTCCTCAGTTCTTTATCAATATTTTGGAAATGTTGAATGAAGTCGTTAGCTGCATTAGCTTTTGTCTCAAGTTCTGAGAGTCTTTTCTTAGAAATATTTACAGACGGCTCTTCTCTATCCAAAGACATTGTTGAGTTTTTACTGAAATATACAAATAATACTACTATAATGCTAAAAAATACCCCAAAAATATTTTAAATCATAGATTTGTTATTAAAAATCATTTAGATCTACAAATGTATATGTTTGTCTTCTACAAAGGTTACATCAATATTGTAAATCAACTTGAGGCTCATCATGCTCCTCTGAGCCTGATTGATTTGATTTTTTGTACTTAATGCCACTTTCAGCAATATTTCAGCTATATCATGGCGACCAGTTTTAGTGGCAGAAGAAGCCAGAGTACCCGGAGAGAACCACCGACCATGGGCAAGCAACTGGTTAACCTTATCACTTACGGTTGTGAAACGAGTGCATCCTTTTTTGTTATTTACAAAGCCAGGCGTGAACCCACACCATATTGGTGATAGGCTTGTATGAGTTGTTACGTAATCCAACTACCTAACTCATTGAGCCACCCAGGTCCCTCTCTGAGCCTGTATTGGTCACATGGTTATCATTGTAGTAAAATGACTGATTATTTGTTTTGAAAACAAAATCAGGTCTTTTTCATTATAGGGCTTTACATTTTTTCCATAACATCCTCTGTTATTCTGTCTAGTGGTAATGGTTATCTTAGATTTCTGATCAATTCTAAATACAGTCTGTATTTGAAGGATCATCTAATGATCATTCATGAACAAGTTGAGTTCCATCTCTCACTTCTTCTTCTTCCAAATACAGGGCTAGACTCTAGGGATAGAGTGAGTAAAGTCCCGGAACTGTGTGTGCTACGTACAGGGCTAGACTCTAGGGATAGAGTGAGTAAAGTCCCAGAACTGTGTGTGCTACGTACAGGGCTAGACTCTAGGGATAGAGTGAGTAAAGTCCCAGAACTGTGTGTGCTACGTACATGGACAATTTACTTTTAGAAGTATAATAAACAACAACAAAATTAAATAAATAAACCAAACAGTTTAACAGTTTCTATGAAGACTTTTTATCATTTTCTCATAGGGTTATAACTTTTATTTAAAATTCTGTACTTGAATTTCAATGAAATGTTTGTAAAGACATAAAGGGTCTAATGAGTGAGTGATTGTTGTTTAATGCCAACAATTTTTCAGATATAACCTGGCGAGAACAAGTTAATTTTCAATGAGATGATGATGAGAACTGCTTTGTACTAACAAACACACTTAGTTGGATTTTATTATAGTGCTAGCTCACTGAAACAACAGTCCGTGGATAGACATGTCGCCCCACTCGGACACGTTAA
The DNA here is from genome assembly GCA_963680875.1 of Bathymodiolus brooksi. Lineage (NCBI taxonomy): Eukaryota > Metazoa > Mollusca > Bivalvia > Mytilida > Modiolidae > Bathymodiolus > Bathymodiolus brooksi. The sequence continues at coordinate 56,356,856 of OY804579.1, forward strand.
CCCGATTCCATGCCAACCAGTTTTTGCTCTTTCTCCTTAATGCTGTGTGCTTAGCGGAGAAGCAACAAATACCAATTCAATAGTCTTTGGTTTGACCCAATAGTGGCTCAAATCTGCAATCTAGCGCACTTGAGGCGACCACGCTAACCATTACAACATATAGGGTCTAACACCTTGAGAGGTGCAAGATCGTAAAATCTGTGACACGCTCGTGTAAGATTTAAATTGTATCAATGTTTGCTTACTTTGAGTAAATAAGAATGCTCTCCCTTGTTAGTAACTAACATAAATAAAATAAAATTTACCTCCCTTTGACCAAAGTCAAATAAATTTTTACAGGTATTTATGGCTGTTGTAGTTGCATTTAAGGATACAGTCAATAGTATACACTGAAATACATTTAAAATACTGCCAAAAAAACAGATGTATATTGGTAAATCGACAATTTACTTCAACTATGAAAAACAATTTTGTGGGAAGCACTCGTGTAGCTTGCAATTATCTTACCCAGGAGCCTAAATTAAGAAACTACTTTATCCAAGGGGTGAGAAACATTCATTGATCATTCAAGTACATTTTGGCTCAATAAATTCTATAGTTTTTTTAATATATATTCCCATATGGTCCTATGACAAATTTTGTCTAGTGATGGCTGCCATCTTTTGATTTTATCACACATTAAAGAGGGTCCTACCATGTAATAAACATACCATAACACATGAGATTTCCAAGAAAAAAAATCCAATCATATTGTAAAATTTGCCATTATCAATTTTCAAGGTGAATAACAAGCCCAAACATTGCAGAGAGCCATTCATATAACATTTCTGTCAAGTTTTATTTCAATTGTCAATTGGTATTTTTTAGGGGAAATATGATATATGAAAAACTAAGAGATTTTTAATTTTAAGCCTTATTAAAATCTATATAAAATTAGCACTTACATGTTTTTCCACTCTTTAATAAAATTGCAATGAAAATGAGTTGCATGGATATACATGTACATGTATATATGTAAATTATTTTTCATGCATAGGGAGTGGATGTGGTCGAGTGGTCTAGGGCGCTGGACGTAAGGCTAAGCGAATGGTGCTGCAGTGTATCAATGGTGTGGGTTCAAATCCCGTCGAGGGAAGAACAAAAATTTGACAGCTCTAAAATCTAATTCTAACACTGTTTGGTTTAATTTTCAGACGTATATATATATATATATATATATATACATAGTTTATAATATACACTTATAAACATTTATAAGTTGTACACAAAAACAACTCTGGCTTATAAGTTGTACACAAAAACGTTTATAATATACACTTATAAACATTGTACCTGAAGATCTGCAACAGCAGTGAAAACGTTAGTACAAGAATGTTGTGAAAAATCAGTTTTGTTCTTTTTTTAATAATTTCTTTTATATATATATATATATATACGTCTGAAAATTAAACCAAACAGTGTTAGAATTAGATTTTAGAGCTGTCAAATTTTTGTTCTTCCCTCGACGGGATTTGAACCCACACCATTGATACACTGCAGCATCATTCGCTTAGCCTTACGTCCAGCGCCCTAGACCACTCGACCACATCCACTCCCTAAAAAAGGAGCTTCAATAATCGTAGTGTTACCTTTTCCCGTAAGGCAAATCTAGGGATAGCCGTAAGACATGTGTATAAGCGTGTGCAGATGGTACATATATACTTAATATTATAATTTGACAACAATCTAATTCAGCAATTTTTAATATATTGTATAGGATAATGAAGAATTCACTATACAGTCACAGGAAATAAAGTATATTATACAAACGTCTAGAAGCAAGTGACAACCATACAATATATCTGTCCCACTGGATCTCAAAGTTACTTTAAAGGATACTAGGTTAATACTAAATATATATATATAAAAGGAATAAAATTGATTGCAACATATTATTGGAGATTATTTCTAGGTATTACGACACACCAATAAAATTGATCATCATGATATAACTGAAATACTTTTGAAATACATGTAGGTGTCACTCCTACTAACCAATCCCTGACACCTGTTCAAAAACCCATTAGTCATTAGCCATTCATATTTAAACATTTTCCTCAAAAATAGCAATGGACCCATTGGAACCAACTGCTGACACGCAATTGGAAAAGGGGAATTATGAAATGAAAGCATGTTAACACATTGGAATATTAACTTGAGCAAACCATTCACAAGGAATTTTAAAGCATTATTAAATAATCATACACTTATAAAATAACTTTAAAAATATGAATGATAAAATTACTGTAATGAAATTTTATCAAAACAACACCATTTCATTACAAATTAAAATACAAAACAAAAGACATGAAACTGATAAAGACAGAAGTGAATGCCATTGTTATTGTCTCTTTGACTAAAGTGAATAGTGTATGCAGCAAGCTCTTCGAGATTTGGACTCCTTTCTCTGTTTTGTTTGTGAGTGTAGGTTAACGTGTTACTTGTTATAATTGTTTTACCTGTTTTGATACAACACAAAGTTCGGTAATTTATTCACGTATAAATTAAAACTTGATTAACTTGATGAATGTAAAAATGTACATATTTCCTCCTTTCTTTTTGTGAATAAACAAAATAACCCTGAAATGTCATCCGCTAGGAATTATGTCTCTGATAGAATTCATCATTACTTTTCGAAATCATAAATTTTTAAAGGAATTTATCGTTTTTTAATCTTTTCACACTTTCTAGGAAATTCCAAAACTTGAAAACCCATGAAAATCCGAGTTCCAAATAATGAGACAATTTAAAATATGTTTATCGATCCCGTAAACAATTACAATATGTTAACACCACTCGAATTACGAAATTTGTTAGACATATTTTAGAGCGTTCATAAAAAATTTACTCTGGTTCCCCGTTTTGATTTTATTCTATCACCATATGTAAAAACCAGTTAATAATAACAAATGGATACCAGTATAACCCAAAGAGAAAGCTCCAGATTTGCAATTATCCAGAACTTTCAAAACTTGCACAACTACAGGAAGTTTTAGCGAAAACATTTCATTAAAGGGTATATAAACTATCTTCAAAAGTACACCATTGATAACCAAAACACCTTAAATGTAGAAGACATGTGAGATAAGTTCAAAACAACCATCACCGCTCTTGTAGTTGTACCACATCCCACACACAACAGCAAATAGTATTGCTGCGTAACCCGACCGTAGCCCTTTATGGTCCTTTTTTTTTTTGGCGGACCATAGTGCTACGGATTTCACCCTATCAAAAATTTGCGAAACTGCGACGAAGAATTCGTCTCGCCTTTCAACAGTAATTTTCACAACAAAATGCTTTGTGAGAGCGGAGTCATGTGGATAACTCGTTTCATTACATATTTATCTATCGCTTTTCATATTTACTTACTTATTATTATTCATTTCTAGCTCATTATAATAAAAAATGTTTCGATAATATGAGGCAGGTGCAACCTGAAACGTAGTCCGAGATTCCTCTGCCGTCTAACGGCTTTTATGGAATTGATGTAGCCGTGGGACGTCAGAGCACTATGCATATGGAAAACAGCGGATTTGCTTCTCCAACTCTGGGTCAGCACATTTCCACGTTTCGTGGCTATCGGATTTTATTTTCTATCAGAAACCCTTATATAAATCGCTTCACCAATCATTTTTCTATTCATTCATAACCATCTTACCCTCAGAAAGTGGTGCTACACTCCATTACAGCACGATTTTGCCTTAGATCCTATGATTCCGCCATTTGTCTTCCATTTTTCAAACATTTGTCACGTGACTACGAGAAAACCACGATTACCGCAATGTATCATGGGAGATGATTTGCATATAAACAAACAAACAAATATTTGTATTGCCAATCATACATGCCTGTTAAGGCAGAACAATTAACATAAATTTAATACAGTTGATTATATTGATTGGTAATGATTTTAACAGCAATAGTGAATTACAGATAACCATAAGAAAAAAAAATGATGTAGTACCTTGTCCAAAAAGGGGGGACGTAACACATGCTCTTTCCGAAGCCCGTTGGTAACACTCTGCCATTGAATCTTTTCTTTCCAACACATTCTGTATTATTTCCTTCTGCTCTGCTTTGATCTATAGATGGACTGTTTGTCCTGCAGAATACGCTTAAATGTATCGTCTTCCATGTGATTTGAATGTTGTTTACGTATGCAAATAATGCTCAAATAATTTGGTGCGCTGAATTAAGTAGCTCCCATCATGCAATGCGTTATTGTTATCATTCAGTTAGTATCGCGAGATCACGTTTGTAGATTCGAAAATGGAAGTCAAATGGCGGAATAATAGGATCTAAGGCAAAATCGTGCTGTAATGGAGTGTAACAACACTTTCTGAGGGTAAGATGGTTATGAATGAATAGAAAAATGATTGGTGAAGCGATTTATATAAGGGTATCTGATAGAAAATAAAATCCGATAGTCACGAAACGTGGAAATGTGCCGACCCAGAGCTGGAGAGGCAAATCCGCTGTTTTCCGTATATATACATGTAGAGCTCTGACGTCCAACGGCTACAGAAAATCCATAAAAGCCGTTAGACGGCAGAGGAATCTCGGACTACCTGAAACACTCCCGAAGAACAGTAATTTTTCTTCCTGTTCACAAAATATCAAGCTTAAAAATAACACCACCTAAAACTCCAAACTCCGGACAGTTTTCGTATCCGCTACCGAACATTGTTTCATTTTTATTTGAAAAAAATATCGACTAGAGTTCCGGTTTAGGTCACGTGATTTTTCTTTTAATTTATTTCCGGTTTGGCAGCCATCTTGTTGAAGATTTTGAAGTGCCATAGTACCTATTCATACTTCTACCATTAACGGGATCACCTACTTAGTCCCGCCATCTTGTCTTTGTGGTATTCTCGCTTTGAGGTCACATGACTTTTGAGAGATGACTCTAACAACAAAACACGTTAATCCCTTTCGGGATTCGAAGCCAGAGTTGTTTTCTGATATTGTCTGCCTCCGAATCCCTTATCAACCATGCATAGTTCTATTCAGGAATTTTTTTCAGGTACCCCCGCCTCAAACCGGCGTGAATTACGCCTGCACCTCAATGTCGTGCCAACCGGCGCTGGAGTATTCAAAAGTAGACATATTTTGCTGTATGAATATGTAAATAGAATCATGATCACCTATCTATAACGCCAGATACAGCTCATCATTCCCATCCGCCGCTTCAGATCTATTGAATGTCGCCATTTTGACTTGTTTTGAAAGTATGTCACATGATCGCTTTTTCCACGAATTTCGTGGTATAGTCTATTCCATACTTCATATCATATAAAATATAAAACATTCTCCAACATTACCAAAATACTGATTATATCTACTTTAGGTGGAAAATTTTCTTTGCAAATGCAAAGGTATTGAAATTAATCTGAATATATACACTACAAGAATTAACAGAAGAAGTTCTTCATGTAAATAGAAAAGAATGCTTCAATACCGATAAATCAGATGTATGGAATAGACTATAAAATGTAATGGAAAAAGCAATCACGTGACATACTTTCAAAACAAGTCAAAATGGTGACATTCAATGGATCTGAAGTGGTGGCTGGGAATGATGAGCTGTATCTGGCGTTATAGGTAGGTGATCATGATTCTATTTACATATTTATGCAGCAAAATATGTCTACTTTTGAATACTCCAGCGCCGGTTGGCACGACATTGAGGTGCAGGCGTAATTCATGCCATTTCGATGCGGGGGTACCTGAAAAAAAATTCCCGAATAGAACTATGCATGGTTGATAAGGGATTCGGAGGCAGGCAATATCAGAAAAAAACTCTGGCTTCGAATTCCAAAAGGGATTACAAAACACGTGTTCGGTTTGTTTATATGAAAACCTTGAAAATGTTGAATGAGAGTTCACCTCAGTTGGAATAATCATAGAAGAAAATAACATTTCTGGTTAATATGTAAAATATTTCCCTCTAGGTTGAATAAATATTTTATTTCAGATAAAAAATCGCCGTGCAAAACCTCCGGTAAAACGTAAACAAACCGAACACGTGTTTTGTTGTTAGAATCATCTCTCAAAAGTCATGTGACCTCAAAGCGAGAATACCACAAAGACAAGATGGCGGGACTAAGTAGGTGAAATCAGTTAATATCGAAACATTTTTTATTATAATGAGCTAGAAATGAATAAAAATAAGTAAGTAAATATGAAAAGCGATAGATAAATATGTAATGAAACGAGTTATCCACATGACACCGCTCTCACAAAGCGTTTCGTTGTGAAAATTACTGTTGAAAGGCGAGACGAATTCTTCGTCGCAGTTCAGCAAATTTTTGATAGGGTGAAATCCGTAGCACTATGGTCCGCCAAAAAAAAAAGAAGAAAAAAAAGGACCATAAAGGGCTACGTTACAAAAAGGAAAGATAGTCAACCATGGATCAACAATGGCCATCAGAAAACTAATAGAAAGAAGAGACAGACTATATAAAAAGTCCAAGAAAACTGGAAATCAGACAATAAATAAAAAGTACAAGGAAGCAAAACATCATGTGCAAAAACTCATACGTAAAGCATATTGGGATTACATCGAAAATATTATAACACCCAAAGAAACAGACGACACTCAATTTGGTACTATGAAAACATTTTGGACTTTCATTAAACATCGGAAAACTGACTTCAATGGTATCACCAAAATTAAACATGATACTTCTAACTGATCCATTACAGAAAGGTAATGCACTCAACAAAAAACTGACTTCAATGGTATCACCAAAATTAAACATGATACTTCTAACTGATCCATTACAGAAAGGTAATGCACTCAACAACCAGTTCTATTTAGTATTCACACCTGTATCAAATATCTCTCGAACTGACTTTAACAAACAGTGTAACATGCCAGCAAGTACACAACATCCAAAAATCTCACACTTAGCCATAAAAACTGATGGCATACAAAAACTTTTATGCAACTTGAACCCATCTAAGGCAGCAGGGCCAGACAAAATCAAACCAAAACTCTTAAAAGAACTCTCTGTGGAAATAGCACCAATTCTTACCATAATATTTAACAAGTCAGTTCAGTCACAACTGGTATTGTTCCATCAGACTGGAGAACTGCCCATGTCTCTCCTGTGTACAAAAAAGGTCAAAAATATAACCCTGAAAACTATCATCCAATTTCATTAACATGTATTTGCTGCAAACTATCAGAACACCTTATTGTTAAACACATAATGTCACATACAGACACCCATAACATTTTATATCCGTTGCAACATGGTTTCCTCACTGGTCGATCTTGCGAAACTCAACTCCTGGAATTTATCGATGATGTCACTCTTAACATGGAAAATGGAAAACAAACAGATATTTTGGTCATGGATTTTTCAAAAGCTATTGACAAGGTCTCACACTCTTCTTTTACATAAACTATACTATTATGGCATACAGGGTGAATTAAATAGCTGGATTCAAGATTTTCTTTCCAACTGAAAACAAGCAGTAGTTCTTGAAGACGAAAAATCAGATTATGTTGCAGTTGAGTCAGGCGTTCCTCAGGGTTCTGTTCTTGGGCCAAGCCTCTTTTTGTATTACATCAATGACATACCAGCAGGTCTTGCATCCACTGTGCATCTATTTGCTGATGACACCATAGCATATCTGGCAATAAAATCAAACAGAGACGCACTTACACTACAGCAAGACCTAGACAAACTGTCAAATTGCGGGGAAAATATTGGAAAATGGCATTCCCCCCAGATAAATGCAATGTGATTTCAGTAACACGAAACAAAAAACCTATAAAATTTAATTATACATTGCATGGACATACATTAGATCATGTCACAAAAGCAAAATACCTGGGTGTAACAATCAGTTCAGACCTCAAGTGGGAATCACATATAAACAACATAACTAAGAAGGCCAACAATACCCTCGACTTTCTAAAGAGGAACTTGAACATAAGCTCAGTATCCATGAAAGAGCAAGCATACAAGTCCCTAGTCAGACCATCACTAGAGTATGCTTGCTCTGTATGGGACCCCTACTTACAACAAGACATAGATGCCATTGAAAGAGTCCAAAGGAGAGCTGCACGATTTGTTACCAACAAATACTGTAACACCTCTAGCGTTGGTAGTATGTTACAACATCTAGAATGGCGCAGCCTCCAAGACCGTAGAAAAGATTCACGTTTGAATATGTTCTACAAAATAGTAAACAATAAAGTTGAAATCCAAAAAACAGACAGACTCATTCCACAAAAAATGCAGACACGACATTCCCACACTAAAAGCTTCCAAATACCATCTTGTAAAACTGAATACAGAAAAGAATCTTTTTTCCCAAGAACAATAACAGACTGGAACAAATTACCGGAAAACATAATCAACAGTACATCACTGGACTCTTTCAAATCCTCCATCTCTATACTTACAGTATTAATTCTCAATAATTTACTTGTATATACCTTTATTTTACTTTTTTGCTCTTCTTGCCATTAATTGTACATATTATTAACATTTTTGGCTTTTAATCTATGTCTTGTTGTAAGTAAACCTCCACTGTGACATAATCTTCAGCTAGTTGAATGTGGTCACTATATGGTAGAATAGAATAGAATAGAATAGAATTTATACATATCATCCATTAAAATATAATCATAGATTCCCTTTGAAGGGTTTCAATTGAATTTCACAACCAATATGACCAAACACAACAGTAAAACTCGCCGACTCGGTAGAATATTCCCAAAAAATAATTTTGTCACAGTCTACACTACATGGATACACACAATTTTCTTTATCCAATATGAATTCCAATAGATTTTATATTGATATCAATGACAAATATTCCAAGTCAATTCTTCAATTGCAATTGTTTGCTTCCATGTTTCAGGTGAATACAAGACTCAAGAGTAATGATGTAATTTGAAATATGAAAGGCCTACCAGACAAGATATGTCTTTAATAATTATATTATAGGTATGTATTTAGATTCAAACTTGTAGTTGTTTCTGTTGTACAGTTTATGAACTAGAACAGCATGATGTATGCAATTTCTTTAATGACAAGAAAAATGACCATCAATTGTTTTGAGTTTCAGTCAAGTTTGTAGTGTCTAGAAAATTAATTCCATTCATTTACTTTGAGTCCTATGTTAAGCTATTTCCTGCAGTGAAGGAAAATAAAAAGACATACATTTTGTAGAGAACATTCCCAACAATTTTCCTTTCAAATGGTTCAGTGGTTTCAGAAAAGAGCAATTTTGAAACATGTTTTCCGTAGAGTCATATATTAAAGTTTTCCTGTGTGGCAGCCCTCTGGAATTCTGATCAACACAAACAAATTATATAAGAGAACTTCGGATAATATGAAGCAGCCGGCCGCGATACTGGTATTACCAGTATTGTAATATTTACAATACTGGTATTACCAGTATTATAATATTCACAATACTGGAAATACCAGTATTGTAAATATTACAATACTGGTAATACCAGTATTGTAATACTGTACAATACTAGAAATACCAGTATTGTAATGTTACAATACTGGTAATACCAGTATCGTACATATACAATACCGGATGTACCAGTATCGTGCATTTACAATACTGGAATACCAGAATCGTTGATCTATACACAATACCGGAAGCTCCAGTATTCTTCATCCAACAATACTGGTAATACTAGTATTGTAAAACACACGATACTGGAAGCTCCAGTATTCTTCATCCAACAATACTGGTAATACTAGTATTGTAAAGCACACAATACTGGTAATACTAGTATTGCAAAACACACAATACTGGAAGCTCCAGTATTCTTCATCCAGCAATACTGGTAATACTAGTATTGTAAAACACACAATACTGGAAACTCTAGTATCTGGTAATTTGACACGAGTGGGCAGAGCCTAATTCTAACTGTAAATCACAGCTCATTGTATTTACCGTTAGTATTAGGCTCCGCCCAGTCATGTCAAATTACCTTACCAATATATATCAAACTCTAAGGGACCATACTAAATATTTTGACATTACAGGGCTTTTGCCTCTTATGCTATGTACAGCAGAAATGACGTATGAGTATGAATTATATTCAATTCTATTAGTATAATGTAGACATAAAAACTCGGATTAACCGGAATTCTGCCTAATCTTCCAATATCTGCAATACTGGTATTACCAGTATTTTCCAGAATCTTCCAGTATCTGCAATACTGGTATTACCAGTATTTTCCAGAATCTTCCAGTATCTGCAATACTGGTATTACCAGTATTTTCCAGAATCTTCCAGTATCTGCAATACTGGTATTACCAGTATTTCCCAGAATCTTCCGGTATCTACAATACTCATATTTTGGCAATGACCAGTATCTTCTAGTATTGCAGATACTGGAAAATTCTGGAAGATACTGGGATACTAGTATTTACCAGTATCTGTACCAGTATTGCAGATACTGGAAGATACTGGTAAAATACTGGTATTACCAGTATTGTGTACCAGTATTGTAGTACCAGTATCGCGGCCGGCTGCTTCATATTATCCGAGAACTTCCAATGATTATTCATTTAGTTTTAGCTCAATCATGTTTCTAGTTTTTGAAATAAAAAATAAAGAATTCTCATTGTGTCCTATGTTCAACTTTGTTCTGTAGTGACAGTGATATTTCCAGTGATGAACAATTTAATAACATTTGAAGTTTCTATGAATAAAAGATTTGAAATTTCAGACAATCAAGAAGCATAATTGGCAATATTTAGCAGATATGTTGAATATTTAAATGGAACAAAAATCACTCAAAATGTTGAAGACCATGATCATGCTGATGGTCTTGACCATCTAATTAGTATATCTAGGAAGTCTGATTCTTGTGGTTTCTGCGAAAACGATTGATATATGAAATATTTTTAGAATTCTTTTGTGAAATTAAATTTACTTCCTGGTCTATCACTCATGTTATTTCAAAATAAAAGTTTGTATATTTAGTACAAATGATGCAGAAAGTGATGATTCTGATAGAAAAGACACTTAAACAATAAATCACCTCATGTATTATTGTCAACATGTGTCATTAGCCACTGCATTAGGATTAGGATTATTGATTGTGGGTGCTTTATGCCAGTTTTAATCATATTTCAGTTATACCAAGGCAATCATTTTAATCATAGGTGGAAACTGGAATACCAAGAGAAATACTCCATCATACAGAAAGTAATTGGCAAACTCTATGCATGTACATGTAATTAGTTTTTCCTGTGGAAAATCTGAAAAATTGGTTACTAAGACAGTGACATTAAATCATGTTCATACTATTTCCAATAGGGATATTTTACTAGTTGGAAATTTCTTAGCAATACTGGTACTGTCTATAGACAGAATAACACTAAGTATGATTTTTGCAATCACCTCTTCAGTCTTGTACTATATAAGTACAGGGATACAAATAAGAATGTAGCATGTTATTGTGATGGATTTAAAATTTAGAGATATTGCATGAATAAGCTGTATGAAAATTATTTTTATATTCTCAATTTTCTCAATTATTTTTCAGTTCTGATACATGTACTTTGTATGTTTTGAATTAATGTTGGTAGGCTTTATTTTTTGTTGTTTCAATTATGTTGCTAGATATAATTCGTAATAAAAGAAGATTGTTTGTAGCTGATGTGAGAAGAAAAATTCAGAAGAAAACAAATTATGGCTTCAGTTTTTTGCTGGGGGGGTGCTGAACATGGACAGCTGTTTACAGCAAGCTGTGAGGAGGCTATTATACTGTCTCCAAAAGAAGTACAGATTAAAATAGATAATGATATCAAGGATATCGTAGATATCAGCTGTGGTGAAGGTCATTCATTATTGGTGACCTCAGATGGGTCATGTTATGCCTGTGGATGCAATGATTATGGACAGATTGGTCATGACAATAAAGATAAAGTTGGTATGTAAACAAAAACTTATGGTAAAACTTGTAATATAATGGTTGTCCGAGGAGTTTATGATAAGAAAGTTTAAAACAGTGATGGTCAACAATTCCACCAATATATATCAACAAATCAAACAATCAAATCTCACCTCAACTCATTGAACATGGAAATAGACCATGATATATGAAGTTGGAAATCCAGGTCCTTGATACTATTGTGGATATTAAATGATTCTGCAACACCAAAAATGCACACTGCCTTACGATTACTTCAATACCTTTTTTAATACTTTTTCTTTTGAACCTGTTACATGTATATCAAAAGAAACATTTTGAAATGAAGAATAAACAGTTACATTATGAATGATACACACAGATTTATAAAAGTATTTTTAGATGAAAAGGTTCTAGAAGATTATACATGTATCTGCTTTGATTCCTGAGATCGGGTCCTATATATTTATATAGTTAGTAGGATCCTCCAATAAGCGTTGTTTATAGCTGTGTTCCTGGAGTGTCATAAGACTCCTTCACCCACCTACCTACTCCAAAATACAAAAAAAACACAGAACATTTTCAAAATAGGGCGAAATTTGGGTGATTGTTTGAGTTTTTAGTTCACCTGGACCAAAGGTCCAGGTGAACTATTGCCATCACTTGTCGTCTGTCGTCTGTAAACTTTTCATATTTCAAGCTTCTTCTCCGAAACCACTTGGCCGATTGGAACCGAACTTAGCAGGAATGTTCCTTGGATGGTCCTCTACAAAGTTACTGTTTTTCGTTCCAGTCGGATATTCAATATGGCTGCCAGGGCCAATAATATGCTCTGATTGGCTGAAATTTCAAAGATCTTCTTCTCTGAAACTAATGAACTGACTGAACCCAAACTGTAAAGGAAAGATCATTGGAATGTCCTTTACCAAGTTACTGTTTTTTATGCCGATCGGAAATCCAAGATGGCCGCCATCGCAGGACATAGATTAACATTGGACCCTATGGGAAAATGTTCAAATGCCTTCTTCTCAGAAACTACAAATATGATTAAAGCCAAACTGTACATGAATGTTCATTAGATGGTCCTCTACAAAATTTACGTTTTTTGTTCCGGTATGAAATTCAAAATGGCAGCTACGGCAGGACTTAGTTTAACATTGGACCCTATGGGGAAAATGTTTCAAAACGCTTCTTCTCTGAAACCACTTGGATAATTGAAACCAAACTGCCCAGGAATGATCATTGGAAGGTCCTCTACAAGGTGTGTGTTTTTTATGCTGATCGGAAATCAAAGATGGCCACCACCGCAATACATAGATTAACATTGAACCCTATGGGAAAATGTTCAAATGCCTTCTTCTCAGAAACTACAAATATGATTAAAGCCAAACTGTACATGAATGTTCATTGGATGGTCCTCTACAAACTGTACGTTTTTTGTTCCGATAAGAAATTCAAAATGGCGGCTACGGCAGGACTTAGTTTAACATTGAACCCTATGGGAAAAATGTTTCAAAACGCTTCTTCTCTGAAACCACTTGGATAATTGAAACCAAACTGCCCAGGAATGATCATTGGAAGGTCCTCTACAATGTTTCTGTTTTTTTATGCCGATCGAAAATTCAAGATGGCCGCCACCGCAGGACATAGATTAACATTGGACCCTATGGGAAAATGTTCAAATGCCTTCTTCTCAGAAACTACAAATATGATTAAAGCCAAACTGTACATGAATGTTCATTGGATGGTCCTCTACAATCTTAAGGTTTTTTGTTCCGATATGAAATTCAAAATGGCGGCTACGGCAGGACTTAGTTTAACATTGGACCCTATGGGAAAAATGTTTCAAAATGCTTCTTCTCTGAAACCACTTGGACAGTTGAAACCAAACTGCCCAGGAATGATCATTGGAAGGTCCTCTACAAGATGTGTGTTTTTTATGCCGATCGGAAATCCAAGATGGCCGCCACCGCAAGACATAGATTAACATTGGACCCTATGGGAAAATATTCAAATGCCTTCTTCTCAGAAACTACAAATATGATTAAAGCCAAACTGTACAAGAATGTTCATTAGATGGTCCTCTACAAATTTTACGTTTTTTGTTCCGGTATGAAATTCAAAATGGCGGCTACGGCAGGACTTAGTTTAACATTGAACCCTATGGGAAAAATGTTTCAAAACGCTTCTTCTCTGAAACCACTTGGATAATTGAAACCAAACTGCCCAGGAATGATCATTGGAAGGTCCTCTACAAAGTGTGTGTTTTTTATGCCGATCGGAAATCCAAGATGGCCACCACCGCAGGACATAGATTAACATTGGACCCTATGGGAAAATGTTCAAATGCCTTCTTCTCAGAAACTACAAATATGATTAAAGCCAAACTGTACATGAATGTTCATTGGATGGTCCTCTACAAACTGTACGTTTTTTGTTCCGATATGAAATTCAAAATGGCGGCTACGGCAGGACATAGTTTAACATTGGACCCTATGGGGAAAATGTTTCAAAACGCTTCTTCTCTGAAACCACTAGGACAGTTTAAACCAAACTGCCCAGGAATGATCATTGGAAGGTCCTCTACAAATTATATGTTTTTTATGCCGATCGGAAATCCAAGATGGCCGCCACCGCAATACATAGATTAACATTGGACCCTATGGGAAAATGTTCATTGGATGGTCCTCTACAAACTGTACGTTTTTTGTTCTGATATGAAATTCAAAATGGCGGCTACGACAGGACTTAGTTTAACATTGGACCCTATGGGAAAAATGTTTCAAAACGCTTCTTCTCTGAAACCACTTGGATAATTGAAACCAAACTGCCCAGGAATGATCATTGGAAGGTCCTCTACAAAGTGTGTGTTTTTTATGCCGATCGGAAATCCAAGATGGCCACCACCGCAGGACATAGATTAACATTGGACCCTATGGGAAAATGTTCAAATGCCTTCTTCTCAGAAACTACAAATATTATTAAAGCCAAACTGTACATGAATGTTCATTGGATGGTCCTCTACAAACTGTACGTTTTTTGTTCCGATATGAAATTCAAAATGGCGGCTACGGCAGGACTTAGTTTAACATTGGACCCTATGGGGGAAATGTTTCAAAACGCTTCTTCTCTGAAACCACTTGGACAGTTGAAACCAAACTGCCCAGGAATGATCATTGGAAGGTCCTCTACAAATTATATGTTTTTTATGCCGATCAGAAATCCAAGATGGCCGCCAGCGCAATACATAGATTAACATTGGACCCTATGGGAAAATGTTCAAATGCCTTCTTCTCAGAAACTACAAATATTATTAAAGCCAAACTGTACATGAATGTTCATTGGATGGTCCTCTACAAACTTTACGTTTTTTGTTCCGATATGAAATTCAAAATGGCGGCTACGACAGGACTTAGTTTAACATTGAACCCTATGGGAAAAATGTTTCAAAACGCTTCTTCTCTGAAACCACTTGGATAATTGAGACTAAACTGCCCAGGAATGATCATTGGAAGGTCCTCTACAAGGTGTGTGTTTTTTATGCCGATCGGAAATCCAAGATGGCCACCACCGCAGGACATAGATTAACATTGGACCCTATGGGAAAATGTTCAAATGCCTTCTTCTCAGAAACTACAAATTTGATTAAAGCCAAACTGTATATGAATGTTCATTGGATGGTCCTCTACAAACTTTACGTTTTTTGTTCCGATATGAAATTCAAAATGGCGGCTACGGCAGGACTTAGTTTAACATTGGACCCTATGGGAAAAATGTTTCAAAACGCTTCTTCTCTGAAACCACTAGGACAGTTGAACCAAACTGCCCAGGAATGATCATTGGAAGGTCCTCTACAAAGTGTGTGTTTTTTATGCCGATCGGAAATCCAAGATGGCCGCCACCGCAATACATAGATTAACATTGGACCCTATGGGAAAATATTCAAATGCCTTCTTCTCAGAAACTACAAATATGATTAAAGCCAAACTGTACAAGAATGTTCATTGGATGGTCCTCTACAAACTGTAGGTTTTTTGTTCCGATATGAAATTCAAAATGGCGGCTACGGCAGGACTTAGTTTAACATTGGACCCTATGGGAAAAATGTTTCAAAACGCTTCTTCTCTGAAACCACTTGGACAATAGAATCCAAACTGCCCAGGAATGATCATTGGAAGGTCCTCTACAAAGTTTCTGTTTTTTTATGCCGATCGAAAATTCAAGATGGCCACCACCGCAGGACATAGATTAACATTGGTCCCTATGGAAAAATGTTCAAATGCCTTCTTCTCAGAAACTACAAATATTATTAAAGCCAAACTGTACATGAATGTTCATTGGATGGTCCTCTACAAATTTTACGTTTTTTGTTTCGATATGAAATTCAAAATGGCGGCTACGGCAGGACTTAGTTTAACATTGGACCTTATGGGGAAAATGTTTCAAAACGCTTCTTCTCCGAAACCACTTGGATAATTGAAACCAAACTGCCCAGGAATGATCATTGGAAGGTCTTCTACAAGGTGTGTGTTTTTTATGCCGATCGGAAATCCAAGATGGCCACCACCGCAATACATAGATTAACATTGGACCCTATGGGAAAATGTTCAAATGCCTTCTTCTCAGAAACTACAAATATGATTAAAGCCAAACTGTACATGAATGTTCATTGGATGGTCCTCTACAATCTTTAGGTTTTTTGTTCCGATATGAAATTCAAAATGGCGGCTACGGCAGGACTTAGTTTTACATTGGTCCCTATGGGAAAAATGTTTCAAAATGCTTCTTCTCTGAAACCACTTGGACAGTTGAAACCAAACTGCCCAGGAATGATCATTGGAAGGTCCTCTGTTTTGTATGCCGATCGGAAATCCAAGATGGCTGCCACCACAGGTCATAGTATTAACACAGAACCATATGGGGAAAATACAGAAATATATTCTTCTCTGAAGCTATTGCACTGATTGAACCTAAACTGTGCATCAATCATTGGAAGGTCCTTTACAAACTTTGTGTTTTTTATGTTGATCGTTATTCCAAGATGACTATCACTGCAGGACATAGTTTTTACATAGGACCAATTGGTTTTTTTTATTACCAGGTGAACGATACAGGCTCTTGAGAGCCTCTGGTTTTAACCTGTCGTGGCTACAAAATAATTGACAAATTATCATTTTGGAATGGGCAGGAAGTTCAAAATTTTAACTCCCCACCCCCACTCAGATATATATGTATGATGGAGAAGTGTGTGAGTGATTGTTGTTTAGCGTGAAGTGAGCAGTTTTACAGCTGTATCATGGTGAGAACAAGTTACATTATTATGAGATGATGTCCGCTTTATACTAGACCAACATGCTTCGCTGGATGTTTTTAGTGCAAGCTCACTAAAACAACAGTCACTCCACTCAGATGCATCATACTGACTCCTTGCCAACCAGTCTGCACCCATACTCCTTAATACTGCGTGCTTAAGGGAGAAGCAGCTAATACCAGTTTAAAAGTCTTTGGCTTGACCCAATAGGGGCTCAAACCCATGATCTACCACACTCGAGGCAGGCATGCTCCCCACGACACCACCAAAACATACATAATCAAACATTTTAAGGGGCCATCGTGGTTGTGATCGTATGTTAGTTGGATTTACAAATACCTGTGTAATCAGTGCCTATCACCATT
Organism: Bathymodiolus brooksi; assembly: GCA_963680875.1. Taxonomy (NCBI): domain Eukaryota; kingdom Metazoa; phylum Mollusca; class Bivalvia; order Mytilida; family Modiolidae; genus Bathymodiolus; species Bathymodiolus brooksi. The sequence goes on from OY804579.1 coordinate 56,374,477, forward strand.
ATAGTTGTGAATTCGAACCCCGTTCATGATGAGGTGTACTCGATACAACAATATGTGATAAAGTTTTTCAGTGACTTGCGACAGGTCGGTGGTTTTCTCTGGTTAATTACATTCCAATGTAATTGACCCCAAGTCTGCTGGGTACCCCTGTTTCCTCCACCAATAAAACTGACTGCAAAGATATAACTGAAATGTTGTTGAAAGTGGCATTAAACACCATAAACCAAACCAAACCATCAAACAATTTTATATGTACATGATATGACAAGATGTACATTAGAAATTGTGTTTTTCTTTTTAGCCAAAATAATGCGTCTACAGAGTCAGAAAGTGATAAATGTAGCAGCTGGGTCACAACATAGTTTGGCTTTAACTGAGGCTGGAGAAGTCTTTAGTTGGGGAGACAATAGTTATGGACAGCTAGGAAGAGGACAGTTGGATGAAAGTCAGACTAAACAACCTAAGTATGCATTAGTATTTTGAGCATAGCTGATGAAGGTTATTCCAGAAACGTGTCATGTGCACTAAATTGATATCTACATTGTTATACACAAGATCAGTTATTTACTGGAAAAAATAAAGAAATGTATGGAGTAGTTAATTTCAGAGATGACTGATACAGTTGGAAGAACAGCAGTTATGAAGAAGGTCAAGACATTCAAAACTGACATTTTGGTTTTATCAGAAATGTTATAATGTGTTTGATGTCACACTGACTGATAAATGTCAGTAACATGTTCACTCTGTTGATACTGAAAATACTCCTCAGTGAGATCTAAGGAAAATGTATACTTGTCAATCTCCAATTATCTCCCTTGTTTATAATTTGGTGAGATCTAAGGAAAATGTATGCTTGTCTATCTCCAATTATCTCCCTTGTTTATAATTTGGTGAGATCTAAGGAAAATGTATACTTGTCAATCTCCAATTACCTCCCTTGTTTATAATTTGGTGAGATCTAAGGAAAATGTTTGCTTGTCTATCTCCAATTATCTCCCTTGTTTATGATTTGGTGAGATCTAAGGAAAATGTATGCTTTTCTATCTCCAATTATCTCCCTTGTTTATAATTTGGTGAGATCTAAGGAAAATGTATACTTGTCAATCTCCAATTATCTCCCTTGTTTATAATTTGGTGAGATCTAAGGGAAATGTATACTTTTCAATCTCCAATTATCTCCCTTGTTTATAATTTGGTGAGATCTAAGGAAAATGTATACTTGTCAATCTCTAATTATCTCCCTTGTTTATAATTTGGTGAGATCTAAGGAAAATGTATACTTGTCAATCTCCAATTATCTTCCTTGTGTATAATTTGGTGAGATCTAAGGAAAATGTATGCTTGTCAATCTCCAATTATCCCCCTTGTTTATAATTTGGTGAGATCTAAGGAAAATGTATGCTTGTCTATCTCCAATTATCTCCCTTGTTTATAATTTGGTGAGATCTAAGGAAAATGTATACTTGTCAATCTCCAATTATCTCCCTTGTTTATAATTTGGTGAGATCTAAGGAAAATGTATGCTTGTCTATCTCCAATTATCTCCCTTGTTTATAATTTGGTGAGATCTAAGGAAAATGTATGCTTGTCTATCTCCAATTATCTCCCTTGTTTATAATTTGGTGAGATCTAAGGAAAATGTATGCTTGTCTATCTCCAATTATTTCCCTTGTTTATAATTTGCATATCTTTTCAATATTATTTTTTAAATTTTTTACAATTTATATAATTTATTGTAAAGTGATATAATGAATATTGCAATACTATTATTGATAACTTCTCTAATTAATGAAGTTTAAATTGACAGTTAACCAGGTGAGGGATTACATGCTCTGCGGAACTTCTTGTTTTCATTTTTACTTTTTGACTTACAATTCAATAAATATAATCTTGATATAAAAATAATAAAATGCAAAACAAAACATATCACAGTCAAAACATTTCCAAAACTCAATAGAAAAATCATAGAAAAAGGCAAAATCGATACCCCCTAATGCACAAATACATGATAGTAAAAAAAGCATTCAAAGTACTGTTGTTATTTAAAATAGGTGCAATATGCATTCAAAATGGTAACTCTTCAAATAATTTATTATTTATTTGTTTATAAAAGGTTGAAATTTAATTTAAGAATATTTTTTTTCCCTTTTAGAGTAGTAAAGTCGTTAGTTATTCATCATATCATACAGATTTCCAGTGGCAATAATCACTCTTTAGCTTTAACTAATGGTTAGTATACCTATCCTATATAAGTTTTATTGTCAGCCATTTTATAGCCAAACTATGGACAGCTCATCACAAATACAAAGTAAGCTATATACAACCCCATTACATTATCACACATTAATTTAAGGATACTGAATCTAAATAAAATCCAACTATAGAGAGTTTATCACTAATGCAAATAGTGGGTTTCAGTGAGATGGCTAAATGGTTTGTCATTATGCAATAAGTGGATCGGTGCTGCAGTGTACCAACGGTGTGAATTCGAATCACGTTGATGGAAGAAAAGAACAAATTCGGTTAAAAATCTAATAGCTGAAGGATCTTAATAGTTCAGCATTATGGAAAGGGTGCTGCAGTGTACCAATGGAATATGTTCGAAATTTACTGAGGGAAAAACAGTGATATAATTGAGGAATTCAAAAAGTTATTAAAACTTTTGATAATTTATTTTCCTGATATATCTCTTTACAATGGTAAATATATGATCTCGAAAGTTAAATATGTATCATAAGATTTGAATTTTAGATGGCATGGTATTTTCATGGGGTGCTAATAATTATGGACAGTTAGGAGCTGGAAGTACCCAACAGCATATAGACACCCCTCAAGCATTAATAAGTATAAGAGGAATACCTATAGCACAGATAATAACTGGAGGAAATCATAGCTTTATCTTGTCTATGTCAGGAGCCTTGTTTGGATGGGGCAGAAATAGGTAAGTAGTTGTGGAAACATAGAAGATAGTTAGTTATTATATAGATTGGTGGGAATTACGAGGATTTATCCATGAAATAAATTCCGGTATTTCACATGTGAAATATCAGGTTTTTTTCCCGCCGGAACTACTTTTACACAACTGTATGGTGGTTACATCCCTTGTTGTGTTACGGTGAATACACATACGATTGTAAACTGAAAAAATTCCGCGAAATGTTATTGACGACTTTGGCACATAACCAACATGACGTCATATGAAGACTTCCAGTTTGAAACGTAAAGATTAGAAGTTATTTGGCTTCGTGTACCCTTCAATTTTGATCAAATTTAACTAAAATACGTTTTCAAGGTAAGCATTTTAATTATTTTTGTGCATTGTTGTAAATATGACATGTAGGATTTCACATTTTCAAGATGGCAGATCCTTCCAGCTGAACCCCTTACTTAGTATCATTGCTCATAGATTTATACGCGTGGAATGAAATATACAAATAAAAAAAAGTGATATATAAGAAATTTTGAAAGTCTATATAATAAACAGTATAACTAAATCATACATTTTGAATATCAAAATAAGACCACTCGTGACCGAATATGCATTAATGATTAAACTTGTGGTCTTATTTTGATATTCAAAATCTACGATTAGTTATACTATATTTATTTACCTGAAATATAAACTGAAATGATAAAGAAATTGGAAAACCACTCATTAATTTTACAGTATTGTAGTTGAACAGTATTCTCTGAAAATTAATTAATTAAGGAATAATATATACAAAAAAATTACTACTGTGATCAGTGCCTATCACCACTAATGTTGTGAGTTCGAATCCCGCTCATGGTGAGGTGTACTCGATGCAACATTATGTAAAAAAAATTGTCAGTGACTTGCGGCAGGTATGTGGTTTTCTCTTGGTACTCCGGTTTCCTCCACCAATAAAACTGACCGCCATGATATAAATGAAATATTGTTGAAAGTGGCGTTAAACACCCTAACCCTATACTACTGTGGTTTCATTTCTTTTCGTTAATGTCAATTTTCGTGTATTGGCGTAAAGTGAAATGTTAATTGATATTTGAATTCATGGTTTTGATACTTACTAATGACTGTTTTGATACTTACTAATGACTGTTTTAATACTTACTAATGACTGTTTTGATACTTACTAATGACTGTTTTAATACTTACTAATGACTGTTTTGATACTTACTAATGACTGTTTTGATACTTACTAATGACTTATTTTGATACTTACTAATGACTTATTTTGGTTTCATATTGCTTTTCTATGTGCACTCACTTACGTGATTTAATGATATCCACGAAAACCACGAAAAATTGATATTCAACAAATTAAAATGAAATCGCAGTATTCATGTTCAATACTTTTAAGTACAGTCAAACCTGCCCATGTGGTCACCTCTAATAAGCAGTCAACTGTATTAAAAGGTCACATTTTTCTTGTCCTGTAATAGAAAATTTCATATGAATTGAACCTCTTTTAAGAGGTCACCTGTCTTAAAAGACCACTCTTTGTCCAAAAGATGACCTCGTAATACTGGTATATGGGGGTGAATGAAAAATAGACTGCAAAAAATATCCTAGATACCTCAAGCTATAAAAATGAAATGGTAGTATTACAATGCCCTATTTTATGAGAATATGATTAATTAAATTGAAATGCATTCTTTTAATAATCTCACAGTAATGCTTAATCATTGATTATTTACTGAACAAATTTCTAATGTTTATTTTCAGTTTTGGACAACTAGGTGTAAATGATGAGAATGGTAAGATAAGTTGATACTGTTTCCATGGTATTCTAGACAAATGATTATCAACCTATAATATAAATCTGATAGTGTGATTCTTTATCTCTATGTACATCATGTACAAATGAACACATTATTTTCTATTCAGATTATTACCTTTCAATGATATCAGATTCACTGCGATACTAGCAATTATGTCTATCTCGACCTTCAAAACTGTTTTTATCTGTAATTTCATAATGTGTTTTCATTATCAGAATCAGTTTGTTGATACTGACAATATCGCTCGGTGAGATCAAATAAAAAATGTCCAAATTATCGATAACAAGAGATATGTTCATCAGTTCTTTCATTATATTTATACCCCTTGTGAATTAAGATAGAAACTTTTCACTAAGTGTACCAGTACTTCATGATTTACAGGTGGTACTTTTTCTTAAAATTTGAACATTTTTCATGAATATCTTATGCAACACTCTTGGAAATTAGTAGGTACCAATTGCCATTTTAAGTGGGTAAAAGTACCTGGTCCCGTCCTTACTGAAAGGCCTGCTGTCAATGGTTTTTGTATTTATGTGATATATATTAAAAGATCATTGATATTGATGATATATTATTTTAATTACGTTATTGTTTAGATTCTCACAAATTAGAATATTTATTGTTCATTAAGTGTTAACTTCATTAATTACTTGTAATTACCCTGGACAGTAATTTTCACTTTGAAATAAAGCTTAAATTATATGGAAATTAATCAAGCATTTGACAAGATTTAATTAAAAACCAGCTTCAGCAGTGTAGGGGTTATGGTTATGGTGTTTAACGCCACTTTCAACAATATTTTAGTTATATCTTGACAGTCAATTTTATTGGTTGAGAAAACCACGGACCTGCCGCAAGTCACTGACAAACTTTATCACATAATTTTGTATCGAATACACCTCGCCATGAACGAGGTTCGAATTCACAATTATTAGTTGTTACTTTGTAAACTGAGTATATTTATTTTACAGATCGTAATCATCCAACCCAGTGTAAATTATTAAGAAATCAGAAAATAGTATATTTAACATGTGGAGAAGACCATACCTGTACATTAACAAGTGTAAGCTGTATCTAGATAAAAATCATTTCATTAAGAAGGGCCAATAAAACTAGTTTTACGAAGCCACTTTTTATTGAAGTGCCTGTACCAAGCTAGGAAACTGAACGGTCATGTATTATAAATATGTGTATAAGGATATCAATTTTGCCCCTTGCTATGATTTTTGTATTGGGATTTTGGAACTGTCCCGACAGTGTGGTATTTTTAAACAGTGATTGTCAACAATTCCACCAATATCAACAAAATAAACAATCGCCTCTCACCTCAATCATTGAAGATGACCTATGGCGTTAGAAATCAGATCCTGACTTGAGACAGGCACAAAAATGTGGTAGGATTAAACACTGCATGTAAAAGACTTACAGCAGCTCCTAATGTGCAACAAAAAGGGATATCCTCAGCATGATATCGTGTGCAGTCGTGTTATCAGTAAAGGGAAGATAAACATAAATTTTACTATAATAAGCCTTCCACTAAAAAACAAAAGCAGATATAGGGAAAAAAAAGAACAAGGTAAATCAAATTAAAATAATTACAAAAATATATTATAATATTAAACAGGTGTTGAAGATTAAGTTATTTTATATGTCTTAAACTATGTGATTTAATTATGTAGGAGGGAGGTGTGTTTACATTTGGTAATGGTAGTTATGGACAGTTAGGACATGGTAATTCTAATAATGAAATTCTTCCACGACAAGTGATGGATTTGATGGGTTCTGTAGTTACACAGATAGCTTGTGGCAGGTAGGCATACTCTTGTAGTCTTAGAAGTTGTTTATCAAAGGGTCTTTTATGACATACAAGGGGGGGGGGGGGGGTGCCAGAGGGCCTGGACCCCCTTTTTTTACCTAAGTTATTGACTGTTAAAAACGTGTTTTAACAGAATATTTCCAATTTGACTACATTTTGTACCACCTCAAATGAGGTACTACTCGATACCTTATAATCAATGCCTATCACCACTGATGTTGTGAGTTGGAATCTCGATCAGGGCGAGGTGTACAACATTATGTGATAAATTTGTCAGTGACTTGCGACAGGTCAGTGGTTTTCTCCGGGTACTCCGGTTTCCTCCACCAATAAAACTGACTGCCACGATATAACTGAAATATTGTTGAAAGTGGCATTTAGCACCATAAACCAACCAAAACCAACCTTAAGTTATCTATTTGACTACATTTTGTACCACCTCAAATGAGGTACTACTCGATACCTTATGTTATAAGGTTTGTCTGAGACTAACAAATGGTCAGTGGATTACCACGTATAATTCAGTTTCCACCACCAAAAGAACTGACCACACAATATATAAATACTGTTAAAAATGACATTTAATACTTAGAATGCTCATCCTTTAAGTTAATCTTTCATAATAATATACTGTGTGGGAAACAATTTTTTGGCGAGTGGACTGAAACAAGTACTAGCCAAAATGAAATAGAGCTCGCCATGTTTGGCGAGTGACATTTTTTTTAAGCTCGCCAACAAATACCAAATACCGTATTTTACGGACAATAGGTCGATATTTTTTTTCTCCTCAACACGCTGGCTTCGATCTATCGTCCACAACGACCTATATACAAGGATGAAGTTAAAAAAAAACTCAAAACAATCTCGATAAAAATGACGATTTTGTTCACAGTATACCTTTATTTTGCTGTAGGTTTTTTTTTTGAATAAGAAGACTGAAATCATCGATGTTCTTGGTGTTAATTTTTTTTTAAATAAAGCAATAAAAGTATACAGGGGGTGCAATTCCGGGAAATAAATGTTCAACATCCGAAAAAAAATCAATATTCAATGATTGAAGTGTTAGTGAAAATCAGTTCAATACTGTATTGTATATAAAATATATACTATAAAAAATGTATGTTGTTGAAAAAAAATCACAGGGTGGATCGTTTTACAATATAGAATTATTATCACAAAATATCTAAATATAGCTATTACATAGCTTTTCCATCAAACACGAGCATGCGCACAAGGTTGTAGTAAACAATGGCGGTTGCATTACATCTCACAATAAATGTGGAGAACAAGCTTTTTATACAAAATATACTGGAAAATAATTATCGATTTCGTTAAACTAGAATGTTCTACACTTGAATTGGTCAATTAGGAACAAATAAAATAATCACCATGAGATAATCAACACAGGTGAACTTCAGTCGTCACTTTAATATCCTGATCAGCTGATTGAAAATTTACTGGACCGAGACGATCACATAATTTGTGTACTATTAATAAAATGTTGGATAAATGGATAAATGACACAGTTAACAGATAATTTAACTGTTTGGGAGCTATGATATTTTAAAGCTGTAAACCAGTTATCGTGGCAAGCGTTTTCAAGTTCCTACTCGCCTTACAACTGTTACTCGCCAGACTGGCAAGTATAAAGTGGATCTTACTCGCCACCCGAAATTTCCACTCGCCATTGGCGAGTGGTCGTTTCCCACACTGATGTATATAGAATGATAGGAGACTGCTAGTACAGATTTATAGCTCTTTGTAAAATAAGATATGATTTTTCTCATATACATATACATGTACTAGAAATAGATTGAATCAAAAGGGTACATAAATAGTCCTTTGTTGTCATTTTAATTTTTTGTGGGGGCCGTCATGGTCGTGATCATTATCGTATGGTTGTTTACATCAACCTGTGCAATCAGTGCCTATCACCACTATTGTTGTGAGTTTGAACCCCACTCAGGTGATGTGTACTTGATACAACTTTATGTGATAAAGTTTGTCAGTGACTTGCGGCAGGTCGGTGGTGCACTCTAGGTTTTTTGTGTGGATTGGAAATACATGTTGGGTGACTTCACAAGACATTGTTTTACAATTGGAATATGAATAAAAAGTTTTTTTACTAAAAAAAAATCCAACTTGCATACATAACAAGGTTAGTGATACAGACTCAGGTAAACCTCTCAGTTTAATTTTAGGAAAGATATGAAAAATGATGGTAAACACATTAAAATGGTGTGTAAATATATTTCAGGCGACATACATTGACATATATACCAAACACTGGCAGGCTTTATTCCTTTGGTGCAGGGTCTTGTGGACAGCTTGGTCTTGGCACCACTGATAAAAAGACCAACCCAAATCTTGTGCCTTGTCCATTTTTGTCATCCAGTAGTAACCGATCATCTGTGATGGAACATGATGGAGCTACTCATATTGTTAAAAGGATCTACTCAGGTGGAAACCAATGTGTGGTCTTAGCAAATAAAATCAGTTCTCAGGTAATAACAGGTGAAACCAATGTGTCGTCTTAGCCAATAGAATCAGTTCTCAGGTAATTACAGGTGAAATCAATGTGTTGTCTTAGCAAATAAAATCAGTTCTCAGGTAATTACAGGTGAAACCAATGTGTCGTCTAAGCAAATAAAATCAGTTCTCAGGTATTTACAGGTGAAACCAATGTGTGGTCTTAGCAAATAAAATCAGTTCTCAGGTAATTACAGGTGAAACCAATGTGTGGTCTTAGCAAATAAAATCAGTTCTCAGGTAATTACAGGTGAAACCAATGTGTGGTCTTAGCAAATAAAATCAGTTCTCAGGTATTTACAGGTGAAACCAATGTGTGGTCTTAGCAAATAAAATCAGTTCTCAGGTAATTACAGGTGAAGCCAATGTGTCATCTTAGCAAATAAAATCAGTTCTCAGGTAATTACATGGCAGATAGATTAATATAGTCCATTATGATTCTAGAAAATGAATACCTGTATGTCTATCATTGATGCATCCTAAATGGAAGCAAAACATTTATGTAGGAAATTGCTCTAAGTAACAATAAATTTAGTTTATTGAGCTACTTAATCCAACCCAGATCTACAACAGATGATCTAAGGGCAAATTTTTTTTCAATTCTAAGCTTTTTTGACAAACAATGATAAAATGTTAGCTAATCTCTGACAAATCCAGTTATTGTTAGCATAAGATGGAATGTTGATTTGACTCCAGCATACCCAAGAATAATGGGGGTTTTAAAAACTTTTATGTAAAATACATACAGTGCATATTGGGTGAATGTACCCAATTTAAATTTGCTGAAGATCAGATGCCTTATATATAACAGGGCCCGGGTGGTTCAATGAGTTAGGTAGTTGGATTACCTAACAACTCATACAAGCCTATGATCACCAATACAGCGTGGGTTCGCGCCCAGCTTTGTAATTTACAAAAAAGGGTGCACTCGACTCGCAGCCGCAAGTGATAAAGTTCACCAGTTGCTTGCCCATGGTCGGTGGTTCTCTCCGGGTACTCCGGCTTCTTCCACCACTAAAACTGGTCGCCATGATATAGCTGAAATATTGTTGAAAATGGCGTTAAGCACAATAAATCAAATCAAATCAAATCTTATATATAACATTGTGAAACTTTGATGTGTCAAAGTTGCCTGGACTAGCAATTTATTTTGACTTAACTGATGCTTCAGGACATCTGTAGTAAGCATGAACTGTGTATTTCAGAGATAACTCTTAAAAGTAGCCCAAGACTACTAAAATTTGGACTGGGCCACTGAAAATTTTCATACAGTAGCCCAGGTGGCTATTGAAATATTGAATAATTCATGTGCAAAGTCGGTTGTTGGACCCCAAGAATTTTAGCTGGGTTACTAACTTTGTCATTTTAGGGAACCTAGCTGGTAACTACAGCAAAAATGCTAAATTTTCTAAATTTAAAAAGAGTGTTTCCTTTAAAGTCAATATGAAGAAAAGGGAAAATATCAACAAAAAACCGTAACAAGATATTTCAAGTATTGTTGTCATATAAGATACTCGAATGTTTCAAATGATAATCACACTAGAGTATTCAAGTTCTCATTGACATCCCTAATATATATATTTTCAAAATAATGTGAAATTAATACCATTACTGTTAGTAGTGCTGATAAATCAATTAGTATACAGATTATTATTGAAATCTAAGATTTTATCATCATTGCAAAATGATATTTTAAGTGAAAAAAAAAAACAATTATCTTACATCATGATTAAGATATGTTTCTTAATGTTTATCTAAATTTATTACAAATTTAATTATTATCAGTGGATTGTACTATTTTTTTACTGTAATAAGACTCCTAAACAACGACACTTGAAGGTCAGATCAAAAATGGCAACTCCCAAACTTGTAAAGGTAATGATAAAACTAACTTTTCACTCTTTGACTTAAACTCTGTCAATGTAACATTTTTGTCTTTGTATATTAATTCTTAACACATTTGTCAACATAACACACATTATGTAGGGTTTGATAAAAATTGTGCACATTGAATTTGATTAAATTTCCCTTTGAAATAGGTCATGTGACAACAGGATATTCCCTTTGAAGTAGGTCATGTGACAACAGGATATTGTCCATAGTTTTATTAGGGATGATGTTTGTCAGTTATTTAATTGATTTCAACTATTTTCCTCTAGAGAGAAATTGATGAAAGTTGCTGAACACAGTCAAAACAGGTCAAAAATGGACCATATGAAAGGGAGATGGTTTCAGCTATTTTTCATTGATTTTCAGTTATTTTATTTTCTAACAAGAATCGTCTGTGTTATATATAGAAATACATGTAATATTGAAGCATGCCTAAATTATGTCATCACATTTCACAATAACACAATTTTGCTGAGAGTTGAAAGTGATAACTGTCTCTACTTGCTGTAAGTTTAGCTTACTGTACTTGATCAAAGGACCATGTGAATTATTGTCATGAATTTGTGTCTGTTGTCTATGGCAGTACTGTCATTAACATATGGTATGCTTCTTCATTGAAAATACTGGGCCAAGCAGAAACAATGAAAAATCATTTGAGAAACGACTCAATGATTTGAAATTTATGTGGTGTGAATAATCCTAGAGTGGTCATTTATAAAGATTACGTTTTTTTGTGTCAATTGGAATTTCAAGATTGCTGGCAATATAGGAACTAGTTTAACATAAGACTCTATGTAGAAAATATTTCAAAAATCATCTTGTATGATCCCAATTAGGCATTTGACCTGATACTTGACTGGAATGTTTCTTGGATGGCCATGGTCCCTTGCAAAATTTACTTTTTTTATGTGTGAGTCAGTAATTAAAGATATCTACCATGGATGAAACAAAATGTTAACAGGACCAAATGGGAAAATTGAAAACTGTATTTACTGAACCAACAAACACAGTTGCAACCATACTGTACAAATGTATCTGTAATTATTGGATAATAAATAGATTTTATGACCAGATAGTTATTTAGAACATCCTGTTCCTTTATTCAAATGAAGATATCTAGCTGAAATATGTTCATCACATGATTTAACATTTGATGTGCTTCAAATATTTTATGTAATTAAGCTATTGCGAGCAAAATTTTAAGAAAATCCACATTCTACCTTAAAAATTACAGTTGCTACTTCCCATTAGCATTTAATTCTAAGCAAAAATTATAGAGGCTGTTTATTGCCAATACTCAAATAACAGACATTTTCAAAAAGTTTTTGGTGGAAAACATGATTTTTGTCTCGCCCATGACAGAAGTTGCTGAAGACGAGACATAGGTATTGCTTTTCCAGCGATATGATATGATCAATTTCTCCATTATCGTACTACCTAGGCTCACCATATTTGGTCCACACATTAATCTTGGATGATGCTGTCAGCCTGGTATGTGTCACCTGATATTGACCTCATTTTCATGGTCTGCTTACTTTGTTAAATATACTTCAATTTATAGGTCAGTTTCTCCATTGCCTTACAACCAAGGTTAATCGTATCTGGTTCACTTATTAATGATGGAAGGTACATATACATATTTATTCATATGTCACATTTATTTATTTCAGTTTCATGATACTTTGACCTCTATTTACTAAGAAAAAAAGCACACAAACTATTTGCAGTGGCAGGCGAGATATAGATCTGTGTCCACAATTTACCGGTATCTGAAAAATCAGGATTTTTAGAAATAAATTGTATTGGAGTTGTCTTTCATTGATCGTTTCTACATGTATGCTTCTGGTTATGTTGCCATGGTTTGAGGGGGGAAAATACACAAACAAAGGATGGATTCAGCATTTTCAAGAATTTTTTTTTATGGTAGCTTTCTATTACCAATACTCGAGTTCAAATAACAGCCATTTTCAAAAATTATTTTTTGGAGAAAACTTGGTTTTATCTATAAAAAAAATTAAAAAGATTTTGATTGATTGATTTTTGATTTTTGGTGTTTAATGCCACTTTCAACAATATTGCACTATATCATGGTGACCAGTTTTAGTGGTGGAAGAAGCCGGAGTACCCGGAGAGAACCACCGACCATGGGCAAGCAACTGGTAAACTTTATCACTTGCGACTGCGAGTCGAGTGCACCCTTTTTTGTAATTTACAAAGCCGGGCACGAACCCACGCCGTATTGGTGATAGGCTTGTATGAGCGAAAAAAGTAACTTCTTATATCCAGTTTGAATAAGTAATTTTCGAAAAGTTTTTTGGGGAGTAAAATATTTGTTCTCATTCCATTATCGAACTGGAGGCATGGAGTAATGTGAACTTAGGAATCATTCTTTTATATAATTTTTACATGTATTGCTCAAGTGTAGTGAAAATCACCAATGTAACCTTTTACACCATTGCAGTGGAATTAATCAACTTACAAGCCTTCTGTTTGATTCAAATGTGTGAAGTGAGTGCAGTACTAAGGAAAACTTTCATAATTAATTAATATCTACAATGAATTCTTCACATGTCTTTTACTTCTTGTATTGTATCAGTTGATCTATGATTGAACTTTTAACTGTGATTTAAGTGGTTTTTAGTTCACCTGGACCAAAGGTCCATGTGAACTATTGCCATCACTTGGCGTCCGTCGTCTGTTGTCTGTCGTCTGTAAACTTTTCACATTTCAAGCTTCTTCTCCGAAACCACTGGGCCAATTGGAACCAAACTTAGCAGGAATGTTCCTTGGATGGTCCTCTACAAAGTTACTGTTTTTCGTTTTAGTCGGATATTCAATATGGCTGCCATGGCCAATAATGTGCTCTGATTGGCTGAAATTTCAAAGATCTTCTTCTCTGAAACTAATGAACTGACTGAACCCAAACTGTAAATGAATGATCATTGGAATGTCCTTTACCAAGTTACTGTTTTTTATGCCGATCGGAAATCCAAGATGGCCGCCATCGCAGGACAAAGATTAACATTGGACCCTATGGGAAAATGTTCAAATGCCTTCTTCTCAGAAACTACAAATATGATTAAAGCCAAACTGTACATGAATGTTCATTGGATGGTCCTCTACAATCTTTAGGTTTTTTGTTCCGATATGAAATTCAAAATGGCGGCTACGGCAGGACTTAGTTTAACATTGGACCCTATGGGAAAAATGTTTCAAAATGCTTCTTCTCTGAAACCACTTGGACAATTGAAACCAAACTGCCCAGGAATGATCATTGGAAGGTCCTCTACAAAGTTTCTGTTTTTTATGCCGATCGGAAATCCAAGATGGCCACCACCGCAGGACATAGATTAACATTGGACCCTATGGGAAAATGTTCAAATGCCTTCTTCTCAGAAACTACAAATATGATTAAAGCCAAACTGTACATGAGTGTTCATTGGATGGTCCTCTACAATCTTAAGGTTTTTTGTTCCGATATGAAATTCAAAATGGCGGCTACTGCAGGACTTAGTTTAACATTGGACCCTATGGGAAAAATGTTTCAAAACGCTTCTTCTCTGAAACCACTAGGACAGTTGAAACCAAACTGCCCATGAATGATCATTGGAAGGTCCTCTACAAAATTTTTGTTTTTTATGCCGATCGGAAATCCAAGATGGCCGCCACCGCAATACATAGATTAACATTGGACCCTATGGGAAAATGTTCAAATGCCTTCTTCTCAGAAACTACAAATATTATTAAAGCCAAACTGTACAAGAATGTTCATTGGATGGTCCTCTACACACTTTACGTTTTTTGTTCCGATATGAAATTCAAAATGGCGGCTACTGCAGGACTTAGTTTAACATTGGACCCTATGGGAAAAATGTTTCAAAACGCTTCTTCTCTGAAACCACTTGGATAATTGAAACCAAACTGCCCAGGAATGATCATTGGAAGGTCCTCTACAAAGTGTGTGTTTTTTATGCCGATCGGAAATCCAAGATGGCCACCACCGCAGGACATAGATTAACATTGGACCCTATGGGAAAATGTTCAAATGCCTTCTTCTCAGAAACTACAAATATGATCAAAGCCAAACTGTACATGAATGTTCATTGGATGGTCCTCTACAAACTTTACGTTTTTTGTTCCGATATGAAATTCAAAATGGCGGCTACTGCAGGACTTAGTTTAACATTGGATCCTATGGGAAAAATGTTTCAAAACGCTTCTTCTCTGAAACCACTTGGATAATTGAAACCAAACTGCCCAGGAATGATCATTGGAAGGTCCTCTACAAAGTGTGTGTTTTTTATGCCGATCGGAAATCCAAGATGGCCACCACCGCAGGACATAGATTAACATTGGACCCTATGGGAAAATGTTCAAATGCCTTCTTCTCAGAAACTACAAATATGATCAAAGCCAAACTGTACATGAATGTTCATTGGATGGTCCTCTACAAACTTTACGTTTTTTGTTCTGATATGAAATTCAAAATGGCGGCTACGGCAGGACTTAGTTTAACATTGGACCCTATGGGAAAAATGTTTCAAAACGCTTCTTCTCTGAAACCACTTGGACAATTGAAACCAAACTGCACAGGAATGATCATTGGAAGGTCCTCTACAAAGTTTCTGTTTTTTTATGCCGATCGAAAATTCAAGATGGCCGCCACTGCAGGACATAGATTAACATTGGACCCTATGGGAAAATGTTCAAATGCCTTCTTCTCAGAAACTACAAATATGATCAAAGCCAAACTGTACATGAATGTTCATTGGATGGTCCTCTACAAAATTTACGTTTTTTGTTCCGATATGAAATTCAAAATGGCGGCTACTGCAGGACTTAGTTTAACATTGGATCCTATGGGGAAAATGTTTCAAAACGCTTCTTCTCTGAAACCACTTGGATAATTGAAACCAAACTGCCCAGGAATGATCATTGGAAGGTCCTCTACAAAGTGTGTGTTTTTTATGCCGATCGGAAATCCAAGATGGCTGCCACCGCAGGACATAGATTAACATTGGACCCTATGGGAAAATGTTCAAATGCCTTCTTCTCAGAAACTACAAATATGATTAAAGCCAAACTGTACATGAATGTTCATTGGATGGTTCTCTACAAACTTTACGTTTTTTGTTCTGATATGAAATTCAAAATGGCGGCTACGGCAGGACTTAGTTTAACATTGGACCCTATGGGAAAAATGTTTCAAAACGCTTCTTCTCTGAAACCACTTGGACAATTGAAACCAAACTGCACAGGAATGATCATTGGAAGGTCCTCTACAAAGTTTCTGTTTTTTTATGCCGATCGAAAATTCAAGATGGCCGCCACTGCAGGACATAGATTAACATTGGACCCTATGGGAAAATGTTCAAATGCCTTCTTCTCAGAAACTACAAATATGATCAAAGCCAAACTGTACATGAATGTTCATTGGATGGTCCTCTACAAAATTTACGTTTTTTGTTCCGATATGAAATTCAAAATGGCGGCTACTGCAGGACTTAGTTTAACATTGGACCCTATAGGAAAAATGTTTCAAAATGCTTCTTCTCTGAAACCACTTGGACAATTGAAACCAAACTGCCCAGGAATGATCATTGGAAGGTCCTCTGTTGTTTATGCCGATTGGAAATCCAAGATGGCTGCCACCACAGGTCATAGTATCATAGATGCCAACCAATGCGATTTTTCCGTAATTGTTACGAATTTCGGGCCAAAATTACTGTGTTACGGTCAACAGTCTACTTGTTACGGATTTCCGTTTATTGCCGGCCCGAAACCGTTCCCCATTTAAATATCATTGTGATCATTTAGACGCTTCATTGTATGTTAAAATCGCGTAATGATAAGCGCTTGAGGGATTTCGATTATTTAATCCTTTAGGGATTCTCGGGACTATCTATAGCAGAAAACGATCTATCCATTTCTTGTTTGATCCCGAGTAGTTAATGAACACAGCACGTTTTTGTCAATTTCGCAATGTCTGAGGGAACAAGTGAAGCTTCTGCAGCGAAGAAAAGATAATTGGGACAACGATTTCGTCCCGAATATTCTTCTCTTGCCTTATGAAATCGATACGGGAACATTATGCCTATTGCAAATATTGCAAGCAAGACTTGTCCATTCAGCACGGTGGTCGGGATGAACACACATATACAACAAAACAGTTCAAAAGTGCCAAGTCAACAACATATCAGGCACTCCAGAATTAGACATTAATTATTCCATGGGAGGGTGAGGGAGGGCCACTTCAGGAAATTTTCATTTCTATTGACAGTAAGTTGAAACATAGAATACATTTGTAAGTGAACATACATGTATTAAAACTTAACTTTTTATTTCTTTTTGTTGCCCATCAATTTTACATCTAGTTGTCACAAATAAAGGAAATCATTTGCTCATCACTTTGTGCCTAGTCTGTAGTACGATTATGGTAAAATTTTATGAAAAATTATGATTACTGAAAAAAATCACAAATTACTGACATCTCAACATTTTGTTACTGATTGCACCAAAAAGGGGTTGGCATCTATGTAGTATTAACACAGGACCATATGGGGAAAATACAGAAATATATTCTTCTCTGAAGCTATTGCACTGATTGAACCTAAACTGTGCATCAATCATTGGAAGGTCCTTTACAAACTTTGTGTTTTTTTATGTTGATCGTAATTCCAAGATGACTACCACTGCAGGACATAGTTTTTACATAGGACCAATTGGTTCTTTTTATAACCAGGTGAACGGTACAGGCTCTTGAGAGCCTCTGGTTTTCATAGCAGGAGCATTTTCTGAAATGAACATTTTTACTTCCTTGTAGTAGAAAATTCTATAATTAGACCTGCAATAGTTACATGTAACACTACTATCGTAACCTGGATAATGATATCTACAGTAAAGGGTTTAATAATTGATTTGTTGTTAGCAAAATTATTGTATTGTTTGATGTTTGTTTTGAAACAGATTTAAATTGCCTCGTCTACAAAAAAGCGTTACAATTTATTCAGATAATATTTGAATAAACCGTTCAAGATATTTCTCGATATTTTATGAATTTTGTGACATAGCGGTACTCAATTGGGTAAAAAACTAAAATAAACTTGTCATGAAAAACAATGTACATCATAATGGAATATACTGCATTTTTATTGTTAAATAATTTTGTGAAAAGGATCAATATTTTCTTAAATAACTCAAGGATAACGTGTATTTTTGTCATTTGTAAACTTTACTGTATGGTTTGTGATGTATTTAAAGCATCATGATATTAATCATGGTTTAATGAGGTTAATCGCGGTTTAATGATATTAATCATGGTTTAATGATATGAATCATGGTTTAATGATATGAATCATGGTTTAATGATGTGAATCATGGTTTAATGATATTAATCGTGGTTTAATGATATGAATCATGCTTTAATGATATTAATCATGGTTTAATGATATGAATCATGCTTTAATGATGTTAATCATGGTTTAATGATATTAATCATGGTGTAATGCTGTTAATCATGGTTTAATGATATGAATCATGGTTTAATTATATTAATCATGGTTTAATGATATGAATCATGGTTAAATGATATTAATCATGGTTTAATGATATAAATCATGGTTTAATGATGTGAATCATGGTTTAATGATATCATGGTTTAATGATATGAATCATGGTTTAATGATATCATGGTTTAATGATATGAATCATGGTTTAATGATATGAATCATGGTTTAATGATATGAATCATGGTTTGATGATAAGAATAATGGTTTAATGATTTTAATCATGGTTTAATGATATTAATCATTGTTTAATGACATTAATCATGGTTTAATAATATGAATCATGGTTTAATGATATGAATCATGGTTTAATGATATGAATCATGGTTTAATGATGTGAATCATGGTTTAATGATATGAATCATGGTTTAATGGTAAGAATAATGGTTTAATGATATTAATCATGGTTTAATGATATGAATCATGGTTTAATGATATGAATCATGGTTTAATGATGTGAATCATGGTTTAATGATATTAATCATGGTTTAATGATATGAATCATGGTTTAATGATATGAATCATGGTTTATTAATGTTAATCATGGTTTAATGATATTAGTCATGGTTTAATGATGTTAATCATGGTTTGATTATATTAATCATGGTGGAATGATGTGAATCATGGTTTAATTAAATTAATCATGGTTTAATGATATTAATCATGGTTTAATGATATGAATCATGGTTTAATGATATTAATCATGGTTTAATGATATGAATCATGGTTTAATTATATTAATCATGGTTAATGATATCATGGTTTAATGATATGAATCATGGTTTAATTATATTAATCGTGGTTTAATGATATGAATCATGGTTTAATGATGTTAATCATGATTTAATGATATTAATCATGGTTTAATGATGTTAATCATGGTTTAATTATATTAATCATGGTGTAATGATGTTAATCATGGTTTAATTATATGAATCATGGTTTAATGATATTAATCATGGTTTAATGATATGAATCATGGTTTAATGATATTAATCATGGTTTAATTATATTAATCATGGTTAATGATATCATGGTTTAATGATATGAATCATGGTTTAATTATATTAATCACGGTATAATGATGAATCATGGTTTAATGATGTGAATCATGGTTTAATGATATTAATCATGGTTTAATGATATGAATCATGGTTTAATGATGTTAATCATGATTTAATGATATTAATCATGGTTTAATGATGTTAATCGTGGTTTAATTTTATTAATCATGGTGTAATGATGTTAATCATGGTTTAATGATATGAATCATGGTTTAATGATATGAATCATGGTTTAATGATGTGAATCATGGTTTAATGATATTAATCATGGTTTAATGATATGAATCATGGTTTAATGATATTAATCATGGTTTAATGATATTAATCATGGTTTACAAGAAGAAAATATTGGATGTCAATGATGACTATTATACTCACTGTTTTATTTTACAATAAGAGTCCTAAAGACCACAAGCCGAAGACGAAGTCCAAGGTCACTACTTCAAAATCTTCAAAGGCTGCTCTTGTGAGTGAAGAAAATACCGTTCCTAACTGATCACATGTGGAGTTATTGCACATATAGTTTAATTATTGTTATCACTGTTTCCTATATATCGTTCAGTTTGCTTAGATAAATAGAAAAAGTCACAACATGTCCACTCAATTTTTTATGATGTTGCAACACTTTACCTGAACTTATCATATATCACTTCTCCTATGTCACCCTGAACTTATCTCTTCTCTTATGTTATCCTGAGCTTATCACTTCTTGTGTGTCATCCTGAAGTTATCACTTCTTGTATGATGCCTTGGACTTATCATTGCTCTTATGTCACCCTGAACTTATTATTTCCCTTCAATAAAGAATGGAGTATTAAAAAAAGAAAGAAAATGGTGCATACTTGTACAATTTTATCATGTGACTGCAACAGGTCAGTCAGGGTTTAAAATAAACTGCCCTTTTGTACAATTTTATCATGTGGCTACAACAGGTCAAGGTTAAAAATAAACTGCTCACTTTTACAATTTTATCATGTGACTAAAAGGTCAGTCAGGGTTGAAAATAAACTGTTTACTTTTACAATTTTATCATGTGACTATGAAAGATCAGTCAGGGTTAAAAATAAACTGCTCACTTTTACAATTTTATCATGTGACTAAAAGGTCAGTCAGGGTTGAAAATAAACTGCTCACTTTTACAATTTTATCATGTGACTATAAAAGGTCAGTCAGGGTTGAAAATAAACTGCTCACTTTTACAATGTTAACATGTGACTATAAAAGGTCAGTCAGGGTTGATAATAAACTGCTCACTTTTACAATTTTATCATGTGACTACACCAGGTCAAGGTCAGAAATATACTAGATACTCAAAGGGAATCATACTAACAAACTAAACCTTTCAGACTCTGATGAAACAACCTTAAAACTGTTTTTACTGATCTTCTAGTAGATATATGTCATAATATGTAGGAGATAAAAGGAGCTTAATATAATTTCTTTTTCAAAAATAAAACTTCAAATTATTATTTTTTTTGACAGACTACCACTCAATCACTCGATTTTAGAGAAGAAGGTATTTTAAGGAAGATGTTGTGTGTATCAGATAATCTTATTGAACAAATTGGTTTGTTGAATGCCAAAGAAACTCTTCCTCATGAGCTAGAAGTGTAAGTCTATGAAAAGAAAGTTAAAACAGTAATGGTCAACACAATATCAACAAATCCAACAATCACCTCTCACCTGAACTCATTGAACATTAAAAAAAGGGGGACCACAACATATGACATTGGAAATCCAAGTCCTGGATCGGAACAAGCATTAAAATGTGGTGGGGTTAAACCGGTTAATGGAATTACAGCAAAGAACAAATTAAACTATTCCATCAGAAAACATGTCAAAGGCATATTGAAATAAGTTTATCAACATTCACCCACTGTGACTATATAAGTGATGCTTACATACAGTGTAATAAGATTGTAGCATAGGAGAATATGGGAGGAGATGTCTCAATGTCAAAAACAACCTTTGAATTATTATAACCCCCATTTATTTGCTCAAGATTTCAATATTAATCATTTTGTCAATCTTTTGAATAGAACTAGTAATATACAGTTGAGATACATATGAAAACAGTACAGAAATGTCACTTTAATATTTTCTGTAAATTCTGCATATGTTAATTGAAGGGTGGTAGGTACAGTCAAACCTGGGCTGATTTCTCAAACTCTGAGAAGTTATTTTCTTAGATAATGTGATGTACGGATTTGGTATGTTCATAGGGTTAATGTTATGGTATTTAATGCCACTTTCAACAATATTTCAATTATATCGTGGCGTTCAGTTTTATTGGTGGAGGAAACCGGAGTATCCAGAGAAAACCAACGACCTGTCGCAAGTCACTGACAAACTTTATCACATAATGTTGTATCAAGTAGGATTAGAACTCACAACTTTAGTGGTGATAGGCACTAATTGCACATTGTAAATTCAACTACCATACGATCATGACCATGACAGCCTCTGGTATGTCCATAGAAAGTATTAGCTAAATCTTCTCCGATAACCTGAATATTCAGCTAATTATAGAAGTACAATTGTAGGTCCTTTCCACTTAGTCAAGACTGTATTTATGCAAAATTCAAATGTATTCCTTTTTTTCTTACAGGGAAATAGAAAAGATTTTTTCTGCTGCAGCCTGTATCAATGCATCTTTTCTTTTGTAAGTAATTTTCTAAATGAACGTGAATAGTTGTTATCTATTGACATTCACACTGAGTTTTTTTAATAGTTGTTATCTATTGACATTCACACTGAGTTTTTTTAATAGTTGTTATCTATTGACATTCACACTGAGTTTTTTTAATCGTTGTTTTCTATTGACATTCACACTGAGTTTTTTTAATAGTTGTTATCTATTGACATTCACACTGAGTTTTTTTAATAGTTGTTATCTATTGACATTCACACTGAGTTTTTTTAATAGTTGTTATCTATTGACATTCACACTGAGTTTTTTTAATCGTTGTTTTCTATTGACATTCACACTGAGTTTTTTTAATAGTTGTTATCTATTGACATTCACACTGAGTTTTTTTAATAGTTGTTATCTATTGACATTCACACTGAGTTTTTTTAATCGTTGTTATCTATTGACATTCACACTGAGTTTTTTTAATAGTTGTTTTCTATTGACATTCACACTGAGTTTTTTTAATAGTTGTTATCTATTGACATTCACACTGAGTTTTTTTAATAGTTGTTATCTATTGACATTCACACTGAGTTTTTTTAATAGTTGTTTTCTATTGACATTCACACTGAGTTTTTTTAATCGTTGTTTTCTATTGACATTCACACTGAGTTTTTTTAATCGTTGTTTTCTATTTCCATTTAAAAGTTACCAAAGTTCTGGTAAATAATGTAACAAATGTTTGGCAAATTAACATATCACATCACCTTAATTCATTATATAAAGGTTTTGTGATCCCATTATTATGTATGAATACTTCTAAATGTCAGTACTTTCTTTCTGTACTGCACCATTTTAAAAAAGATTAAGGTACTGATTATGAGTGAGTGAGTGAGTGATTATTGTTTAATGCCAAATGAACAGTTTTTAGTTCACCTGGACCAAAGGTCCATGTGAACTATTGCCATCACTTGGCGTCCGTCGTCTGTCGTCTGTCGTCTGTCGTCTGTAAACTTTTCACATTTCAAGCTTCTTCTCCGAAACCACTTGGCCGATTGGAACCGAACTTAGCAGGAATGTTCCTTGGATGGTCCTCTACAAAGTTACTGTTTTTCGTTCCAGTCGGATATTCAATATGGCTGCCAGGGCCAATAATATGCTCTGATTGGCCGAAATTTCAAAGATCTTCTTCTCCGAAACTAATGAACTGACTGAACCCAAACTGTAAAGGAATGATCATTGGAATGTCCTTTACCAAGTTACTGTTTTTTATGCCGATCGGAAATCCAAGATGGCCGCCATCGCAGGACATAGATTAACATTGGACCCTATGGGAAAATGTTCAAATGCCTTCTTCTCAGAAACTACAAATATTATTAAAGCCAAACTGTACATGAATGTTCATTGGATGGTCCTCTACAATCTTAAGGTTTTTTGTTCCGATATGAAATTCAAAATGGCGGCTACGGCAGGACTTAGTTTAACATTGGACCCTATGGGAAAAATGTTTCAAAATGCTTCTTCTCTGAAACCACTAGGACAGTTGAAACCAAACTGCCCAGGAATGATCATTGGAAGGTCCTCTACAAATTATGTGTTTTTTATGCCGGTCGGAAATCCAAGATGGCCGCCACCGCAGGACATAGATTAACATTGGACCCTATGGGAAAATATTCAAATGCCTTCTACTCAGAAACTACAAATATGATTAAAGCCAAACTGTACATGAATGTTCATTAGATGGTCCTCTACAAACTTTACGTTTTTTGTTCCGGTATGAAATTCAAAATGGCGGCTACGGCAGGACTTAGTTTAACATTGAACCCTATGGGAAAAATGTTTCAAAACGCTTCTTCTCTGAAACCACTTGGATAATTTAAACCAAACTGCCTAGGAATGATCATTGGAAGGTCCTCTAGAAATTTTATGTTTTTTATGCCGATCGGAAATCCAAGATGGCCGCCACCGCAATACATAGATTAACATTGGACCCTATGGGAAAATGTTCAAATGCCTTCTTCTCAGAAACTACAAATATGATTAAAGCCAAACTGTACATGAATGTTCATTGGATGGTCCTCTACAATCTTAAGGTTTTTTGTTCCGATATGAAATTCAAAATGGCGGCTACGGCAGGACTTAGTTTAACATTGGACCCTATGGGAAAAATGTTTCAAAATGCTTCTTCTCTGAAACCACTTGGACAGTTGAAACCAAACTGCCCAGGAATGATCATTGGAAGGTCCTCTACAAATTTAAGGTTTTTTATGCCGGTCGGAAATCCAAGATGGCCGCCACTGCAGGACATAGATTAACATTGGACCCTATGGGAAAATATTCAAATGCCTTCTACTCAGAAACTACAAATATGATTAAAGCCAAACTGTACATGAATGTTCATTAGATGGTCCTCTACAAACTTTACGTTTTTTGTTCCGGTATGAAATTCAAAATGGCGGCTACGGCAGGACTTAGTTTAACATTGGACCCTATGGGGAAAATGTTTCAAAACGCTTCTTCTCTGAAACCACTTGGATAATTGAAACCAAACTGCCTAGGAATGATCATTGGAAGGTCCTCTACAAATTTTATGTTTTTTATGCCAATCGGAAATCCAAGATGGCCACCACCGCAATACATAGATTAACATTGGACCCTATGGGAAAATGTTCAAATGCCTTCTTCTCAGAAACTACAAATATGATTAAAGCCAAACTGTACATGAATGTTCATTGGATGGTCCTCTACAATCTTAAGGTTTTTTGTTCCGATATGAAATTCAAAATGGCGGCTACGGCAGGACTTAGTTTAACATTGGACCCTATGGGAAAAATGTTTCAAAATGCTTCTTCTCTGAAACCACTTGGACAGTTGAAACCAAACTGCCCAGGAATGATCATTGGAAGGTCCTCTACAAATTTTCTGTTTTTTATGCCAGTCGGAAATCCAAGATGGCCGCCACCGCAGGACAGATTAACATTGGACCCTATGGGAAAATATTCAAATGCCTTCTACTCAGAAACTACAAATATGATTAAAGCCAAACTGTACATGAATGTTCATTGGATGGTCCTCTACAAACTTTACGTTTTTTGTTCTGGTATGAAATTCAAAATGGCGGCTACGGCAGGACTTAGTTTAACATTGGACCCTATGGGAAAAATGTTTCAAAACGCTTCTTCTCTGAAACCACTTGGATAATTGAAACCAAACTGCCTAGGAATGATCATTGAAAGGTCCTCTACAAATTTTATGTTTTTTATGCCAATCGGAAATCCAAGATGGCCACCACCGCAATACATAGATTAACATTGGACCCTATGGGAAAATGTTCAAATGCCTTCTACTCAGAAACTACAAATATGATTAAAGCCAAACTGTACATGAATGTTCATTAGATGGTCCTCTACAAACTTTACGTTTTTTGTTCCGGTATGAAATTCAAAATGGCGGCTACGGCAGGACTTAGTTTAACATTGGACCCTATGGGAAAAATGTTTCAAAATGCTTCTTCTCTGAAACCACTTGGACAGTTGAAACTAAACTGCCCAGGAATGATCATTGGAAGGTCCTCTACAAATTTTCTGTTTTTTATGCCGGTCAGAAATCCAAGATGGCCGCCACCGCAGGACATAGATTAACATTGGACCCTATGGGAAAATATTCAAATGCCTTCTACTCAGAAACTACAAATATGATTAAAGCCAAACTGTACATGAATGTTCATTAGATGGTCCTCTACAAACTTTACGTTTTTTGTTCTGGTATGAAATTCAAAATGGCGGCTACGGCAGGACTTAGTTTAACATTGGACCCTATGGGAAAAATGTTTCAAAACGCTTCTTCTCTGAAACCACTTGGATAATTGAAACCAAACTGCCCAGGAATGATCATTGGAAGGTCCTCTACAAGGTGTGTGTTTTTTATGCCGATCGGAAATCCAAGATGGCCACCACCGCAGGACATAGATTAACATTGGACCCTATGGGAAAATGTTCAAATGCCTTCTTCTCAGAAACTACAAATATGATTAAAGCCAAACTGTGCATGAATGTTCATTGAATGGTCCTCTACAAAATATACGTTTTTTATTCTGATATGAAATTCAAAATGGCGGCTACGGCAGGACTTAGTTTAACATTGGACCCTATGGGAAAAATGTTTCAAAATGCTTCTTCTCTGAAACCACTTGGACAGTTGAAACCAAACTGCCCAGGAATGATCATTGGAAGGTCCTGTTTTTTATGCCGATCGGAAATCCAAGATGGCTGCCACCACAGGTCATAGTATTAACACAGAACCATATGGGGAAAATACAGAAATATATTCTTCTCTGAAGCTATTGCACTGATTGAACCTAAACTGTGCATCAATCATTGGAAGGTCCTTTAGAAACTTTGTGTTTTTTATGTTGATCGTAATTCCAAGATGACGCAGGATATAGTTTTTACATAGGACCAATTGTTTTTTTTTATTACCAGGTGAACGATACAGGCTCTTGAGAGCCTCTGGTTCAAGTACCCGTTATATCATGGCCAGACCAGGGTTAGTTTTTGATGTGATGATGATGTACTAGACCAACAGGCTGTCTTGGATTTTTCTAAAGCTAGCTCGCTGAACAATCCATGGATAGACATGTTCATCGAACCCATGATCTGTCCCACTCGAGACAAGCACACCATGGATGCAGTTACTGATTATGACTATTCAAATTACTTCCACTTGACAAAGAATACATGTTAATTTTTAAAACTTTGATTGGTTGAATTGTTGCTTTATGTCACTTTTCCAGAAAGCAAGTTTAGCAAGTTTCCAGCTATCTTGTTGCAACCAGTATTAGTACTGGAGAAAGTCATTGCACCCATGAGAAACAAATAGAGCCCCATAGATTACTTTGAAAACTTTTATGACACAAATTGACTTGAGCTGGGTGTTAATCTGTAGTTCATTAGTGATAGGATTGTCTTATATTTAAAAGATACATAATATCACTGAGGGCCGTCATGGTAGTTGGATTTATAACTACCTATGCAATCAGTGCCTATCTATTGCCACTAATGTTGTGAGTTCTAATCCCTCTTCAGGCGAGGTCTACTCAATACAACATTATGTGATAAAGTTTGTCAGTGACTTGCGACAGGTCGATGGTTTTCTCCAGGTACTCCAATTTCCTCCTCCAATAAAACTGACCACCACGTTATTACTGAAATATTGTTTAAAGTGGCGTTAAACCCCATAATATCACTGTGCTTTCTAAGAAAATAAATATATTTCTGTAGTTTTAATGGAGTTTTTTTTTAATTTTTTTTAATTTTTGACTCATATGAAGTAAGAAAACTAAATCATTATACTTTTATAGAGGTGGTGAGCATTATGCAACTTCTCCGAAGCAACATGGATTAGACATGGACAAAGTCAGGGAAACGTTGCTGAAACTTGCTCAAGCTCCAAATATAGCAGCCATACAAAAGGTTAGTGTTGATGATCATATCTAAACAAGAAATAACTATTTCTGGTTTATTTTGTATACTGTTGCATGTGTATGTTTGAGGGCCTCAAATTAGACTTGTTCTAATTGAGACACCCTCATTAAATAAAGATTATTATTATTAGCTCACCTTGCCAAAGACAAAGTGATTTTTTGCCATCACTTGGCGTCCGTCGTCCGTTAACTTTTCACATTTTAACTTGATAGGAAGCATCTATGGAAGGTCCTCTATTAAGTTGCTAATTTTGTCCCGATCCATTAACAAACATGGCCGCCACAGGCAATTCTTGTTTTTGATTGGCATATTTTTAAAAATCTTCTCCTCTGAAACCACTGGGCCAAATGGACTGAAACTTGGTAGGAAACATCTATGAAATGTCCTCTATAAAGATTGCTCATTTCGTCCCAATCCATTAACAATCATGGCTGCCACAGGCTATTCATGTTTATGATTGTATGCTTTAAAAAAAACTGTTTTTCTGTGGAAAGGGAGATAACTCTAATTTAAATATAGATATTAGTAAAATACAGTTAGCTATCAATTGAATTACAGATAAATATGCCTCTAAAACCCCTCAACCAAATGAACTGAAACTTTGTAGAAAGCATCTATGGAAGGCCTTCATTGCTCATTTCGTCCCGATCCGTTAACAAACATGGCCGCCATAGGCGACTCTTGTTTCTGATTGGCTAATTTTAAAAATTCTTCTCTTCTGTTACCGTTTGGCCAAATGAACCGAAACTTGGTAGGAAGCATCTATGGAAGGTCCTCTATAAATATTGCTCATTCCGTCCCGATCCATAAACAAACATGGCCACCACAGGCGATTCTTGTTTCTGATTGGCAGATTAAAAAAATTCTTCTCCTCTGAAACTGTTTGGCCAAATGTACCGAAACTTGGTAGGAAGCATCTATGGAAAGTCCTCTGTTGCGATTGCTTATGTCGTTCTGATCCATTAACAAACATGGCCACCACAAGCAATTTTTGTTTCTGATTGGCCTATTTTTTTTAAATCTTCTCCTCTGAAACTGCTTGGCCAAATGTACCGAAACTTTGTAGGATGCATCTATGGGAGGTCCTCTATGACAATTACTCATTTCGTCCCGATCCATTAACAAACATGGCCGCCACAGGCAATTTTTGTTTCTGATTGGCCGATTTCTAAAAATCTTCTCTGAATCCGCTTTGCCAAATGAACCGAAACTTGGTAGGATGCATCTATGGAGGTCCTCTATAAAGATTACTCATTTCGTCCCTATCAATTAACAAATATGGCAACCACAGGCAAGTCTTGTGTCTTATTGGTCAATTTCTAAAACAGCATTTCCTCTGAAGCCGCTTGGCCAAATGATATGAAACTTGGTAAGAAGCATCTATGGAAGATCCTCTATAGATAGTACTCATTTCGTTTTGATCCATTTACAAACATGGCTGCCACAGGCAATTCCTGTTTTAGATTGGTCAATTTCTAAAAATCTTCTTATCTGAAACTGCTTTGCCAAAATGAACCGATATTTGATGGGAAGCACCTATGGAAGGTTCTGTATTAAATTTCCTCAAAACAGAATGAAAGGTGAGTGACACAGGCTCAGTGGGCTGAGCCTCTAGTTATACTTTCTATTGGTGTATTATTGTCTGTTGCAATATTATGCCAGTGATAAAACTTGCAAGAACAATAACCTCCAAAAATAATTCCTCTAAGACTTTACATTTTTATTTTATCTTCTTTTTTTCCAGATAGCTAAATGTATAGATACTGTATTACTACCGTCTCTACCACAATCACCACCAGATGTTGAGGCTCTTAGACTGTATCTTATACTGCCAGAATTCCACATGTTTGAGGAACCTAAGCATTATAATACTCTTATAGGACCTCTAGCAAATTCAATATTAAGCTTAGACAAACCAGGATCAAAAGTATTAGGTTAGTAAACTGTAATGTGAAAAGAGTGAGTGAGTGAGTGATTGTTAAAATAACGCCAATTCAGCAATTTTTATACGCCCGTCTTTAAGACGGGACGTATTATGGTATACCAATGTCCGTCTGTCCGTCCGTCCCTCAAATTTTTATTCATCAAATTGTATGCGATTTTTCATATGTCGCACTGTAAATTGAGAACCCCTTGGCCAATTCACTTCAAACGTCGCATAGTTATTGGAATTAATAGTCTTATGGTCTGTATACTTTTTGGTGAAATTTCAATTTTTCATTCCAGAGATATGGGACTTTATTCATCAAATTGTAGGTGATTTTTCGTATGTCGTGCTGTAAATTGAGAACCCCTGGGCCAATTCACTTCAAACTTCGCACATTTATTGGAATTGATAGTCTTATGGTCTGTATACTTTTTGGTGAAATTTAGATTTTTCATTCCAGAGTTATGGGACTTTATTCATCAAATTGTAGGCGATTTTTCGTATGTCGTGCTGTAAATTGAGAACCCCTCGGCCAATTCACTTCAAACTTCGCACAGTTATTGGAATTGATAGTCTTATGGTCTGTATACTTTTTGGTGAAATTTAGATTTTTCATTCCAGAGTTATGGGACTTTATTCATCAAATTGTAGGCGATTTTTCGTATGTCGCGCTGTAAATTGAGAACCCCTTGGCCAATTCACTTCAAACATTGCATAGTTATTGGAATTGATAGTCTTATGGTCTATGTACTTTTTGGTGAAATTTCAATTTTTCATTCCAGAGTTATGGGACTTTATTCATCAAATTGTAGGCGATTTTTCGTATGTCGTGCTGTAAATTGAGAACCCTTGGGCCAATTCACTTCAAACTTTGCACAGTTATTGGAATTGATAGTCTTACGGTCTGTATACTTTTTGGTGAAATTTAGATTTTTCATTCAAGAGTTATGGGAAAGAAAGTCTTTACAAATATTGTATGAATGTTGACGACGGGCGTATCATGCGCTCTTGGCGCAGCTGTTTATTCAGCTATATCATGGCAAGAGCAAGTTAATTTTCAATGAGATGATGATAAGGTCCACTTTGTTCTAGACCAACACACCGAGTTGGATTTTTATAGTGCTAGCTCACTGAAACAACAGTCTGCTGATAGACATGTTGCTCCACTCGGACACATTGTTCTGATTCCGAGCCAACCAGTCTTTGCTCTTTCTCCTTATTGCTGCATGCTTAGTGGAGAAGCAACAAATACAATTTTATAGTCTTTGATTTAACCCCAACCCACAATCTATGCACTCGAGGTGAGCACGCTAACCATTACAGCACTGATGAACCCACGATCTACTGCACTCGAGGTGAGCACGCTAACCATTACACCACTGATGAACCCACGATCTACTGCAGTCGAGGCGAGCACGCTAACCATTACATCACCGATGAACCCACGATCTACTGCACTCAAGGCGAGCACGCTGACCATTACACCACCGATGAACCCACGATCTACTGCACTCGAGGCGAGCACGCTAACTATTACACCACCGATGAACTCACGATCTACTGCACTCGAGGCGAAAATGCTAACTATTACACCACCGATGAACCCACGATCTACTGCACTCGAGGCGAGCACGCTAACTTACACCACCGATGAGCCCACGATCTACTGCACTCGAGGCGAAAACGCTAATTATTACACCACCGATGAACCCACGATCTACTGCACTCGAGGCGAGCACGCTAACCATTACACCACCGATGAACTCACGATCTACTGCACTCGAGGCGAGCACGCTGACCATTACACCACCGATGAACCCACGATCTACTGCACTCAAGGCGAGCATGCTGACCATTACACCACCGATGAACTCACGATCTACTGCACTTGAGGCGAAAACGCTAACTATTACACCACCAATGAACCCACGATCTACTGCACTTGAGGCGAGCATGCTAACTTACACCACCGATGAGCCCACGATCTACTGCACTCGAGGCGAAAACGCTAACTATTACACCACCGATGAACCCACGATCTACTGCACTCGAGGTGAGCACGCTAGCCATTACACCACCGATGAACTCACGATCTACTGCACTCGAGGCAAGCACGCTAACTATTACACCACCGATGAACTCACGATCTACTGCAGTCGAGGCGAGCACGATAACCATTACACCACCGATGTGATGTAATATGAAAAGAATGTTCAACAATTTCACCAATATAAACAAAATGGACAACCACCTCTTACCTCAAACTATTGAACACAAAGAAAGAACATGACATATGGCATTAGAAATCCAGGTACTGGTTTAGGACAGGCATCAAATGTGGTTGGGTTAAACTGGATTATAATCCTCTTGATAATTAGATCTCCAACGACAATTTTGATGAACAAAATTTATTGATGATAAAAAAAACACTTGTGAGACGAATGCAGAATATGCAAGTTGAAAGGATATTCAAGTATGAGCTTTTTTGGTATCTTCTGTAATTTTATGCCCCCGCTCCCCGAAGGAGGAGGGGGGTATACTGTTTTACCTCTACCCGTCTGTCCGTCCGTCCAAGATATTTTTTGATGCATTTTTCTCAGTAACTGTTGATGGCAGAAATCTGATATTTGGTCACAAGCGTCATATAGGTATACCATATTGTGGGTAGCGTTTTTGGACCCGTCAGATTCCTACTTCCTGTGTGCCGACTTTGTTGATTTTTATACACATTGAACATATATGCTCATTTTTCGTCGCATTTTTCTCAGCAACTATTGATGGCAGAAATCTGATATTTGGTCACAAGCTTCATATAGGTACCCCATATCGTGGAAGCGTTTTTGGACCCATCCTACTACCTGTTTGCCGACTTTGTTGATTTTTATACACATTAAACATATATGCTCATTTTTCGTCGCATTTTTCTCAGCAACTATTGATGGCAGAAATCTGATATTTGTTCACAAGCTTCATATAGGTACCCCATATCGTGGGAAGCATTTTTGGACCAATCAGATTCCTACTTCCTGTTTGCCGATTTTGTTGATTTTTATACACATTTAACATACATTTGTATATGCACATTTTTCGTCGCATTTTTCTAAGCAACTATTGATGACAAGAATCGGATATATGGTCACAAGCTTCATATAGGTATGTCATATTGTGGGAAGCTTTTTTGGACCCGTCAGATTCCTACTTCCTGTTTGACGACTTAGTTGGTTTTTATACACATTGAACATATATGCACATTTTTCGTCACATTTTTCTCAGCAACTATTGATGGCAGAGATCTGATATTTGGTCACAAGCTTCATATAGGTATGCCATATTGTGGGAAGCGTTTTTGGACCCGTCAGATTCCTACTTCCTGTTTGCCGACTTAGTTGGTTTTTATACACATTGAACATATATGCACATTTTTCGTCACATTTTTCTCAGCAACTATTGATGGCAGAGATCTGATATTTGGTCACAAGCTTCATATAGGTATGCCATATTGTGGGAAACGTTTTTGGACCCGTCAGATTCCTACTTCCTGTTTGCCGACTTAGTTGGTTTTTATACACATTGAACATATATGCACATTTTTCGTCACATTTTTCTCAGCAACTATTGATGGCAGAGATCTGATATTTGGTCACAAGCTTCATATAGGTACCCCATATTGTGGGAAGCGTTTTTGGACCCATCAGATTCCTACTTCCTGTTTGCCGATTTTGTTGAATTTTATACACATTTAACATACATTTGTATATGCACATTTTTCGTCGCATTTTTCTAAGCAACTATTGATGACAGGAATCTGATATTTGGTCACAAGCTTCATATAGGTATGCCATATTGTGGGAAGCGTTTTTGGACCCATCAGATTCCTTCTTCCTGCTTGCCGACTTAGTTGGTTTTTATACACATTGAACATATATGCACATTTTTCGTCACATTTTTCTCAGCAACTATTGATGGCAGATATCTGATATTTGGTCACAAGCTTCATATAGGTACCCCATATCGTTTTTGGACCCATCAGATTCCTACTTCCTGTTTGCCGACTTAGTTGGTTTTTATGCACATTGAACATACATTTTGTATATGCCCATTTTTAGTCGCATTTTTCTCAGCAACTATTGATGGCAGAAATCTGATATTTGGTCACAAGCTTCATATAGGTACCCCATATCGTGGGAAGCGTTTTTGGACCTGTCAGATTCCTACTTCCTGTTTGCCAAAGAGCGGGGGGTATCATAAGTGAGCATTAGTTCACTGTTCATCTTGTTTAAAATTAAAAGAAACATGTAATTGCTAATTTGAGGGCGCTGAGGTGCAATAAGTTGTAGGAAAAGTGAACAACATATGTTTACTGCTGAAAAATTCTCCTTAGATATAAAGCAAAGTAAACTTATTGAAACTTTGGTTTTGCTTTGTCATATTTTATCATTAATTTCCTAATAAATGCTGTACAGTAGTCGCCTCTTATAAGGCCACCCTCTTATCAGGACAGATTTCAGATGCACTGAGATAGTTAAATACTACTAAATTGTGCCCCTTAGGAGAGGTAACCCCTCTTGTAAGGCCACATTTTCATTTCAGAAGCTATGACCTTATACAATTATCACCCTTGTTGGAGTGTGACCCGACGGTTTGTCTCCCCTCGAAAAGTAAGATCACTCGAATATTTTTGCATCAGACACCAAGTAATAGAATACCTGCGGCTTTGCGAAAATATTCGATATAATATATAAAATTTCTTCTTCGCCTACATTATAATACAGCGACGAACCTGTTTGTTGTCTGTTGAATCAAGGGAAGTAACTATAATTGGAAAAACGTGAGGCTCACGTGGGAAATTCCTTGGGATTTCCTCGCGAGCGGTGGACCTTACTATGAGACCTTACGATTAGCGGTTGACCCAACAAATGGATAAATATCACGTGACAGTGTTTTATTAAATCAGATTCAAGATATTTATATAAGTATATAATATTACAAGAGGGGAACTACTGTATTTGTAAATAATAGTCATGAATTCCCTTTATCATGTACCTACAGTATTAGCCATGTGATATGTAGGTTTATTTTCTGGGACAATAAATTTGTTGTTATGTCATATCAAAATAAAGCTACACTCACTTGTAATTAAATGCTAAAATGGTAGTTGACATACCTTATTTAATCATGATTATACCGTACTTGTATTAACAAGAATGTAAATTTTCTTCAGATTATTGGTGGGGCAGTTTAAGAGCTCGACATTTTAGCAGAATTTTAAGTGTAAGTAGTTTGAAGCCATTTACAGTTGTATGTGATATTCTAATATTTGCTTATAGTCAATTGTTAATAGACATCAAAAGGCATGCATTAAAAACAGATCATGACATATAATGTTAAAATTCCAGATCCTTGCTTTTTGGGCCCAAAATCTGACAAAAATGTTGCTGTACATATATCTGTATTATATAATTATGTACTTTAAAACCAGTGGAATTATTTAACTAACAAAGTAACTAATGCAGCCTAATACAGCTAAATGCTGTAATAAAAATTTTGTTTGTGTGTCACCACATGACATATGCTCAATACGGTTGTTTCGAATCATGTCAATTCCGACGACGGTCCGTCTTTTTCGTGTCTTGACTTCTGAAAGGTAAGGCAGACGACTTCCGGTGTTTATGCCATTACTGTGACAATATCATAGTCGTAGATGCAGTAGATTATAAGTAATTTTGTAATATGGAGACGCCAAGGAAACGGCTGAATAAATACTGGTGTTCGGTACCTCACTGTCTGTCTGATATCAGAAATATATAAAGGAAGATCGTTTTCTTTTCATGATGCTGACAGCAGCAAATAAAGAAAGAAAACAAATTTAATTTTAAAGAAGTAATTTTCTCTGCAATGAAGTCTTTGATACAAATAAAATAATTTAATTGATATCTGTCTTTTACAGAAAATGTTAAGATTTTTTTAAGTTGAGAATCGAACGTTAAAACGGCACATATCGATTGGAGTTTTTGTTGTGTACATTGACACCGGAAGTCCAGTGCTTTACATTCCATCGAAATCACGTGATCTGGCAGATGAAAATAACAAAATTTTGACAGAATGGAAATGATTCGAAACAACCGTATTGGAATATATGACAATATTTTTTGTATTCTCTTCTTTGAAAATCAAAGAGTTGATAAAACGGATCATTTAAGTAAATTGCAAATCCTGTATATATCTAAAAATGGATTTATGTGTTTTCTATTACAGTTATATAAACAGAGTGTAATATACCTCTTACAGTTACCTCAGTCACAAAGTCAAACAGAGGTAAGTAATTACAGACCTTTACTGTTTAATTAGATATAAAGATTTATACAAATATTCATTCTGTATATAACATGATAGAAAAGAAATAGCCTTTTGTTTTTATGAATGCTAAAATTACCTATTCATCAAAGCAAATTCAAAAACTTTTTCTTTGTCTTTAAAAATTATTTGTATGCCTTAAAAAACTCAATAAATTAAATTTTTCCATTTTTTTTTTTTTTTACTTCTATAACTACTTAAAACCCTATTTTTGTATTATCTGTATATTTGTTAATTTGGTTTATTATGATTGAAAAACTCATCATTTTGTGGAATCACATTATTTGGTATTTTCTGTCATATTATTCAAATAGAAATAGTATGCCATTCTGTATGTAAATTACTAACAAATACTAATATCTTTATATATATGTGCTTTACTAATGTTAACGAGGCCGGGATAAGGTACAGGTACTTCATGTATTCAACTAACAAATGTACAGATTTCAATAAAAATATCGCAAACAAAAACACAAAAAAAAACAAAAAAATAATTACAGACCAATAAGACTATGCTTCAAAGTCAAACAGAGGTGAGTAATTACAGACCAATAAAACTATGTTTCAAAGTCAAACAGAGGTGAGTAATTACAGACCAATAAAACTATGTTTCAAAGTCAAACAGAGGTGAGTAATTACAGACCAATAAGACTATGTTTCAAAGTCAAACAGAGGTGAGTAATTACAGACCAATAAGACTATGTTTCAAAGTCAAACCGAGGTGAGTAATTACAGACCAATAAAACCATGTTTCAAAGTCAAACAGAGGTGAGTAATTACAGACCAATAAGACTATGTTTCAAAGTCAAACAGAGGTGAGTAATTACAGACCAATAAAACCATGTTTCAAAGTCAAACAGAGGTGAGTAATTACAGACCAATAAAACCATGTTTCAAAGTCAAACAGAGGTGAGTAATTACAGACCAATAAGACTATGTTTCAAAGTCAAACAGAGGTGAGTAATTACAGACCAATAAAACCATGTTTCAAAGTCAAACAGAGGTGAGTAATTACAGACCAATAAAACCATGTTTCAAAGTCAAACAGAGGTGAGTAATTACAGACCAATAAAACTATGTTTCAAAGTCAAACAGAGGTGAGTAATTACAGACCAATTAAACTGAATCTCTAAATGAAACGGATTAATAAGAACAAACAACTTCATTTCCAAAGTCAAGCAGAATTTAGAAATAACTGGCCACTCAACCTTGATTTCAAGATAATGATGTTTAATTCCACTTAAAACAATATTTCAGTTATATCGTGGTACTCAGTTTTCTTGTTAGAGAGAACTTTAATACCCTGCTGAAAACTACTATCCTGCTGTAAATCTTTGACAAACTTTTATCATGTATACCTCTCCACAGGACAACTTTAGAGGTAA
Source organism: Bathymodiolus brooksi (assembly GCA_963680875.1). NCBI lineage: Eukaryota > Metazoa > Mollusca > Bivalvia > Mytilida > Modiolidae > Bathymodiolus > Bathymodiolus brooksi. The sequence continues at coordinate 56,411,883 of OY804579.1, forward strand.
TAGGGTTATGATATTTGATGCCACTTTTAACAATATTTCAGTTATATCATGGCAGTCAGTTTTATTAGTGAAAGAAACCGGAGTACACAGAGAAGGCCACCGATCTGTCGCAAATCACTGACAAACTTTTTCACATAATGTTGTACCGAGTACACCTCGCCATTAACGGGATTCTAACTCACAATGTTAGTGGGAGGTGGTAGGCACTGATTGTATAGGTATATGTAATTCTAACTACTATTACATTGTGGAAATGACATCTCCTTTCAAAATCAAACAGGTTAGTAATAACTGACCCATAAAATTTAAAACTATAGTCTACTAAATGGAACTTTAAAAGTTGTATGACATAATATAATTTTGCTGGAAAATTGTTCATTTGGTAATAATTAAATTTTATGTGAACACTGCAATCTGATTGGCTGATCTGCCTGGAGCAAATGGTTATACTTGATAACCTGGTTGGTATTGTAATCATTTGCAAATGCATGATTAAAATAGTCCCATGAAATGATCGAAATTAAAATCAAGGAATCATAAAATTTTGTTGCCAAAATTAAATTATAAGGAATATTTGAAATTTTTGTACAGGTTTATTAGGCGTAAACTGTTCATGTAAACTGGATATTTTATTTATAAACTATCTACATTATTGAATATGTCTAACAAGGTTATCGGAAGCTGAAAAAAAATAAAATAAACAAATATGTTTTATACACCAATAATAGTAAGTCTTAAGAAGGAAGTGTAGCAGATCCTGATTTAACCTGGTTCAAGCACCATAAAGGGAAACATTGTCTTTCCTCATATAATATTTGACCAATGAAAAGAAAGTGTCCAGTCAAGTTTGTACTGTTGTTGTTTAACACCACTTTCAACAATATTTCAGTTATATCGTGGGGTCAGTTTTATTGGTGGAGGAAACCGGAGTTCCCTGAGAAAACCACCGACCTTTCGCAAGTCACTTACAAACTTTATCACATAATGTTGTATTGAGTACACCTCATCATGAGCGGGACTCAAACTCACAACTTTAGTGGTGATAGGCACTGATTGCATAGGTAATTGTAAATCAAGCTTGCATACGATCACAACCATGACGGTCGCAGTTGTTGAATATAAATAATAAACCATTATTTTTCAGATGTTTTCTAGAAATATTCATATAAAACTTTCAATGGAAATAATGAAGAAATTAAACCATGTGAATGAACAAAATGGACAGATAATTCCATACAACCATTTCTACATTCCTGAACTGAGAGATAGAGTGGACATCAGAACTGATTATGTTAACTGGGTACAACAGTTAAAAATGATGGATTCTGTGAGTTATATTACAATTTTTTGTCATAAAAAGTAGGAATTAATGTTATAATTACCATGTCTTCAAACATTTCAGTTAATAAATAATTAAAACCTTGTCCAATATCTTTGTCATCAGTAACATATTCACTCTATGAGTCTACTATCGAGCAAAAAATAGGACATTCTGTTCAATGTTATATAGTCATCCACATATCTCAACCTGCATCAGTGGTGTAATGGTCCCCCCGAATGTGGTAGATCGTTGGTTTGAATCCCGGTCAGGTCAAACCAAAGACTATGAAATTGGTATTTGTTGCTTCTTTGCTAAGCATGCAGCATTAAGGAGTAAGAGCAAAGACTGGTTGGCTCAGAATCAGGGTAATGTGTCTGAGTGGAGTGACATGTCTACCCACGGACATTGGTTTCAGTGAGGTAGCACTAAAAAATTCAACTAAGCTTATTGGTCTAGTACAAAGCCGACATCATCATCATCTCGTGGAAATGTGACTTATTCTCGTCCTGTGTTGAAAAATCAGGGTATATAGTAGGGATGGCAATGATTACTCGGTTAACCGGTTAACCGTCAGAAAGATCGTAGCTGATTTATAGCTATTTTGCGATTCGATTATTCTTTAAGTTTTGATATAATATGATGAAAATATCTCGATCTTGTCACTGTTTTCTCAATTCATAAAAGTTAAAAAATATTTAAAGTACATGTATAGTGTAACAGTAAATAAACTTAGATATAGGATTAAATCAATAATTAAATAACTGTGATAAGACACGATAACTATCCCTCGGGCATTCATGTTTTTACAACCATAACTAATCACAACAATTGTAAAAACTGTTCATCTGTCTAATTAACTTGCAATTGAAATGTTTGAAGTTTCATTGCAAACTGTGCAATTTAGAAATGACATATACGGGAGGAACTAGCAATATTGCCTTATTGATTTGTCCCTTGCAAGATTACATCTGAACAATGATATCTACTGGTTAACCGAGTAATCGGTCGGAAGATTATTCGAGTAACCGGTAGTAAATTCTGAACGGTTTGCCATCCCTAGTATATAGCGCTTTTGTTTCTCTTATCTACCTGATAATTTGTTGTGATAATCTGTTGGAATGATACACAAATTCTTGTTTTAGTATATTAGTATCTTTTACAATTTTAGCCTCCAATGCATTTCTGTGATTATCCGTTTGTGTTTGATGGTCCTGCAAAGTCTGTGCTACTCCAAACAGATGCATTTTTGCAAATGAAGGTAAGTCTCTGTATGTAAAAAAAAGAGGGTGGTGGTGATCATATGGTAGTTGGATAAACAACTACATGTGCAATCAGTGTCTATCACCACGAACGTTGTGAGTTAGAACCCCATTCATGGTGAGATGTACTCAATACAACATTATGTGATAAAGTTTGTCAGTGACTTGCAACAGGTCTGTGGTTTTCTCCGGGTACTCCAGTTTCCTCCACCAATAAAACTGACCGCCACTATATAACTGAAAAATTGTTGAAAGTGGCATTAAACACCATAAACCAAACCAAGCCTAAACCGTCAATAATCCTGTCTTGACTATTTAATTTTGTATATGAATGGTGGAGATTTAATATCACCATGTTTTGCATCAAATTTCCTTCCCATTACAGCAATATGAGAATCATTACTGACCAGAGCTGACTATTCAGATTAATCAATCTTAAATAAGCATTCAAATTGTTTTATGCAGTCATTATACCTTGTCCCAAATTTAACTGTAAAAGTTAACTTGGCTGGACGTTCTTGAAAATGGTTCTCTAGAAATGTACAAATTTTTGTGCTGATCTGAAATCCAATGTCATATTTTAAGGATGATAGGACAATATTTTTTTTCCTCAACACGCTGGTTTCGACCTATCATCCACATCGACCTATATAAGGATGAAATTTAAATAATCTGGAAACACAAAAAAAAAACTCAATAAAAATGACGATTTTGTTTACAATATACCTTTATTTTATTTTAGATTTATTTCTGATTTACAAGACTGATATCATCGATGTTCTTTGGTGTTATTTTTGTGCACTGGTACTAAGCCATTCTTTCAATTATTTTATTAATGTCCATGTATGTTTCTATTATTTTTGGCAGACGGCACTAGAGGAAGCTCAAAGACACAATATCCAGAGTTTATTTATACAAAACGTAGACCCAGTGAGTCCTCTGTTGGTGTTACATGTTTCTAGGGACAACATAGTACATGATACAATACGTCAGATTGCACAAAAAGGCAGTGGAGATCTGAAAAAACCTCTCAAGGTAATATTAGGGCTCTTTGAAAGGCTGAATGGCAAAAGTTTAAGATAATAGCCTTAAACCCTTTTTGTGAACCCCATTTAGGCTACCCTGCATAAACGTGGTAATCCATTGTAATACTAATTGGATCTGGATATGTAATTTTGTTATAAGCAGATGCATCTTAGGTCTTGGTCTATTCATTGCAATTTTGTTATTTACTATTAGAAAACTGCCGCTACCAAAAATATTATTCAAGTTTTTTTGTTGGTTCTGCCAGTGGCGTAGGAAGGAGTTAATAAATGTGCATGCACTGGGGTTTGCGTACCGGGGCAAGACCATGGAAGAAATGTGGAATGTTTGATATATAGGTAGCAGGAAATTTTATTTAAACTACTTTTAATATCCTTTAATTTGGACTTTCTTTCAATAAATTATTTTGAACTTTGAACTTTGAACTTTTTCAACCATGTGAATAATGTTTCCACATGTCACAAGCCAAAAGCATTTGTCTGTGTTTTTACGACTGCATCCAATGGAAGCTGAATGTGTCTGTGAATATGACAATAGCTATGCCAAGGCTAATAGTCTTTCTTGTCTCATTGTGGAGAGTAAATATGTCTTTACACATTTCAAAACACTGAAAGATCATTCAGCTGTGGCTGTAGTGTGGCATTGGTAGGCAAGCATTTTAAAATACAATAGTTATTCAGATATACGTTTTTGATTACAAGTTCCAATGTCACGCAAAGATTGATTGGGTTTATCTGGTCTGTGGGGTATAATTCCCACCTTGCTTTCCATCCTTTTACTCCAAAGACAAACTCTTCAAGAGTTTGGAGATCAGTCCTAAATATGAAATTCATCCTGTTTAAGTTTGCTGAAATTGATCGGTGTCAATAACTGTGCCAGATCTTCGTATTTCACCTAACGGCGCCTTAACTCGTTTAACAAGTGACCTGGGAACTGGTAATGCAGTGAAATACATGGTGTCTGCTACCTGTTGATTGACACGATTTCATTGTCTACCGGTTGTCCACGGCTTAGAAAAGACAACACAATATCTACAGCTTCATCATGTAAAGTGTCGTAAATACTAATGTCATTTCTTTCAGTCTTAAAATGTCGAATCAAGGTTTGACATTCACTCACAGCCTCTATTAAATCGCAGAAGTTCTGCAGCATTGCTATGATCGGAATAACAGGGTGTCAAATGTGACTGCCAACCACTAGTGGCAAAATAAAGTCAAATTGCAAAAGGGCAGATAAATGGATGCCTGATTTGTCGTCACCATTTGTTTGTAAATACTCTTGGACACTAACTATGACAGGAAATGTACACATAAAAGTTGACAGTTCATCCACATCACCACTTCGTTTCACACAAGTATTTAGTTTACTCTTCCCGTCTAACATGCACGGCATTGTTCCTACATGTTTCTTGCTCAAATTTATCATTTTTTAGAAGAGTAGTGAAAGACGAATGTGATTTATTACCCAGTAGCCATCATGGTCCTTACTGATACATCTGATGATGAATGTACAATAGCTAAGTTTAAAACATGTGCCTTATAATGTACGTATTGCGCTGTTGGAATCCGTTCCCTAAATCCTGGCTTGAACACCTCTATGAATTCCTGACATGTCTGCTGCTCCACCATACTATTGTGCTCTCATATTACCAATAACTATGCCGAAATTCTCAAGACTAGATAAAACAACTCAGCAAGATTTTCACCGGTTGTTTCGCTTGCCCTCACAAAACTAAGATATTCCTCACGAAGAGTGAGGTTACCACCAGTACATTCTACAAACCTTACGCACACAGAGACTTGTTCATGTGTTGAAACATCAGTTGCTTCCTCACTAATTAAAGCAAAGTATTCAGTCATTACACGCTCTTACAATTTTTATCACATTTCACTGCTAATTCCGATTATATTCTTCTGTATATCTGGATATATGTATTATCCCAATACATCGATTATTTCCTGTTTCTGGTAATACCCTGTTTGTGCTGAGACGATAGCATTGAAGTAATGGACCTTTTCTGACTTAACATCGAGACAATGAGTGGCTGTCGGTTGACTAGCTATATGAGAACTCGGTGATTCGTGTTGTTATGTATAGTAATGAATGTTTGACCAGTCATTTACCTGGGTAGATACAAATGTTTTGTCTCTACTAGCCTTACAGCCAAATACAACACCGCATCGGTGGTGTAATGGTTAGTGTGCTCACCTTGAGTGCGGTAGATCGTGGGTTCGAGCCCCGGTAGGGTCAAACCAAAGACTACAATTGGTATTTGTTGCTTCTCCTCTAAGCACACAGCATTAAGTAGAAAGAGCAAAAACTGTTTGGCTCGGAATTAGAATAATGTGTCTGAGTGGAGCGACATGTCTACCCGCCGACTGTTGTTTCAGTGAGCTAGCACTATAAAAATCCAACTCAGCGTGTTGGTCTAGAACAAAGTGGACATCATCATCATCTCATTGCTAATTAACTTGTTCTCCCCGTGATATAGCTGAAAAATTGCTGAATTGGCCTTAAACAACAATCACTCATCCACTCACCAAATACAACACAATAAGGGCAATAAACAACATCCTTTGAAATTTAATACATGTACCGAAGCCAATGAGTCTTTTAAAGCCACTGAATAGAACATTTCCTTTTGACTGCATAGATTTACAACATTTGATTAAAACTACAACATTTGATTAAAACTCGTACAATTAGTTAATATTATGGTGTGTTTATATATCTTACTATAAAATGTAACATTATTATTTTTTGCTGGGTTTTTTGTGTGCACGCAAGTGCGTCGTTGCGTCAATGGTAGCTACGCCACTGTCTGCATTAAAGTAAATTTGTTTTCAGATATTTGAAAGATGAAAAATAATTTGTCTAAAAAATTGTTAAATTACAAAAAAACAATTATTTATTATGGTTGGAATACAAGGCCCATTAAAAACAACTATTGCTAAGTAGAAGCTGACATGATTAGATATATGACCAATTTTGATGTGGGGGGTCGTCGTGGTCGTGATTGTATAGTAGATGGATTAATAAGTACTTATGCAATCAGTGCCTATCACCACTAATGTTGTTAGTTCGAATCCCGCTCAGGGGAGGTGTACTTGATACAACATTATGTGATCAAGTTTGTCAGTGACTTGCGACAGGTCGGTGGTTTTCTCCGGGTACTCTGGTTTCCTCCACCAATAAAATTGACCACCACAATATAACTGAGATATTGTTGAAAGTGGCATTAAACACAAATAACTTAACCTCACCAATTTTGATGAATTCTTTACCTAGAAATTAAAATGCTTTCAAGCTAATACTATCTTTCAGGAATTATTTTTTTCAGTTATTTAACTGATTTCAGCTATTTTTGTGTGAACAAAAAATCCACAAGTTGCAGCATATAGTTAGAACAAGTAAAAAATGACCTTTTTGAAAGGGATTGTTGATTTCAGCTATTTTTCAATGATTTTCAGAAGGCCGAAGAATAGTTGAGATTGACTATTTAGCAGGATTTTTTTTTTTTTCATTAAAACAATATATTGGAATTATTCAATTTTTTTCACTCAAAAAATGGATGTGTTCTGGAAGATCCCCTAAAAGCCTCTACTTGAGTGTATAACATGGATGTGTTTCTGGAACACCCTCTGGGAGCTTCTTATTGAGAGTGTAACATTGGTGTTTTCTGGAACACCCTCTGTGAGCCTCTTATTGAGAGTGTAACATGTGTGTTTTCTGGAACACCCTTTGTGAGCCTCTTATTGAAAGTGTAACATGGGTGATTTCTGGAACATCCCCTATGAACCTCTTATTGAGAGTGTAACATGGGTGTTTTCTGGAACACCCTTATCACAAATTCAGCAAAAACATTTCATAACAAGTATAACAGGCATGCACATTCATAAATGTTTATATCATATTGACACTTTTTGGTTTGAGATTTTGAGATGCTACTTTCAGGTAGAATTCATTGCAGAAGAGGCTATAGATGCAGGAGGTCTCACCAAGGTTTGTAAAATATTCACTTTAACACACTGCGTTCATTCACCATTACTTATTTCTGTAGCCATTTCATTTCAGGTGGTGTTTTTAGGAGAGGAAGCAATAGATGAAGGTGGTTTGAGAAAGGTATCACTTGTTCCATATTATATGATCATAATACATGTAGGCTGTCTTTGCCTTAATTTTTTTCACCTACTTGCCCAAAAGCCAAATTTAGAAAAATATTCTATTTATTCAAGCAAATTCTTTTATAATTTTCACTTGTCCGAATCCAGTTTTACTTGTCCCGGGCTTCAGGCAAGTGGGTTAGCAAAAAGACTGTGTAGGTGGTGGTATTTTAATGGTATGACATTGTCGTCTGTCATTTGTTTATAATTAGGCAGTTTTTAAATTAATGAATCATGGGTAATTATTGTATTTCCATATAACAAAATTTGAAAACAGCATTTTTGATCAATGAAATTATATAAGTATACTGAGTACCTTAAATCAATAGTTTCTAAAGTGATGAATTGGTTCACATGCTTTTTTTAGCTCTTGAAAAAAAATATTTTCACAATACATGTATTTGTACTAACCAATCTTAAAATAAAATTTGGGCCAATGATACTCTCCTATTAGAATGTAAAAATCAGTCATTGATGATTACTATATTTTAAACATTGCATGAGACCCACTGAAATTATGTAACAAACTCATTTTTATGTCCACACTCATTATGTGTAACTCATTTAATACTACCATGCAAATATTTGGATGTTTTTACCCAAATTCACTGTCTAATGGATCATGTGAGCTATTGTCATTGCCCGACATCCCATTGTCTATATTTATCAGTGACATGTGGCAGGTCTGTGGTTTTCTCAGGGTAGTCCGGTTTCCTCCACCAATAAAACTGACTGCCACAATATAACTGAAATATTGTTGAAAGTGGCATTAAACACCATAACCAATAACCTCATTGTTTATGAACTTTTACATTTCAATCTTCTTCTACGACACCAATGGGTTAAATTAAATTCAGCATGCAAAGAATGCTCCTTGGATGGTTCTCTTTCAAGTTTGTTTTTTGTGGTATATCCACCATATTGCCAAATATGCTTCGGCTGAAATATAAAACCCCAGAAATGCTAGATGGCAGCAATAATAGAACATAGCTTAGAATAGGACTCAATAGAAAAATAATTTTGAATATTGTATTCTCAGAATTATTGAACTGTTTGAATACAAACTGAATTAGAATGAGCAATGGAGAACCTAGTGTTTGTGAGGTCCAAGCCCGTAGGATCTAAATTTTTACATGGGGTGCTGTGGGGAAAAAATAAGTGTAATAAATTAAAATAAAAGTAATTTAATGTTTGGATGCTTGGTTTTTTAGCTGATCTCTGTTCATTTATTTATCTATTTTCATTACTTTTACTTGTTATTCCATTTTTTTAAAGACAGATACAATTAACAAAGCTTTTTGTCTTATTTTATGCTTCACTAGGTACACTATATCTTTGCTATCTATTTGCACTCTTCCCAGTTATATATGGCACTTATAAAAATAAAACTTCTGTTTTATTAGTTTCAACAATTGAAAATTACAATCAGCAGTATACAATGTATATTTATGTAGAATATTTGTATTGCCAGTATGTATTTATTTGAAAATTAGTATTGGCAGTATGTTTATTTAGAAAATTGGAATCGGTACTATGCATATTGTAAAAAGTAGAAAATTGGAATTGGTTGTATATATATTTAGAAAATTGGAATCGATAGTATATTTATGTAGAAAATTGGAATCAGTAGTATATTTATGTAGAAAATTGAAATCGGGATTATTTTATGTAGAAAATTAATATTGGTAATATATTTATTTGAAAATTTGTAGAAATAGTTTGTTCACATTAAATATTATAGACCTACAGGCATTTCAGTTTTGTTATGTTTAGTAAAGAGACTCTAAAAAAAAGACATTCACATTATTAAAAATAAATTTTCTTTGTTTTAAAGATGTTATAAATGTTGAAAATTTTAAGAGTAACATTTTTTTTTTTTTTTTTTGTATTGATCAGTAGAATATGAGTGTTTTTTTAATTCCTGCATGATTTAAATAATTTTTATTTGTTCGCATAAGTTTCATGTAACATATTTTTCTGAAAATGACGTATTCGTACAAATATACAAAAATGTAGACTAATTTTCATTCCTTTTATATTCATTTTGATCCTATATTCTTTGATTTTGATGAGACATTACAGGTAAATCAGGGGCTGCTCTGGCTCCCAAAAAATAGGAGCCAGAAAAATCGCCAGGTGCCAGTTTTGAAAGTCAGGAGCCAGTTTAGGATCCAGCTAAATTTTTTACAAGGAGCCAATTTTTTCGAACCGAAACTGGATGATTGCATGTACCAATTTCATGTATAAATGGTCCGGATTTGTTTGTACAAATGTTAATGTCTGTATTGTACTTCTGTTTTTCATTTCGATTTCATCATCAAAAACAAAAAGATTTATATAATTTATTACAATATACTGTATTTTACGGATTATCAGGGATTCAGCCAGGATTTTGAGACCATTAGTCACTTTTGCGGAACAGATTTTTAATGTCTAATCTTAATCTTATAATCAGTTATTTTGCCTTATTAGTTAGTAATGGAGATTGAAAAACTATGAAAACCTCATAGGATGAGAACGTACTCTGCAAATTAGAAACCAACTGATAAAACATAACATTGCCATGATTTTGATCTAATACCACACAAATTGTAATACCCCCATTTTTTTTTAAATATTACTGTGCTTTGATCTAATACCACACAAATTGTAATAACCCCCTCCCCCACCCTTTTTAGTTCACCTGAACCAAAGGTCCAGGTGAACTATTGCCATCACTTGGCGTCCATCGTCTGTCGTCCGTCGTCTGTTGTCTGTCATCTGTAAACTTTTCACATTTCAAGCTTCTTCTCCGAAACCACTGGGCCAATTGGAACCAAACTTAGCAGGAATGTTCCTTGGATGGTCCTCTACAAATTTACTGTTTTTCGTTCCAGTTGGATATTCAACATGGCTGCCAGGGCCAATAATATATTCTGATTGGCTGAAATTTCAAAGATCTTCTTCTCTGAAACTAATGAACTGACTGAACCGAAACTGTAAAGGAATGATCATTTGAATGTCCTTTACCAAGTTACTATTTTTTATGCCGATCGGAAATCCAAGATGGCCGCCACCGCAGGACATAGATTAACATTGGACCCTATGGAAAAATGTTCAAATGCCTTCTTCTCAGAAACTACAAATATGATTAAAGCCAAACTGTACATGAATGTTCATTGGATGGTCCTCTACAAACTTTACGTTTTTTGTTCCGATATGAAATTCAAAATGGCGGCTACGGCAGGACTTAGTTTAACATTGGACCCTATGGGAAAAATGTTTCAAAACGCTTCTTCTCTGAAACCACTAGGACAGTTGAAACCAAACTGCCCATGAATGATCATTGGAAGGTCCTCTACAAAATTTTTGTTTTTTATGCCGATCGGAAATCCAAGATGGCCGCCACCGCAATACATAGATTAACATTGGACCCTATGGGAAAATGTTCAAATGCCTTCTTCTTAAAAACTACAAATATGATTAAAGCCAAACTGTACATGAATGTTCATTGAATGGTCCTCTACAAACTTTGCGTTTTTTGTTCCGATATGAAATTCAAAATGGCAGCTACGGCAGGACTTAGTTTAACATTGGACCCTATGGGAAAAATGTTTCAAAACGCTTCTTCTCTGAAACCACTAGGACAATTGAAACCAAACTGCCCAGGAATGATCATTGGAAGGTCCTCTACAAAGTTTCTGTTTTTTATGCCGATCGGAAATCCAAGGTGGCTGCCACCACAGGTCATAGTATTAACACAGGACCATATGGGGAAATACAGAAATATATTCTTTTCTGGAGCTATTGCACTGATTGAACCTAAACTGTGCATCAATCATTGGAAGGTCCTTTACAAACTTTGTGTTTTTTATGTTGATCGTAATTCCAAGATGACTACCACTGCAGGACATAGTTTTTACATAGGACCAATTGGTTCTTGTTATAACCAAGTGAACGATACAGGCTCTTGAGAGCCTCTGGTTGAAATGTTACTGTGCTTTGGTCTAATACCACAACAATTGTAATAACTCGTACGTATTTGGTATTTGTGTAGTCTTCAGCAGAAAAAAATGTCTCTGCCAATGGTCCAACTTCTAGATACTTTGTACAAAATGTAGGTAATGAATAGAACAAACGTCAAAAACTGAAGCAAGTTATAAAATGAATAATTATTTCTCAGATCTCATAATCAAATTGCAACAATTGGAATAAAAATACTGACTGGTTAATTTTTTTAATTGCAGACACGTGTCGGTTTGTAAATAGTTCTATAAATAGAACACAATTGTTACCCGGATGCTGATCGATAAAAACTTATGCGTCCTCGATCTCGTGCAGTGCATTTCAATGGCTAACCTTCGCATATAAAAAATGACCATATTAGATATGAGAACTAAGATTACATTTCACAGAAATGAAAATAAGTATATCAAAAGTTCGTTTGGTTAAAAGTATCGGTGGATTAATTGCTAACTCCTGTTGATCGTGCCATTTTTATTTTTTAAGTTTCTTTATAAACCAAAGTTTATGACTTTTCGAGAAAGTCATTTTCAAAATACCTAATGAATACGATAGACAAAAGACTTCCGAACTCCCGTATAAACATGATATCGATATTTTCATAAATGAAACGTGCAAAAATAGTTCGTTATGGTGGACATTGTGACAAATCGTGCAACGAATGACGATTACTAAAATATGTCCACTTAAAATACATACTGTGACATTTTGAGAACTATAAAAAAAAATCATTATCTTTGATTGAATTCTTTGTCGGGATCAATATCTTTAACCAGGTAAATCAAGCCAGGTGTAATCAAAGATTACGCAATCAAAACAAAAATTCTATAATCCGTTGATTGGCTTGTACATGTAATAGAATTGTCATTGTAATGACTAATTAGTTTTAATCAACAAATGAAGAAGCAGAATGGATTGTTACAAACATTTTTCTACGATTTTTTGAAAATTCAAGTGACGAATTGGGTACGGGAAATACTGTTACTCGTCACTTTCGAAAATCAATCGTCAATAATTTATTGATTTTTGTTACGGTACACAGTGATTATCTATAAATTTACACAAGGAAATTTAGGTGCCAAAAAAATTGCCAGAAGCTGATTTCAGTCGCCAGTCAAGAAAAAAAATCGCAAATTGCGACATTGGTGACCAACAGCGCAATCCCTGGGTAAATGCTTTGATTTTATTTTTTAGGAATTTTTCCTGCTTCTGCTAAGAGAAGTATTAGATCCCAAATATGGCATGTTTAAACACTATGAAGAATCGAGATTAGACTGGTTCAATGCCAATGTATGTATAGTGGGTTTTGTTGTTCTGTATTACATATAATTACAATGTACCTTATTAGAAATGATTTTATTTTTTGGCCATCTGATTCAGATATAAATTCTTAGAATCAAAGGAATATTGAATTGCTCTAAATGGTAGGTAATATTGTAAAGAATATTGATTTGTTATTCTTTTTATAATATTATCTTGTCAATATAAATTTTAACCTTGTTTTCTTGATCTCTGAGAAGTCATTTTCTTGAATAAGTCTGATTGAAATTGTGATTTCTTTTTAGTCCTGATTAACTGATTGTATTTACTATATACAACTCAAATACTCAATTAATTTGCAGGAAAATCATTGGTGCTTTCAACTTCAAGATTACAGTGTTTGACTCTAGATGTGTAATAATAGTTGATTGAATGCTCGGTTAATTTGCAAATTCCTTAAACTTTGACATGGCTGCGTTTATCTTATTGACCTTTGACATGGCTTATTTCTTCTCATTGACCTTTGACATTGCTTATTTCATCTGATTGACCTTTGACATTTGCTTATTTCTTCTCATTGACTTTAGGGCCAGGGTGGCTCAATGAGTTAGGTAGTTGGATTACCTAGCAACTCGTACAAGCCTATCACCAATACGGCATGGGTTTGCGCCCGGCTTTGTAAATTACAAAAAGGGTGCACTCGACTTGCAGCCGCAAGTGATAAAGTTCACCAGTTGCTTGCCCATGGTCGGTGGTTCTCTCCGGCTTCTTCCACCACTAAAACTGGTCGCCATGATATAGCTGAAATATTGTTGAAAGTGGCATTAAAGCATCAAAAATCAAAATCAAATCTCATTGACCTTTGACATGGCTTATTTCTTCTCATTGAACTTTGACATTGCTTATTTCATCTGATTGACTTTAGACATGGCTAATTTCATCTCATTGACCTTTGACATGGCTTATTTCTTCTCATTGACATGTGGCATTGCTTATTTCATCTGTAGCCATGTATTCTGTTATATAAAACATGGAACACGAAAGTGTCTTTATATGCATTATACTTATTCACTGTTATTACAGTTTTATATAAATTGCATAAAAAAACATTTTATTGATGATTGTTATATTATTTTAAATAAAAATCTAATTGTAGTAAAAAGTGCATCAGTGGTGTAATGGTTTCCATGCTACCGTTGAGTAGATTGTGGGTTTGAGGCCCAGTCAGGTCAAACCAAAGAATACAAAATTGGTATTTGCTGCTTCTTCCCTTAGCATGCAGTATTAAGGAGTCCGAGCAAAGACTCAGAATCAGGATAATATGTCCGAGTGGAGCGACATATCTACCCACAGACTGTTGTTTCAGTGAGCTAGAGCTGTAAAATTCCAACTAAACGTATTGGTCACTTGTTAATCAACAACCACTCACTCAATAATGTAGTACATTACATCAGGAAAGGGTATATTTCAGATGAAATAGAAACACCTTTATTGCATTGATTATACCATTCTGTTTCAGTCATTTGAAGAGCCTCTGATGTTCTATCTGATTGGCTGTTTATGTGGACTAGCCATTTATAATTCTACAATTATCGCATTGAACTTCCCTCTGGCACTATTCAAGAAATTATTAAAAAGGTATGTTGTTGATATTGATATGACAGTAATTTACTTTGCCAAATTTAAAAATCATCTACTTTTTTTTTTAACACAAAGGGCATTTAACATTTTAAGTTCACGATCTGATTAAAATGTATGCTGTGTGTACAACAGATGTGATGTCTTAGCTTTACTGTGTGTACAACAGATGTGATGTCTTAGCTTTACTGTGTGTACAAAAGATGTGATGTCTTAGCTTTACTGTGTGTACAAAAGATGTGATGTCTTAGCTTTACTGTGTGTACAAAAGATGTGATGCCTTAGCTTTACTGTGTGTACAACAGATGTGATGTCTTAGCTTTACTGTGTGTACAAAAGATGTGATGTCTTAGCTTTACTGTGTGTACAAAAGATGTGATGTCTTAGCTTTACTGTGTGTACAAAAGATGTGATGTCTTAGCTTTACTGTGTGTACAAAAGATGTGATGTTTTAGCTTTACTGTGTGTACAAAAGATGTGATGCCTTAGCTTTACTGTGTGTACAAAAGATGTGATGTCTTAGCTTTACTGTGTGTACAAAAGATGTGATGTCTTAGCTTTACTGTGTGTACAAAAGATGTGATGTCTTAGCTTTACTGTGTGTACAACAGATGTGATGTCTTAGCTTTACTGTGTGTACAAAAGATGTGATGTCTTAGCTTTACTGTGTGTACAAAAGATGTGATGTCTTAGCTTTACTGTGTGTACAAAAGATGTGATGTCTTAGCTTTACTGTGTGTACAAAAGATGTGATGTTTTAGCTTTACTGTGTGTACAAAAGATGTGATGCCTTAGCTTTACTGTGTGTACAAAAGATGTGATGTCTTAGCTTTACTGTGTGTACAAAAGATGTGATGTCTTAGCTTTACTGTGTGTACAAAAGATGTGATGTCTTAGCTTTACTGTGTGTACAAAAGATGTGATGTCTTAGCTTTACTGTGTGTACAAAAGATGTGATGTCTTAGCTTTACTGTGTGTACAAAAGATGTGATGTCTTAGCTTTACTGTGTGTACAAAAGATGTGATGTCTTAGCTTTACTGTGTGTACAAAAGATGTGATGTCTTAGCTTTACTGTGTGTACAAAAGATGTGATGTCTTAGCTTTACTGTGTGTACAAAAGATGTGATGTCTTAGCTTTACTGTGTGTACAAAAGATGTGATGTCTTAGCTTTACTGTGTGTACAAAAGATGTGATGTCTTAGCTTTACTGTGTGTACAAAAGATGTGATGTCTTAGCTTTACTGTGTGTACAAAAGATGTGATGTCTTAGCTTTACTGTGTGTACAAAAGATGTGATGTCTTAGCTTTACTGTGTGTACAAAAAGATGTGATGTCTTAGCTTTACTATGTGTACAAAAGATGTGATGTCTTAGCTTTACTGTGTGTACAAAAGAAGTGATGTCTTAGCTTTACTGTGTGTACAAAAGATGTGATGTCTTAGCTTTACTGTGTGTACAAAAGATGTGATGTCTTAGCTTTACTGTGTGTACAACAGATGTGATGTCTTAGCTTTACTGTGTGTACAAAAGATGTGATGTCTTAGCTTTACTGTGTGTACAAAAGATGTGATGTCTTAGCTTTACTGTGTGTACAAAAGATGTGATGTCTTAGCTTTACTGTATGTACAAAAGATGTGATGTCTTAGTTTTACTGTATGTACAAAAGATGTGATGTCTTAGTTTTACTGTATGTACAAAAGATGTGATGTCTTAGCTTTACTGTGTGTACAAAAGATGTGATCTCTTAGCTTTACTGTGTGTACAAAAGATGTGATGTCTTAGCTTTACACTTCTGTTAAATATACAAAGCATTCCTATTAATTAAGGATACTTTTAATGAAAATGCAAGAAAATGCCATTGAAAGCAAGTAAAACCATAGAAATTGTATTAATAAAAGACCCAGTCATTGTAATATACTCTTCATTTTAATAGTGAAGATACAGTGATATTAAATCACAGCGACTAATGTTTATCATTGATAAAATTACTGTCTCCTATGATATAGCAAATAAAATATTGACACATTTATTGAAAGCATGCAGTACTTATGTATATATTACGCTATAGTTTTTTTGTCATATAGTATTATTTAACTTGAGGTCATCATGGTCGTGATCGTATGGTAGTTGGATTTACAACCACCTATGTAATCAATTCCAATCGCCACTAACGTTGTAAGTTTGAATCCTGCTCATGGTGGGGTGTACTCGATACAATATTATGTGATAAAGTTTGTCAGTAAACAGTGACTTGCGACAGGTCGGTGGTTTTCTCTGGGTACTCTGGTTTCCTCCAACAATAAAACTGACCACTACGATATAACTGAAATATTGTTGAAAGTGGCATTAAACGCCATAACCATAACCCTACCCCATTATTTAACCACATTATATAATGTAATTGTTGTATTGAATTATGATATAATTAAGAAATAAATCATGGAAGCCAGAATGTGTTGGGAGTTTTAACATGGATTGGCGGATATTAGCATTTTATCCCGAGCCAGTAGCGAGGGATAAAATTTACTAATATCCGCCAATCCATGTTAAAACTTGAATCACATTCTGGCTTCCATGATTTATTTCGATTCTGATATGTCTAAGAGTACGGTAGTATACTTTGATTGGAAGACGGTAATTTATATTTACGTTTGCGGAAAATGTTGCACACAATTTATGCTGCCAATGGAAAAGTCAGTCACATTCACCGGCGCATGTACCGAATGGATAACTCGCTCGTTTGTTAACAAAGTGTTAGAATCAATAGTAAATAATAGTTGCGAAATATACAGTACACTTATTTATCCCAAATATGTGAAATACTTGTTTCCCACAGACAATTTATGTTTGCAAAGCCAACATAAAATTAGCCCAATTTTTCTGCAAAGATACTAAATAATAATGTTTTACATACACTTCCAGAGCATCAAATATTGAAGATTTAAAAGAATTGATGCCACAAACAGGAAGGTTTGTAAATTATTGATTAATTTTAAAGGTCTGCCTAGTTTGGTTCTGGTTTCTTTTATAGCAACATTTTGTGAGATCTTAGTTAAGGTTAAAAGATATTATTAACACAATATTTTTCAATAGCGAAAAGACAACACAAAGAAAAAAAAAATTTGTATTAATTCTGAAAGAATTGATTTAATCTACCAGTAATTGTAAAGTGTGGTAATTCTAAAAAAAAATCATATTTTTTATTGCCATGATATTACTGAAAAATTGCTTACTTGGTGTTAAGCAACAATCACCCACTTGTATTTTTAACAACTGTTTGTTTTCACTTTTAACATAGAAATTAATGTCTTCATAATTTTTACAGCAATTTTCAATTACTTTTTTTTTTACTAAAAAAAATAATGTCTATCTTGTTTCAACCCTTTGGTTTTCTTGCTCCCAAAGACTTGAATTATTTGGCTTTACATTCTTTCGATTTGGAGTGTACCTGATGAAGGTTATTCCAGAGACATGTCGTGCACACTAAATTTGATATCTACGTTTTTATTTATACATTATTGTTACAGTAGATTACATTGGCTATTTACAGAGGTCTAGAACAGATGATGGAATATACTGAAGATGATTTTGAAGATGTCTTCTTTCTCAGTTTTGAGGTTTGTAGTTGTTGACACATGTTGAAACAAAATATATTCTTTTGCTCTCGGAATCCAGTAAAATATTCATCTTTTCAGTTGAGAGGTTGTGACCTCAATTATGTAGTAGTTGGATTTACATATAATTATGCAATCAATGCCGATTAGAGCTTAAGTTTGATTCCCACCAGTGACAAGGTCTCCTCAATATAACTTTATGTGATAAAGTGTGGCTTGCAGCAGTTTATTGGTTTTTGTTTTTGTTGGTATTTCTATTTTCTCGGACCACTATAATATTACTGAATTATTGTTTAAAAAAGTGATGTTAAACAACCCACAATCCATTTATAAAAAAAAACTGATTGACCTACTCCTGCACTATTGTGACTATTGTGACTCAGCATATTTTTTTCCCTTCCAAAGCACCTCGTTTTTTATGGGTTTCACGTTTCTCAATCTTAAGTTGTTGTGAAGAGTTTTATATATGTAAGACTCAGATCAACGTCCAGTCTCTAATCGATGTCCAATCCACAAATCAGCGTCCAATTCTCAAATATATGGCCGTTTTTCACTTTCTCAAATCAACGTCCAATTACGTCACTGACGTATTCTTTAAATGACATCACACCCGTTAGGGCATGGTTTTTGAAACAATGATGGAAAAGGGGCAAGACCAGATTCCAGATGAGGGGTTCTTGATGACAAAAATACCTATGTATTTTTTAGTTACTGTGGATAAAATCATATTGTGTTTAGGAGTACTTCTACTTTAGTGAACCCTAACCCTAACTTAGCCTTAGCCCTAATCCTAACCTTAACCCTAACCTTAATCCTAACCCTAACCTTAACCCTAACTTACCCATAGCCCTAATCCTAACCTTAACCTTAACCCTAACCTTAATCCTAACCTTAATCCTAACCCTAAGCCTAACCCTAACCCTAAACCTAACCTTAACCATAACCCTAAGCCTAACCTTAACCCTAAACCTATCCCTTTTGTTGTCATATCTGCATGGTAGCAAAATGAAAGGTTATGGGTCATGCGCTTTGATAATTACAATATCTTGGGTCCGCCAAAGTAGATTCTACCCCTTATTGATAATATTAATATTAAAGAATGGGAAAATGCTTAAAAAAACAAACACACACAAAAACAACAACAAAAAACAACTTTAAGAAACAGATGGAAAAAAAACACGCAAAACAAAACTGTCATTACAGTTATTTTTGATGGCAAGCTTTGATCGTGTAAACGGGCCTATAGTTATGAGAGTTTGGAAAGGACGCCGATTTGAGAATATCCTAAAATTGGACCGTGATATGAGATAATGACGTCAGTGGACCCCGATTTGAGGAGTGGACGTTGATCTGAGTCTATCATATATATCATTGTTTTTAGCTCACCTTGCCAAAGGCAATATGAGCTTTTGCCATCACTTGGCGTCCGTCGTTTGTTGTCTATCATCTGTTAACTTTTCACATTTTAATCTTCTCTGAAACCCATCAGCCAAATGAACTGAAACTTAGTAGGAAGCATCTATGGAAGGTCCTCTCTAAAGAGTACACATTTTGTTATAATCCATTACCAAACATGGCCCTCCACAGGCAATTCTTGTTTCTGATTGGCCAATTTTTTTAAATCTCCTCCTCTGAAAATGCTTTGCCAAATTTACCGAAACATGGCAGGAAGCATCTATGGTATGTCCTCTATGAAGATCCCTCATTTCGTTCCGATCGGCTAACAAACATGGCCACCACAGGCAATTCTTGTTTCTGATTGGTCGATATCTAAAAAATCTTCTCCTCTGAAACTGCCTAGCCAAATGAACCGAAACTTGGTAGGAAGCATCTACATATATGGAAGGTTGTGTATTAAGTTTCCTCAAAGCAGAATGAAAGGTGAGCGACACAGGCTCAGCCCACTGAGCCTCTAGTTTTCTTTTAGCCATTATATTGTCTGTCCTTTTTCGATTTATGGCTTCTGATTTATCTTCAAACTTTTTTTAATGATAAAAGATGTGGATAAACTATTCTACATTTATTGCATGCTGGTGAGAGAAATATGAAAATTTATTCACCCAAGAGTATCATATTCCCTGAGGGCAACGCCCGAGGGGAATTTGATACTCGTGGGTGAATAAATTTTCATATTTCCTGAACCCACATGCTATGAATGTTTTATTATACCGAATGAAACCAAGAAAACACATACATGTAAAATACTGCTGGCAAGCATATTTTAAGTCCACTGGAACGTTGTCTCAGACATTTAAAAACCACATCCATTGTAACGGTCGCCTGCAAGTGATGCGTTCCGAGTGCCTCTGACGTTTTCCTGTCAAAGAACATTAAGTCTGGCGGGAAAACCTGTGAGGCTTCCGAGGGAGTGGAATATGATTTTTATTTCACGGAATATGATTTTTAGCTCACCTGACCCAAAGGGTCATGTGAGCTATTGCCATCACTTGGCGTCCGTCGTCGTCGTACGTCGTAAACTTTTTCAAAAATCTTCTCCTCTGAAAGTACTAGACCAATGGAAACCAAACTTGGTCTGAATCATTACTAGGGTGTCTAGTTTCAAAATTGTGTCCGGTGATGCCGTGCACCAACCAACATGGCCGCTGTTACTAAAAATAGAACATATGGTAAAATTGCAGGTTTATGCTAATAACTCAAAAACCGTTAATAATATCAAAAATCTGACATGGGGCAAAAATGATCAGCACATCAAGATCTACCTACACTGCAATTTTGAAGTAAATCTGATTACCCATCTTGGAGTTATTGCCCTTTTTTCATCAAATTTGTAAAATTTTAATACTTTTCATCTTATATTTCAAAAACTATTAGAGATAAAGGTTAACTTTAAATTGCAAAAATGTGCGGCATATCAAGATCTACCTACCCTGCAATTTTGAAGTAAATTTGATTACCCATCTTGGAGTTATTCCCCTTTTTTCATCAATTTTTTTTTTCATTTTAAAACTTTTTGTCTTATATTTCAAAAACTATTTAGAGATAGATGTTAAGTTTATTGCAAAAAAGTGCAGCATATCAAGATCTACCTACCCTGCAATTTTGAAGTAAATCCCATTACCCATTTTGACCAATTATGCAAATTAGAAAAAAGGGGGGATGAAATTAAAAAAAAATCTTCTCCTCTAAAACTACTGAGCCAATCTCAACCAAACTTTGCTGAAATGATCCTTAGGTGGTCCCCTTTCAAAATTGTGTCCGTCAGCGCCGTCCTGTATCCAAGATGGCCGCCATTACTAAAAATAGAAATTTCTTCAAATGGCCAAAACTGCTCTATTTTAAGCCAGAAAGTGCCCAAATTTGAACTGTATAAGCATAATGATGAGCTTTTTAACATATATTACAGGATTGTTTATGAACTTTGAACTTTGACCAATTATGCAAATTAGAAAAAAGGGGGGATGAAATTAAAAACAAATCTTCTCCTCTGAAAATACTGAGCCAATCTCAACCAAACTTTGCTGAAATGATCCTTAGGTGGTCCCCTTTCAAAATTGTGTCCGTCAGCGCCGTCCTGTATCCAAGATGGCCGCCATTACTAAAAATAGAAATTTCTTCAAATGGCCAAAGCTGCTCTATTTTAAGCCAGAAAGTGCCCAAATTTGAACTGTATAAGCATAATGATGAGCTTTTTAACATATATTACAGGATTGTTTATGAACTTTGAACTTTGACCGATTATGCAAATTAGAAAAAAGGGGGGATGAAATTAAAAACAAATCTTCTCCTCTGAAAATACTGAGCCAATCTCAACCAAACTTTGCTGAAATGATCCTTAGGTGGTCCCCTTTCAAAATTGTGTCCGTCAGCGCCGTCCTGTATCCAAGATGGCCGCCATTATTAAAAATAGAAATTTCTTCAAATGGCCAAAACTACTCTATTTTAAGCCAGAAAGTGCCCAAATTTGAACTGTATAAGCATAATGATGAGCTTTTTAACATATATTACGGGATTTTTTATGAACTTTGAACTTTTACCGATTTTGACCGATTATGCAAATTAGAAAAAAGGGGGGATGAAATTAAAAACAAATCTTCTCCTCTGAAACTATTGAGCCAATCTCAACCAAACTTTGCTGAAATGATCCTTAGGTGGTCCCCTTTCAAAATTGTGTCCATCAGCGCCGTCCTGTATCCAAGATGGCCGCCATGACTAAAAATAGAAATTTCTTCAAATGGCCAAAACTGCTCTATTTTAAGCCAGAAAGTGCAGAAAGTGCCAAAATTTGAACTGTATAAGCATAATGATGAGCTTTTTAACATATATTACAGGATTTTTTATGAACTTTGAACTTTGACCGATTATGCAAATTAGAAAAAAGAGGGGATGAAATTAAAAACAAATTTTCTCCTCTGAAAATACTGAGCCAATCTCAACCAAACTTTGCTGAAATGATTCTTAGGTGGTCCCCTTTCAAAATTGTGTCCGTCAGCGCCGTCCTGTATCCAAGATGGCCGCCATTACTAAAAATAGAAATTTCTTCAAATGGCCAAAGCTGCTCTATTTTAAGCCAGAAAGTGCCCAAATTTGAACTGTATAAGCATAATGATGAGCTTTTTAACATATATTACGGGATTTTTTATGAACTTTGAACTTTTACCGATTTTGACCGATTATGCAAATTAAAAAAAAGGGGGGATGAAATTAAAAACAAATCTTCTCCTCTGAAACTATTGAGCCAATCTCAACCAAACTTTGCTGAAATGATCCTTAGGTGGTCCCCTTTCAAAATTGTGTCCATCAGCGCCGTCCTGTATCCAAGATGGCCGCCATGACTAAAAATAGAAATTTCTTCAAATGGCCAAAACTGCTCTATTTTAAGCCAGAAAGTGCCCAAATTTGAACTGTATAAGCATAATGATGAGCTTTTTAACATATATTACGGGATTGTTTATGAACTTTGAACTTTGACCGATTATGCAAATTAGAAAAAAGGGGGGATGAAATTAAAAACAAATCTTCTCCTCTGAAAATACTGAGCCAATCTCAACCAAACTTTGCTGAAATGATCCTTAGGTGGTCCCCTTTCAAAATTGTGTCCGTCAGCGCCGTCCTGTATCCAAGATGGCCGCCATTACTAAAAATAGAAATTTCTTCAAATGGCCAAAACTACTCTATTTTAAGCCAGAAAGTGCCCAAATTTGAACTGTATAAGCATAATGATGAGCTTTTTAACATATATTACAGGATTTTTTTATGAACTTTGAACTTTTACCGATTTTGACCGATTATGCAAATTAGAAAAAAGGGGGGATGAAATTAAAAACAAATCTTCTCCTCTGAAACTATTGAGCCAATCTCAACCAAACTTTGCTGAAATGATCCTTAGGTGGTCCCCTTTCAAAATTGTGTCCGTCAGCGCCGTCCTGTATCCAAGATGGCCGCCATGACTAAAAATAGAAATTTCTTCAAATGGCCAAAACTGCTCTATTTTAAGCCAGAAAGTGCAGAAAGTGCCCAAATTTGAACTGTATAAGCATAATGATGAGCTTTTTAACATATATTACAGGATTTTTTATGAACTTTGAACTTTGACCGATTATGCAAATTAGAAAAAAGAGGGGATGAAATTAAAAACAAATTTTCTCCTCTGAAAATACTGAGCCAATCTCAACCAAACTTTGCTGAAATGATTCTTAGGTGGTCCCCTTTCAAAATTGTGTCCGTCAGCGCCGTCCTGTATCCAAGATGGCCGCCATTACTAAAAATAGAAATTTCTTCAAATGGCCAAAACTGCTCTATTTTAAGCCAGAAAGTGCCCAAATTTGAACTGTATAAGCATAATGATGAGCTTTTTAACTTTTATTACGGGATTTTTTATGAACTTTGAACTTTTACCGATTTTGACCGATTATGCAAATTAGAAAAAAGGGGGGATGAAATTAAAAAAATCTTCTCCTCTGAAACTGTTGAGCCAATCTCAACCAAACTTTGCTGAAATGATCCTTAGGTGGTCCCCTTTCAAATTTGTGTTCGTCAACACCGTCCTGTATCCAAGATGGCCACCATTACTAAAAATAGAAATTTCTTCAAATGGCCAAAACTGCTCTATTTTAAGCCAGAAAGTGCCCAAATTTGAACTGTATAAGCATAATGATGAGCTTTTTAACATATATTACGGGATTTTTTATGAACTTTGAAATTTTGCCGATTTTGACCGATTATGCAAATTAGAAAAAAGGGGGGATGAAATTAAAAAAAAATCTTCTCCTCTGAAACTACTGAGCCAATCTCAACCAAACTTTGCTGAAATGATCCTTAGGTGGTCCCCTTTCAAAATTGTGTCCGTCAGCGCCGTCCTGTATCCAATATGGCCGCCATTACTAAAAATAGAAATTTCTTCAAATGGCCAAAACTGCTCTATTTTAAGCCAGAAAGTGCCCAAATTTGAACTGTATAAGCATAAAGATGAGCTTATTAACATATATTACGGGATTTTTTATGAACTTTGAACTTTTACCGATTTTTACCGATTATGCAAATTAGAAAGAAGGGGGGATGAAATTTAAAAAAATCTTCTCCTCTGAAACTACTGAGCCAATCTCAACCAAACTTTGCTGAAATGATTCTTGGGTGGTCCTCTTCCAAAATTGTGTCCGGCATTTCAGAACACCGACCAAGATGGCCGCCACAGCCGAACTTAATTTAACATAGGACCCTATGGGAAATTCCCATAAAAATCTTTTTGTCTGAAACCATTTGCTCAATAAGAACAAAATTTTGATGAAATAGTCATTGGATGGTTCTCTTCCAAAAATGTGTCTGGCGGTTCGACCCTTCGATCAATTTTTTTTTTTTACCTGCAATTTTGAAGTAAATCTGATTACCCATCTTGGAGTTCTTGCCCTTTTTTCATCAAATTTATAAAAAAAAAAAAAATTAATACTTTTCGTCTTATATTTCAAAAACTATAAGAGATAAAGGTTAAGTCTAAATTGCAAAAAATTGCAGCATGTCAAGATCTTCCTACCCTGCAATTTTTAAGTAAATCCAATTACCCATTTTGGAGTTATTGCCCTTTTTTCATCAAAATGTTCTCAATTTTAATACTATTATCTTATATCTCAAAAACTATTAGAGATAGAGGGAAAGTTTAAACTGCAAAAATGTTCAGCATGTTAAGATCTACAAAAAATTTCCCACAGTTAAAAATGTGCGACAACTGTGAAGAGTTATTCCTCTTGAAATGCATTTTTAGCTCACCTGACCCAAAGGGTCATGTGAGGTATTGCCATCACTTGGCGTCCGTCGTCCGTCCGTTAACTTTTTGGTATTTTAATCTACTCCTCTGAAACAACTGGACCAAATGGAACCAAACTTGGCAGAAAGCATCTATATAAGGTCCTCTATAAAGTTTCTTCATTTCGTCCCATTCCGCCAACAAATATGGCCGCCAAGGGCAATTCTTGTTTCTGATTGGCTAATGTTAAAAAAATCTTCTCCTCTGAAACTGCTAGGCCAAATGGAGCCAAACTTGGCAGGAAGCATCTATGTAAGATCCTCTATAAAACTTCTTCATTTAATTCCATTCGGCCAACAAACATGGCCGCTGTTACTAAAAATAGAACATAGGGTAAAATTGCACGTTTTTGGTAACAACTCAAAAACTGTTAATAATATCAGAAATCTGACATGGGTAAAAATGATCAGCACAGGAAGATCTAACTACCCTGAAATTTTGAAGAAAATCTGATTACCTATCTTGGAGTTATTGCCCTTTTTTCATCAAATTTTCAAAATTTTAATACTTTTCGTTTTTTATTTAAAAAACTATAAGAGATAGACGTTAAGTTTAAACAGCAAACATGTGCAGCATGTCAAGATCTACATGCCCTGCAATTTTGAAGTAAATCTGATTACCCGTCTAGGAGTTATTGCCCTTTTTCATTTTTTATTTTTTTAATTTAAACATTTTTGTCTGATATTTCAAAAACTATAAGAGATAGATGTTAAGTTTAAACAGCAAACATGTTCAGCATGTCAAGATCAACCTAGCCTACAATTTTAAAGTAAATCTGATTACCCATCTTGAAGTTATTGCCCTTTTTTCATCAAATTTTAAAAATGTTAATACTTTTCATCCTTTATTTCAAAAACTATAAGAGATAGATGTTGAGTGTAAACTGAAAACATGTTCAGCTTGTCAAGATCAACATGCCCTGCAATTTTGAAGTAAATCTGATTACCCGTCTAGGAGTTATTCCCCTTTTTTCATCATTTTTTAGCTCACCTGACCCAAAGGGCCATGTGAGGTATTGCCATCACTTGGCGTCCGTCGTCCGTCCGTTAACTTTTTCATATTTTAATCTTCTCCTCTGAAACAACTTGGCCAAATGGAACCAAACTTGGCAGTAAGCATCTATGTAAGGTCCTCTATAAAGTTTCTCCATTTCGTTCCATTTGGCCTATAAACATGGCCACCAAGAATAAAAAAAAATTCTGATTGGCTAATGTTAAAAAAATCTTCTCCTCTGAAACAGCTTGGCCAAATGGAGCCAAACTTGGCATAGATGGTCCCTGGGTGTGTCCCTTTTAAAATTGTGTCCGACAGCCCCACCCTCCATTCAAGATGGCTGCTGTTTTTTAAAGTAATGATTATCTCCCTTTGAAATTTGCTTCAGTATCATTCTATTGTCAGGTGAGCGATACAGGCTCAGTGGGCTGAGCCTCTAGTTTTGTTGACTCACTGCTTTTGGTTGCTCAAATAATCAAAGGAAGCAACTCTATTACAAAATGTGAAGTAGGAAAAGCTAAATTTTGAGAATCATTGACATATATGTTTTTTTACAGCAATTTTGATAACTTACATTAAAGGGGGAACCCCTGCCCACATTATTTTGTAGAAGGGGTCTGCAATGACGAAGGCTACATTTGTTAATTTTTTTCACCGAAGTTATCGAGTTTTATTGACTGATGTTGTTATTATACCCAGGTGAGCTATACAGGCTCCTGGGAGCCTCTAGTATTGGAGTTACCTCCCTTTTTATATTGGAGTTACCTCCTTTTTATATTGGAGTTATCTCCCTTTTTACATTGGAGTTATCTCCCTTTTTTTATATTGGAGTTATCTTTCTTTTTTATATTGGAGTTATCTCCCTTTTTTATATTGGAGTCACCTCCCTTTTTATATTGGAGTTATCTCCCTTTTTTATATTGGAGTTATCCCCCTTTTTTATATTGGAGTTACCTCCCTTTTTTATATTGGAGTTATCTCCCTTTTTTATATTGGAGTTACCTCCCTTTTTATATTGGAGTTATCTCCCTTTTTTATATTGGAGTTATCTCCCTTTTTATATTGGAGTTACCTCCCTTTTTATATTGGAGTTACCTCCCTTTTTTATATTGGAGTTATCTCCCTTTTTTATATTGGAGTTATCCCCCTTTTTTTATATTGGAGTTATCTCCCTTTTTTATATTGGAGTTACCTCCCTTTTTTATATTGGAGTTATCTCCCTTTTTATATTGGAGTTATCTCCCTTTTTATATTGGAGTTACCTCCCTTTTTATATTGGAGTTATCTCCCTTTTTACATTGGAGTTATCTCCCTTTTTACATTGGAGTTATCTCCCTTTTTTATATTGGAGTTATCTCCCTTTTTTATATTGGAGTTATCTCCCTTTTTTATATTGGAGTTATCTCCCTTTTTTATATTGGAGTTACCTCCCTTTTTATATTGGAGTTACCTCCCTTTTTTATATTGGAGTTATCTCCCTTTTTTATATTGGAGTTATCCCCCTTTTTTTATATTGGAGTTATCTCCCTTTTTTATATTGGAGTTACCTCCCTTTTTTATATTGGAGTTATCTCCCTTTTTATATTGGAGTTATCTCCCTTTTTATATTGGAGTTACCTCCCTTTTTATATTGGAGTTATCTCCCTTTTTACATTGGAGTTATCTCCCTTTTTACATTGGAGTTATCTCCCTTTTTTATATTGGAGTTATCTCCCTTTTTTATATTGGAGTTATCTCCCTTTTTTATATTGGAGTTATCTCCCTTTTTTATATTGGAGTTACCTCCCTTTTTATATTGGAGTTATCTCCCTTTTTTATATTGGAGTTATCTCCCTTTTTACATTGGAGTTATCTCCCTTTTTACATTGGAGTTATCTCCCTTTTTTATATTGGAGTTTCCTCCCTTTTTGTTATTTTGTGCGATTGCATTGCAATCTTAGATTAGAGTTACCTCCCTTTTTGCTCACCAGTCAATCGTTTCACTAAAGGTGGTAAGTCGTAAACGTAGAGGTAAGTGTACTCTTAAGAGTTACGACCGTTTCACTATTAGTTACGACTTGCGATAAAAAGTGATCGCAGAGTTAAGAGTGGTGGTAGGTACTCGTAAGTCGTAAATCATAAACCTATTTTTGAAGAGAAGAATTGATATCTGTATATTTTTAATATGAACATTGATCAAATGAAGCTCTCACAATTTTTATATTTCGAGAGCCATAAAAAATCATTAAAACAGCTATGTACACATTATTGTTTGTTTCAGTTCCGCATTTACAATATCAACATATTTTATTAACGAGAGTATTTAGAAGAAATTTCAAGAAATGAACGATATCGGGTACATGTACAAACAATGGCTAAAAAATATATTTAAGCACAAACAGAGGGCGCATTACATTTGCGTGTATTTGGGGATTAACAGGTATTCCACTTGCACGGAGAAAGAGCATTACAATTGCCTGTTATTTAGAATATACATGTATTTAATTTATTCATAACATTTTCTGCATTTTGCAGCATGACTGACGATGCAATATGGATTATTCACCACTTTCGTCAGCCTTTAAAATAAAAAAAAAATGATATAAGAATAACATACAAATATATGAAATATAAATTTAAAAAAAGATTAATTTGTGAATTTGCAACATACATGTATAAAAGAAAGAAAAAAACAATAATTTTGAAGGCAACAGATATTTCTACAGTCCAAATGTTAAAATGCATTGGTAGTTTTTATTGATTATATAACACTATGAATATAAATCAACAGTACATGTACATGTTAAGGTTTAATATTGTAAGATGTGTATTTTTGTTGTTTTATGTGTTGATGAAACATTATTTTATATGTGTGAATACAGTCATGCAATAAAACTACACATATACTACTCCCCCCGTGGTGGGCAGGGGATACAGATTAAGTGATTTCTGTCTGGCAAAAGAGGTAGAGGTAAAAAAGAAGTTGCTGCAACAGTGCTAATGAAAACCATAAAATATTATGAAAATACGAAATATACTTTAAAGAAAGGTAAAAAGAAATTCCGCACAATTGTCATGTGTTTATGTTCTTCACGTAAATGTAAGATTTTTTCCGTGCAATTGAAATGCACCGCAAACGGAATATCGATGCAGAATGTGAATGTATTGCCAAATTAATGGTCACATTTTTTAAATTTCCCCTTGCAAATAGCATGAAATTTATTAAAATATATTCCATAAAATAAATTTCTTCTCAAATTTTGGTAAAATTTTACACTTAACAATTTTTTTCTAATAGCTTTGGTTTATTCATTTGAAAAATCACTTTAGAGTTTTAGAATTAGTTAAATATTAAAAAATGTATTTTAACATATTTAAAATGTGATTATTAATGTAATCAGCTTCCGAACAATTAATGTAATCAGCTTCCAGGCAATCGCTAACTTTAGGCATTCTATAGAATGCCTGAAAGTTTTAGGCATTCTGTAGAATGACTGGCGTTTTTAGGCATTTTATAAATTGCCTGAAATTTGTAGTCATTCTATTGAATGCCTGAAAAAAAAGTTGTAAATTCAATAAATTGCCTTGTATTTGACACATTTAATGAACAAAAACTGTTTATTTATCAAAAGTGGAAAAATATAAATTATGCAAACAAAAAGTAAGAGATTAGGTTTGATATTAAATTCCACACAAATTTACAATTTTTTAAAAAAAAAATTAGTTCACTTTTTACTTGTTCATGCAGGTAATGTTTGGATGACAACGGCTATTACACATCAGTCCATTTTTTCTACACAAACATCTTTTCGTGTTGTATCTGGACTTCCCACTAGCACTACAACCACACTTTGTAAAGCCTTGGCCATCACATATTGAGGCATCACTAACTGCTTGTCTCAGAGAAATTTCCGTTTAAAGTTGAACATTGTCCTTAGCTAAAAAGTTATTATCGGAAAGTTCAAATTGGTTTCTGGTATAAAGCCCACATAATACACCTGACTTTGTTCCAAGTTTATAGCCATGCTCCTCCCTGCTCAAGACTACAGCCAGCAAATTACGTGGATCACCCTTCCCGCTGTCAACCATAGGGATGGGGATAAGAATATTTTTTCCGACTTCAACCTCGGTTAAAATTCTTTCGGACAGATTTCTCATTCTGTTGGCCTGCCTTCTCATAGATTCGGAAGCATTTCGTCTCTCCTCAGAAATAACTTCCTCATTGAAACACAAATGACATACCACCAAATCAGCATTGGCCTTTGAACACATTGAACATTTTGCTTTGACAAAACATGATTTTTCACATACTGTGCAAATTTCAATTTCAAGCCCGTCATCTTGAGTGTCTGGTTGATCTAAATGACCAGGAGCCCTTAAATCATTTCCTTCCTCTTCAGCACGATTAAGGTGTTTCACTAAATCTTCCTCGGATTCTAACGAGCAAAGAAGTCCATGTGCTGTAAATTCACGTCCGTTGTCTGATTGAAGGATATGTGGAGCTCCAAAAAGTAAAAATATGTCCAACAGTTGAAAACCAACTTCTGCTGCAAGCTTTGAAGTAAGTGGACGTAAGACAGCAAACTTAGTGAGATGATCTTGATAATGCAAAATGAACTTAAAGTCACCATCACGCATGGACTGCATATCAACTAAATCTACTTGTCCTCGACTGTTAAAATCCTTGATAAGAAGTAGTTTGACGACTAGGCCCTTACTTGCATTTTTTCTCTTTTTCAATTGACATTCCTCGCACATTTCTTTGAATAAATTCAGGACATTTCTTGTAACATTAGCATATTTCTTATTAACCTCCTTTAACATTTTATCTCTTTCTCCATGTCCAGTATTCAGATGAGCCCTCAAGACAATGCTGTACATTTCTTCAGCAAAGGCATAATAAGGAATTGGGTCTGTAATTGCTTGTCTCTTTTTAATCAGTTTTTCAATTTTACCACACTATTACGTCAAATCTGAAGAAAAAAAATATGTTTTTTTCAATTGAATATCTTTATATGTCCCTTATAGAGCTCATACAGTTTTAAAACTTAAAGAAAAAACCCATTTACTTTTGTAGAACTCGACTCTTTGGAAGTTTCATTGGATAATATGAAGCAGCCAGCCGCGATACTGGTACTACAATACTGGTAATATCAGTATTTTACCAGTATCTTCCAGTATCTGCAAAACTGGTACAGATACTGGTAAATACTAGTATCCCAGTATCTTCCAGAATTTTCCAGTATCTGCAATACTAGAAGACACTGGTCATTGCCAAAATATGAGTATTGTAGATACTGGAAGATTCTGGGAAATACTGGTAATACCAGTATTGCAGATACTGGAAGATTCTGGAAAATACTGGTAATACCAGTATTGCAGATACTGGAAAATACTGGTTATACCAGTATTGCAGATATTGGAAGATTAGGTAGAATTCCGGTTAACCCGAGTTTTTATGTCTACATTATACTAAAAGAATTGAATATAATTCATACTCATACGTCATTTCTGCTGTACATAACATAAGAGGCAAAAGCCCTGTAATGTCAAAATATTTTGTATGGTCCCTTAGAGTTTGATATATATTGGTAAGGTAATTTGACATGACTGGGCGGAGCCTAATACTAACGGTAAATACAATGAGCTGTGATTTACAGTTAGAATTAGGCTCTGCCCACTCGTGTCAAATTGACAGATACTAGAGTTTCCAGTATTGTGTGTTTTGCAATACTAGTATTACCAGTATTGCTGGATGAAGAATACTGGAGCTTCCAGTATTGTGTGTTTTACAATGCTAGTATTACCAGTATTGCTGGATGAAGAATACTAGAGTTTCCAGTATTGTGTGCTTTACAATACTAGTATTACCAGTATTGTTGGATGAAGAATACTGGAGCTTCCAGTATCGTGTGTTTTACAATACTAGTATTACCAGTATTGTTGGATGAAGAATACTGGAGCTTCCGGTATTGTGTATAGATCAAAGATTCTGGTATTCCAGTATTGTAAATACACGATACTGGTACATCCAGTATTGTATAGGTACGATACTGGTATTACCAGTATTGTAACATTACAATACTGGTATTTCTAGTATTGTACAGTGTTACAATACTGGTATTACCAGTATTGTAATATTTACAATACTGGTATTTCCAGTATTGTGAATATTATAATACTGGTAATACCAGTATTGTAAATATTACATTACTGGTAATACCAGTATCGCGGCCGGCTGCTTCATATTATCCGTTTCATTTTGCTCTCGTTTATATGGTTGAAAAGTTATAAGAAAATACAGTTATTATTGTCAAAAATGGTAGTAAATGGTGTGCTCATTGAGACATTCATTAAAAACTGCATTCAATTTTGACAAATAATGAACCCTGTATAGCTAAGTTAATATAACACTCGTTTCGGTCCATACCACTCTTATGTGCGGTCGTATAAAAAGTCAACAAAGTAATCAGATTATTTTGAACTTTCCAGCAAAGGTAGATTTTGGCATGCATGATTATATTTGTTCAATGAATGGAAGACAGACGGACTAATTAACCAAGGACGTCGATTGGTAAAAAACAGCTCAAATGTCATGTGACCTTAAAACCATGTATTTGGCCATTTGCAGAATTTAAATTAATGGCAATCTTGGTACTTTGTTAGTTTATTACCACTGGGTCAAAGCCACTGTCTGGTGGACTCTTAGTCAACAGTCCCCGAGGGTATTCACCACCCCAGTATCCAAGTACTTCGGCACGAAAAACAGATATTATTTTGAAAATTGACAATATCTAAAATTTTCGAAATTTATAAAACTAAGGAGTATCTCCTTCGTGCAAAGCTCTGTCTTTAGCTGGTTTTGGCGTTACTGTTTAGGCCCTTCAGGTTATTTGTTCTCAATCAGACATTGTTCTTTCAGTTTTTGATCTTCCAAATCTTTTTACTTTATCTGCACTGATGAGACATAACTTGTTGAAATGACCATTTACAGAATTTAAATTAACTGCAATCTCGGTCCTTTGTTAGTTTGCTTACCTTTGAATATAGTAGTAATCCACTTTGTTTTCTTTTTCTCCAGTCTTTATTTTGTTTAGAATATTGTAGTATTTATCTCTTTTCCATATAGTTGATTTTGGATTAGACTCCAAAGTCTCACAAAGCTTATTAGTAAATGTTTGCTCATTGGAGAGCACACTGCATTCTTCTGCCATGACAATTTTTACAGAATGATAAAATTAATTCAGTTTTGAGTGAAGACAAACTCACCCTAAGATAATGTTGACAACAATTTTAACCTGTTCAATTAGTTATACATAAATAAAGCCTAGGGGTATTTTCTTATATGTAAAAACATGATAATCTCCTTCTTCATGATTAAGAATGAGCAAAGCGAGTACTTAATCATGAAGGAGGGGATTATCATTTTCTTACAATCTTTCTTATAAACATTCAATATGACATAATGTATTGGACAAAACTGTGAATTTCTTTTATTTAAAGTATTAGTAATAACATTCAGGCAATTTATTGAAAATAGCTAAAGAAATTCAGGCATTCTATAGAATGACTAGATATTTTTAGGCATTCAATAGAATTCCTATTGATGTTAGGCATTCTATAGATTGCCTAAAATTACAGTCATTCTACAGAATGCCTGATTCTTTAAATCGCCTGTAACATATACAATGTATTATTACCTCCACTATAGGAGATGTTACTTGTCGCAAGTCGTAAGTCGTAACTGAGTTTAGGACTAGTTTAGTGAAACGCACGTATACGTGCACATAAGGAAATCTTAAGAGTGATTTTAGACTTACGATTTACGATCACTTTAGTGAAAAGGTCGCCTGGCCTTTAGGCCATGTGAGCTATTGTCATCACTTTTTGTCCGTCGTCCGTCCGTCAACATTTCACATTTTAATCTTCTCCTCAGAAACCACTGGGCCAATTGCAACCAAACTTTGGTGGAATGGTCCTTGGATGGCCCCCTTCCAAAATTGTGTCCGACTTCCAACCAAGATGGCCACCAAGCTAAAAATAGAAAAAAAGGGGGATGAAATAAATTGTCCATTGCTGCTTTAGTATAAGTCAAAATGAGCTCAAATTTAACTGCAGCTACATGGCAAGGAGTAGTTTAACATTTAATCCGGGTTTTTCTGTGAAATTTTTCTTTCAGCCGATTTATACTGATTATGCAAATTAGCCATATTTTGATAAAAGATCACATTTAAATCTTCCCCTCTGAAACCGCTGAACCAAATTAAACCAAACCTGGCAGGGATGTTCCCTGGGTGGGTCCCTTTCAAAATTGTGTCCGACAGCCCCACCCTCCATTCAAGATGGCTGCTGTTACTAAAAATAGAAATTTCTTCAATTGTTCATTGCTGCTTTAGTATAAGTCAAAATGAGCTCAAATTTTAACTGCAGTTACATGGCAAGGAGTAGTTTAACATATGCTCGGAATTTTTCTGTGAAATTTTTCTTTCAGTCGATTTATACCGATTATGCAAATTAGGCTTATTTTGATAAAAGATCACATTTAAATCTTTTTCTCTGAAACCGCTGAACCAAATTAAACCAAACCTGGCAGGGATGGTCCCTGGGTGGGTCCCTTTCAATATTGTGTCCGACAGCCCCGCCCTCCATTCAAGATGGCTGCTGTTGCTAAAAATAGAAATTTCTTCAATTGTCCATTGCTGCTTTAGTATAAGTCAAAATGAGCTCAAATTTTAACTGCAGGTACATGGCAAGGAGTAGTTTAACATATATTCCGTTTTTAGCTCACCTGGCCTTTAGGCCATGTGAGCTATTATCATCACTTTTCGTCTGTCCGTCAACATTTCACATTTTAATCTTCTTCTCAGAAACCACTGGGCCAATTGCAACCAAACTTTGGTGGAGTGGTCTTTGGGTGGCCCCCCTTAAAAATTGTGTCCGGTGATCCCAACTTCCAACCAAGATGGCCGCCAAGCTAAAAATAGAAAAAAGGGGGATGATATTTAAAAAAAATCTTCTGCTCTGAAATTACTGAGCCAATCTCAACCAAACTTTGCTGAAATGATCCTTGGGTGGTCCCCTTCCAAAATTGTGTCCGGCATTTCAGACCTCCGACCAAGATGGACACTACAGCCGAACTTAATTTAACATAGGACCCTACGGGAAATTCCCATAAAAATCGTCTTGTCTGAAACCATTTGCTCAATAAGACATTGTTATTATTAATTTAAACTAATGTTTACCTCTCTGTATTATTTGTCTTTAACCAACAATGTGTACCTTTTCCTTTTTTAGCTCACCTGGCCATAGGCCATGTGAGCTTTTGTCATGGCTAAGCGTCTGTCGTCCATCCGTTAGCTTTTCACATTTAAATCTTTTTCTCTGAAACCATTGAACAGAATTGAACCAAACTTGCCAGGAATGTTCATTGGATGGTCCACTACCAGATTTGTGTTTTGGTGCTGATTTGAAATCCAACATGGCTGCCAGGGTCCATAATGTGTTCTCATTGGCTGAAATTTAAAAAATCTTCTTGTGAGAAACCACCAAGCCAATTGAATTGTGACTTTGCAGGAATGATCATTGGGTGGTCCTGTACTAAACTTGTGAATCGTTTGCCGATCGGAATTTCAAGATAGCCGCCATGACTCGACTTAGTTTTAACATAGGACCCTATGGCCGTATGGAAAAAAAAACTTTTTTTTTTTTCCCTCTGAAACCAGTTAACCAATTTAAAGCAAACATGGCATGGATGGTCTTTAGTTGGTCAACTGCCAAAATTGTGTTCAATGACCCCGATCTCGGTCCAAAATGGCCACCATCAGCAGACATAGTTTTAACATAGGACCCTATGGGAAAATTGTTTAAAAGTCTTCTCCTCTGAACTAGTCTGCCAATTTAAAGCAAACATGGCATTGATGGTCCTTGGGTAGTATACTTTCAAAATTATGTCCGGTGACCACGACCTCCATCCAAGATTGCTGCCATGAGCAGACATAGTTTTAACATGGAACCCTATGGGATTTGAATAGTAAAATTTAGATGTATTCGGCTTGCAGACATTCTTAAGAGGGCTTATTTATGTCAGGTGAGCGATACAGGCTCACCTGAGCCTCTAGTTAACATATATTACGGGATTTTTTATGAACTTTGAACTTTTACCGATTTTGACCGATTATGCAAATTAGAAAAAAGGGGGGATGAAATTAAAAACAAATCTTCTCCTCTGAAACTATTGAGCCAATCTCAACCAAACTTTGCTGAAATGATCCTTAGGTGGTCCCCTTTCAAAATTGTGTCCGTCAGCGCCGTCCTATATCCAAGATGGCCGCCATGACTAAAAATAGAAATTTCTTCAAATGGCCAAAACTGCTCTATTTTAAGCCAGAAAGTGCCCAAATTTGAACTGTATAAGCATAATGATGAGCTTTTTAACTTTTATTACGGGATTTTTTATGAACTTTGAACTTTTACCGATTTTGACCGATTATGCAAATTAGAAAAAAGGGGGGATGAAATTAAAAAAATCTTCTCCTCTGAAACTGTTGAGCCAATCTCAACCAAACTTTGCTGAAATGATCCTTAGGTGGTCCCCTTTCAAATTTGTATTCGTCAGCACCGTCCTGTATCCAAGATGGCCACCATTACTAAAAATAGAAATTTCTTCAAATGGCCAAAACTGCTCTATTTTAAGCCAGAAAGTGCCCAAATTTGAACTGTATAAGCATAATGATGAGCTTTTTAACATATATTACGGGATTTTTTATGAACTTTGAAATTTTGCCGATTTTGACCGATTATGCAAATTAGAAAAAAGGGGGGATGAAATTAAAAAAAAATCTTCTCCTCTGAAACTACTGAGCCAATCTCAACCAAACTTTGCTGAAATGATCCTTAGGTGGTCCCCTTTCAAAATTGTGTCCGTCAGCGCCGTCCTGTATCCAATATGGCCGCCATTACTAAAAATAGAAATTTCTTCAAATGGCCAAAACTGCTCTATTTTAAGCCAGAAAGTGCCCAAATTTGAACTGTATAAGCATAAAGATGAGCTTATTAACATATATTACGGGATTTTTTATGAACTTTGAACTTTTACCGATTTTTACCGATTATGCAAATTAGAAAGAAGGGGGGATGAAATTTAAAAAAATCTTCTCCTCTGAAACTACTGAGCCAATCTCAACCAAACTTTGCTGAAATGATTCTTGGGTGGTCCTCTTCCAAAATTGTGTCCGGCATTTCAGAACACCGACCAAGATGGCCGCCACAGCCGAACTTAATTTAACATAGGACCCTATGGGAAATTCCCATAAAAATCTTTTTGTCTGAAACCATTTGCTCAATAAGAACAAAATTTTGATGAAATAGTCATTGGATGGTTCTCTTCCAAAAATGTGTCTGGCGGTTCGACCCTTCGATCAATTTTTTTTTTTTACCTGCAATTTTGAAGTAAATCTGATTACCCATCTTGGAGTTCTTGCCCTTTTTTCATCAAATTTATAAAAAAAAAAAAATTAATACTTTTCGTCTTATATTTCAAAAACTATAAGAGATAAAGGTTAAGTCTAAATTGCAAAAAATTGCAGCATGTCAAGATCTTCCTACCCTGCAATTTTTAAGTAAATCCAATTACCCATTTTGGAGTTATTGCCCTTTTTTCATCAAAATGTTCTCAATTTTAATACTATTATCTTATATCTCAAAAACTATTAGAGATAGAGGGAAAGTTTAAACTGCAAAAATGTTCAGCATGTTAAGATCTACAAAAAATTTCCCACAGTTAAAAATGTGCGACAACTGTGAAGAGTTATTCCTCTTGAAATGCATTTTTAGCTCACCTGACCCAAAGGGTCATGTGAGGTATTGCCATCACTTGGCGTCCGTCGTCCGTCCGTTAACTTTTTGGTATTTTAATCTACTCCTCTGAAACAACTGGACCAAATGGAACCAAACTTGGCAGAAAGCATCTATATAAGGTCCTCTATAAAGTTTCTTCATTTCGTCCCATTCCGCCAACAAATATGGCCGCCAAGGGCAATTCTTGTTTCTGATTGGCTAATGTTAAAAAAATCTTCTCCTCTGAAACTGCTAGGCCAAATGGAGCCAAACTTGGCAGGAAGCATCTATGTAAGATCCTCTATAAAACTTCTTCATTTAATTCCATTCGGCCAACAAACATGGCCGCTGTTACTAAAAATAGAACATAGGGTAAAATTGCACGTTTTTGGTAACAACTCAAAAACTGTTAATAATATCAGAAATCTGACATGGGTAAAAATGATCAGCACAGGAAGATCTAACTACCCTGAAATTTTGAAGAAAATCTGATTACCTATCTTGGAGTTATTGCCCTTTTTTCATCAAATTTTCAAAATTTTAATACTTTTCGTTTTTTATTTCAAAAACTATAAGAGATAGACGTTAAGTTTAAACAGCAAACATGTGCAGCATGTCAAGATCTACATGCCCTGCAATTTTGAAGTAAATCTGATTACCCGTCTAGGAGTTATTGCCCTTTTTCATTTTTTATTTTTTTAATTTAAACATTTTTGTCTGATATTTCAAAAACTATTAGAGATAAAGGTTAAGTTTAAATTGCAAACATGTGCAGCATATTAAGATCTACCTACCCTGTAATTTTGAAGTTAATTTGAGTACCCAATTTGGAGTTACTGCCCTTTTTTTTCATCAAATTTTCAAAATGTTAATACCTTTTGTCCTTTATTTCAAAAACTATAAGAGATAGATGTTAAGTTTAAACAGCAAACATGTTCAGCATGTCAAGATCAACCTAGCCTACAATTTTAAAGTAAATCTGATTACCCATCTTGAAGTTATTGCCCTTTTTTCATCAAATTTTAAAAATGTTAATACTTTTCATCCTTTATTTCAAAAACTATAAGAGATAGATGTTGAGTGTAAACTGAAAACATGTTCAGCTTGTCAAGATCAACATGCCCTGCAATTTTGAAGTAAATCTGATTACCCGTCTAGGAGTTATTCCCCTTTTTTCATCATTTTTTAGCTCACCTGACCCAAAGGGCCATGTGAGGTATTGCCATCACTTGGCATCCGTCGTCCGTCCGTTAACTTTTTCATATTTTAATCTTCTCCTCTGAAACAACTTGGCCAAATGGAACCAAACTTGGCAGTAAGCATCTATGTAAGGTCCTCTATAAAGTTTCTCCGTTTCGTTCCATTTGGCCTATAAACATGGCCACCAAGAATAAAAAAAAATTCTGATTGGCTAATGTTAAAAAAATCTTCTCCTCTGAAACAGCTTGGCCAAATGGAGCCAAACTTGGCATAGATGGTCCCTGGGTGTGTCCCTTTTAAAATTGTGTCCGACAGCCCCACCCTCCATTCAAGATGGCTGCTGTTTTTTAAAGTAATGATTATCTCCCTTTGAAATTTGCTTCAGTATCATTCTATTGTCAGGTGAGCGATACAGGCTCAGTGGGCTGAGCCTCTAGTTTTGTTGACTCACTGCTTTTGGTTGCTCAAATAATCAAAGGAAGCAACTCTATTACAAAATATGAAGTAGGAAAAGCTAAATTTTGAGAATCATTGACATATATGTTTTTTTACAGCAATTTTGATAACTTACATTAAAGGGGGAACCCCTGCCCACATTATTTTGTAGAAGGGGTCTGCAATGACGAAGGCTACATTTGTTAATTTTTTTTACCGAAGTTATCAAGTTTTATTGACTGATGTTGTTATTATACCCAGGTGAGCTATACAGGCTCCTGGGAGCCTCTAGTTGTCCTGTATGATCACGTATCCTGATTTGTACCCATTGTCCAATCAAATTAATCTATTTATGGTAATTAATATATGAGGTATAATAATATTACTTATTTACTTTCACAATGTTCTTATTGTATGCATTTTTGCCATGTCTTGTCCTCTTTAATTTTAGATTACTGTTGAAAGTTTTGGGGAAGTCAAAGAAGTAGAATTAATTAAAGGTGGATCCAAGAAAACAGTAACAAAAAGTAATAGGTATGTAACACAACATCTGTTGATTTGATTGAACAATAATACAATGTAAGAACAGGGAAACATGTCTAAATTTAACCTCCTTGGAGACAACTTTTGTGTTATGAATGGACAGGTGTTTGGTTAATACAGGTTAAATTAACAAAGATTTCCTACATTGGGACCTTATATATAGTTTGTTTGATATATAGAATTCTGTCTTATTCAGATTCCAATTTAGACAGGTTTCACTGTATACGAAACAGAATGTCAAAAACAAATTTCAGAAGATTTCAAAATTATTTTATAAAAGGAAAAAATCATTTTTACTTGATTACAATATACTCTTTTAAGTCATATTATAATTGACAAGAAGAAGATCCTTTCATGTTTTAATATTTTTACTACATTGTTGCAGATTTCTTTCCCTTTAATTATTACAGATAAGAGTCTGTTTATTGACATATTGTCCATATAGAATATGCTTTTTAGCTCACCTGACCCAAAGGGTCATGTGAGCTATTCTCATCACTTGGCGTCCGTCGTCGTCGTCCGTCGTCCGTCGTCCGTCCGTCGTCCGTCGTCCGTCGTCCGTCGTCCGTCGTACGTCGTAAACTTTTTCAAAAATCTTCTCCTCTGAAAGTACTAGACCAATGGAAACCAAACTTGGTCTGAATCATTACTAGGGTATCTAGTTTCAAAATTGTGTCCGGTGATGCCGTGCACCAACCAACATGGCCGCTGTTACTAAAAATAGAACATATGGTAAAATTGCAGGTTTTTGGTAATATCTCAAAAACCGTTAGTAATATCAAAAATCTGACATGGGGTAAAAATGATCAGCACATCAAGATCTACCTACCCTGCAATTTTGAAGTAAATCTGATTACCCATCTTGGAGTTATTGCCCTTTTTTCATCAAATTTGTAAAATTTTAATGCTTTTCGTCTTATATTTCAAAAACTATAAGAGATAAAGGTTAACTTTAAATTGCAAAAATGTGCGGCATATTAAGATCTACCTACCCTGCAATTTTGAAGTAAATCCCATTACTCATTTTGGAGTTATTTCCCTTTTTTCATCAAATTTTCAAAATTTTAATACTTTTCGTCCTTTATTTCAAAAACTATAACAGACAGATGGTAAGTTGAAACTGCAAACATGCTCAGCATGTCAAGATCTACCTACCCTGCAATTTTGAAGTAAATTTGATTACCCATCTTGGAGTTATTGCCCCTTTTTCATCAATTTTTTTTTTTCCTTTTAATACTTTTCGTCTTATATTTCAAAAACTATTTAGAGATAGATGTTAAGTTTATTGCAAAAATGTGCAGCATATCAAGATCTACCTACCCTGCAATTTTGAAGTAAATCCCATTACCCATTTTGACCGATTATGCAAATTAGAAAATAGGGGGGATGAAATTAAAAAAAAATCTTCTCCTCTGAAACTACTGAACCAATCTCAACCAAACTTTGCTGAAATGATCCTTAGGTGGTCCCCTTTCAAAATTGTGTCCATTAGCCCCGTCCTGTATCCAAGATGGCCGCCATTACTAAAAATAGAAATTTCTTCAAATGGTCAAAACTGCTCTATTTTAAGCCAGAAAGTGCCCAAATTTGAACTGTATAAGCATAATGATGAACTTTTTAACATATATTACGGGATTTTTTTTATGAACTTTGAACTTTTACCGATTTTGACCGATTATGAAATTTAAAAAAAGGGGGGATGAAATTAAAAAAAAAATCTTCTCCTCTGAAACTACTGAGCCAATCTCAACCAAACTTTGCTGAGATGATCCTTAGGTGGTCCCCTTTCAAAATTGTGTCCGTCAGCGCCGTCCTGTATCCAAGATGGCCACCATTACTAAAAATAGAAATTTCTTCAAATGGCCAAAACTGTTCTATTTTAAGCCAGAAAGTGCCCAAATTTGAACTGTATAAGCATAATGATGAGCTTTTTAACATATATTACGGATTTTTTATGAACTTTGAACTTTTACCGATTTTGACCGATTATGAAATTTAAAAAAAGGGGGGATGAAATTAAAAAAAAAATCTTCTCCTCTGAAACTACTGAGCCAATCTCAACCAAACTTTGCTGAGATGATCCTTAGGTGGTCCCCTTTCAAAATTGTGTCCGTCAGCGCCGTCCTGTATCCAAGATGGCCACCATTACTAAAAATAGAAATTTCTTCAAATGGCCAAAACTGTTCTATTTTAAGCCAGAAAGTGCCCAAATTTGAACTGTATAAGCATAATGATGAGCTTTTTAACATATATTACGGATTTTTTATGAACTTTGAACTTTTACCGATTTTGACCGATTATGAAATTTAAAAAAAGGGGGGATGAAATTAAAAAAAAATCTTCTCCTCTGAAACTACTGAGCCAATTTCAACCAAACTTTGCTGAGATGATCCTTAGGTGGTCCCCTTTTAAAATTGTGTCCGTCAGCGCCGTCCTATATCCAAGATGGCCACCATTATTAAAAATAGAAATTTCTTCAAATGGCCAAAACTGCTCTATTTTAAGCCAGAAAGTGCTCAAATTTGAACTGTATAAGCATAATGATGATCTTTTTAACATATATTACGGATTTTTTATGAACTTTGAACTTTTACCGAGTTTGACCGATTATGCAAATTAGAAAAAAGGGGGGATGAAATTAAAAAAATCTTCTTCTCTGAAACTACAGAGCCAATCTCAACCAAACTTTGCTGAAATGATTCTTGGGTGGTCCTCTTCCAAAATTGTGTCCAGCATTTCAGAACACCGACCAAGATGGCCGCCACAGCCGAACTTAATTTAACATAGGACCCTATGGGAAATTCCCATAAAAATCTTTTTGTCTGAAACCATTTGCTCAATAAGAACAAAATTTTGATGAAATAGTCATTGAATGGTTCTCTTCCAAAAATGTGTCTGGCGGTTCGACCCTTCGATCAATTTTTATTTACCTG
The DNA here is from genome assembly GCA_963680875.1 of Bathymodiolus brooksi. NCBI lineage: Eukaryota > Metazoa > Mollusca > Bivalvia > Mytilida > Modiolidae > Bathymodiolus > Bathymodiolus brooksi. Next base: position 56,455,360 of record OY804579.1, read on the forward strand.
CAATTTTGAAGTAAATCCGATTACCCATCTTGGAGTTCTTGCCCTTTTTTCATCAAATTTATAAAAATGACGAAGGCTACAATTGTTAATTTTTTTTACCGAAGTTATCAAGTTTTATTGACTGATGTTATTATTATACCCAGGTGAGCTATACAGGCTCCTGGGAGCCTCTAGTTTTATTTTACATTTTTTTCCACATTCAACTGAAATGGAAAATATAATTCCCATGACATAGTTAATACAACAAATTGTGACAGATGTCAATATATCATACTGTTGTTAATGTTTATATATAATTATTTTTGCAGGAAGGAGTATTTAGATATGTATATTAATTACATATTTAATGAATCTATAGAGAAACAATTTACAGCCTTCAATGATGGCTTCCTTAAAGTCTGTGATAGCAAAGTTTTGGTAAGTCTTCAGTGAATATGTGATAATAAAATTCTTCAGCCTTCAATGATGGCTTCCTTAAAGTTTGTGATAGCAAAGTTTTGGTAAGTTGATCTCATTTACAAGTTACCACTCCACATGATATTCTTCAATTTGTGGACAATTTTTGTATTGAATTATTTTCTTCCAGTGTGTGGGTTTTTTTTTATTTTTTTTATTAATTACACCTTATATAAGAATGCTGGATTCTGATTGGTTAATAACCATGATATTTTTTTACAAATTCAGGCCTTGCATTGTGAATTTGCAGAATTTTTACTTCATGTATGTGTATTTGCATAAGATTTAACTTTTTTTCATGGTATTTGCAAAATCGTATTTGCCGTTTTTACCCTTCACCGAGACGCTTGTAACAAAATTTGTAAAACGTTATCAGTTGTGCGTTTTATGTAACATCATTCGGTAGAATTAAACAGATACATCAATTTGTGACATTATTAACATCTTTTTTTTTTTAAACTTCCATATACACGGCTGGTAATTGGCACAAGCAGAACAGTTGGTTCTGCAAAGAAATTCGTGAGGATAACTTTCGGTTTTGGTGGAGGAGAGTTCACGAAGACGCTTCGCAAGGTATGTACATGTCAAAAATTGAAATTTTCTTTTTTACTGCTCGAATATTGCAAAAAAATTAGAGAATGCTATTCTGTGGCGAATGCTTTCACGATTAGAAACATGTATATAGTTTATTCTTGTATATGAAGTGTAACTCTCGCAAAATCAATCGTCCCGCGAAAAACATGACGAAAATTGTGACATTCTTACATTTCTAAGTTGTTCTTGACAAAGATGCAAGTTAAATTTTCAATATTTTTTCATCATGGGGGTCTAAATGTAATCGGGGATAAATTCCGATTCGTCAGAAGTAAATTGAAGTCTAGATAAATGTACAAACTGTCAATTTTCTCGTTTTCCTGCTTGAGGAGATCGGTTCTGATAGAGCATATTGCGAATGCATGAGGAGATTTGCTAGTTTTGTTACGACACATGTAATCCACTGTATAATCACAAATTTTGCATGTCTGTCTGGTAATAAATTCACGAACTGATGCCCTTCTTCCCGTCTGGTTTTTAAAAGTATAAAAGTAATATTTCATTATTCATGGGCAGTCCACCTAGAAAGAAACATTTCATTTAAGGAATCAATTCATAATTGTAACTGCAGTTTCCCATGATTTAGCTTGTCATTATTGATCATTTGTTGTTTGTGACAACTTCCATTGTGTATTGGATACACAAGATTAACTTCCCTTACATTGGAAAAAATTGAAAATGCACTGTAAGATAATTTTATAATCAAGAATAATTAAACTTAATGTGAATCATATCTTTATAATTTCTAATACAAATGATACTCTCTAATTTAGATATCATACAGTTGAGAATAATATTAATTTGTGGTTTGTTTTTCTATTGTGTGTTATGTGTACACACTTGTAAATAAAAAAGATCTCTGTTAGTAGTGGTTACAAGATGTAAAGCACTTTACCGATTTTAAGGATATGTCCACAGTTTAATTGACATCTTGTGTTTAATTTATTCATGACTAGCTAGCACTAAGTGAATGTTTATTTACGTTAGACCTATGCATGTGCTGAAATCATGTAATATTATAACTTGTGTAGATCTGCGGTGAAGTTTCCGTCATCTTTAGTAAAAAGGTTGCGCCGAATAGATGTGGAAACCCGTTTGAAAGGATATAAATATTTTGAAATTGAAAGAGATTTTTTTAAATAAACTTGGTGTCCTGATTGATGGGGATTTTAAATTTGGTGTACTGCTATATATAGCTACTTGTTTTTGTTCGTTTCCTTGGCGGTGATACAGACAATCTATATCGAAATGGTTTTTTGTAAAGAGTCAATGTCAGTCCCTTTTTCCTCTTTCCCTTGAATCCTGGCATCTCCTGAAAGTGGACAGAGAATAGTTTATTTTGATTAGAGTATATATCAGTTTTGTGTTTAAAAGTGTCAATTTATCAATTTTGCAGAAAACAATTACCAAAACTTGAAAATCTCCTCATGCATTCGCAATGTGCTCTATCAGAACCGATCTCCTCAAGCAGGAAAACGAGAAAATTGACAGTTTGTACATTTATCTAGACTTCAATTTACTTCTGACGAATCGGAATTTATCCCCGATTACATTTAGACTCCCATGATGAAAAAATATTGAAAATTTAACTTGCATCTTTGTCAAGAACAACTTAGAAATGTAAGAGTGTCACAATTTTCGTCATGTTTTTCGTGGGACGATTGATTTTGCGAGAGTTACACTTCATATACAAGAATAAACTATGCATGTTTCTAATCGTGAAAGCATTCGCCACAGCATAGCATTCTCTAATTTTTTTGCAATATTCGAGCAGTAAAAAAGAAAATTTCAATTTTTGACATGTACATACCTTGCGAAGCGTCTTCGTGAACTCTCCTCCACCAAAACCGGAAGTTATCCTCACGAATTTCTTTGCAGAACCAACTGTTCTGCTTGTGCCGATTACCAGCCGTGATATAATAATAATAATATTTGCTCTGCTTTTTTTCAGGAATTATTTCATCCTTTAGAATTACAAGCAATGGTGATTGGGAATGAAAATTATGACTTCCATGTATTAGAAAAAGTAAGAACAACCTCTCACATTTAATGTAAATTCTAGGGAGACAGATTTACATAAGTTTGATGAATCCCATTGATCGTTGTTTAAGTATATATATTGGAATAATTGTATGTTGAAATTTCATGAAATAAATACTGTATAAACTAATGTAAATTCATTTATACAATGTGGATGGATACCAGATTTCATGGTTTGAAGAAAAATTGTATTTTTATCAATACATGAACCCATTGATTTCCTGCTTTAGTCAGTACAGATACATATAAATATGGTGGCAAACATTCATTGAATTCTTAATTTCATGATTTTATATATTAAGACGAAATCCACGAAAATTGGCATACCACAAATGATAGTGGTATATCTGTATCTAGCTTTAGTTGTAAGAATTTACAAATCTATGCAAGTTTAATTGTTATTTGTGACATAATGATTGACGGATTTAATCTACATTCAAGCCAAATCTACTTTTTCAGAGTAGCCTAATTGAAATGAGTTTACATGTATCTGGTGAAATCGTGAATTAATTTACTTGTCAATGTTAAAAACAATTACATCAGACAGAACTGATAAGATTGGTCACATGTGGTTTGCCATAAAACCTTGCGACTGAATCAATTTAAGTCCTATCCTTTGTTTAACTGTTAAATGATAATACAAGTCATACATGTACATCATTGCAGCAGTATTTACATGTATAAGTCTAAAAGTTAAACGTTAAATTTAGTCTGCAACTTATAAAAATATTTTTTTTTAATTCATATTGTAAAAATTAACGTAACAAATGTTTTTTAGAGCCAATTTGATAGAACGATTACAGAAATTATAATTTTGATTTCAGAATACAGAATACAAGGGAGAATTCCATAGGTACCATCCAACTATTAAACTATTCTGGGACGTCTTCCATGATTTATCCTTAGAACAGAAGAAAAAGTTTTTATGTAAGACCTTATGTAGATGTTATAAATTATATATTTAATTGAAATACATGGGAACAGAGTGAGTGATTGTTGTTTAAAGCCAACTCACAATTTTTCAGCTATATCATGGCGAGAACAGGTTAATTTTCAATGAGATGATGACGAGGTCTGTTTTGTACTAGACCAACATGCTTAGTTTGATTTTTTATAGTGCTAGCTCACTGAAACAACAGTCCGCAGATAGACATGTCGCCACACTCTGACACATTATCCTGATTTCGAGCCAACCTGTCTTTACTCTTTCTCCTTAATGTTGCGTGCTTAGCGGAGAAGCAACAAATACCAATTTTATAGTCTTTGGTTTCACCTGATCAGGGTTCGAACACATGATCTACCTCACTTGAGGCGAGCACGCTAACCATTACAACACTGATGCAGTATTTAAGATTAAGATTTTGTTAAGATAGTCAGATATTCAGAGTAGACATGTTATTTATGTACATACATGTAATTATATAAAGAAAACAACAACAATAGTTAACAATCCACCAACAAAACGAATATCCACCTCTCACCTCAAATAATTAAACACAAAAAAAACCATGGCATATGTTGGGAATAATATTTGTTGTTCCATATACACATAGTTTCTTTGTATTTAGGGTTTGATTTTAAAAAGGTTTTTCTGTAATCTAAAATATTGTATAATATTCACATATATTCACTTGTCATTTTTAACCCCCCCCCCCCTCCAAAGAAAATTTAATCTTGCATGGAATTTTCATATTCTGTTTAGGGACTGCTTGAAGAGTTTAGCATGATTCATAGTCATCATAAAATAAGGATAAAGAACATAAATTAACATGTTGTATGTTTACTTTTTAATTGTAACAGTGTACAAGGTATTGTCTGTCATGTTCATTTTCATTCCTATCCAGTTGTTGATAATCAAAATCTTTAGCTTATTTATTTCCCTTTTCAGTGTTTTTAACAGGAAGTGACAGAATTCCTATTTTAGGAATGGAAACAATAAAGGTTGGGATACAGCCAACTCAAGGAGGAGAAGACTTTCTTCCAGTGGCACATACATGTTTTAACATTTTAGATCTCCCCACATATATGGAAAAACAAACACTAAAGGACAAATTGATACTAGCAATAGAACACACACAAGGATTTGGGATTGTATGAATAATGGTTTTACTAGATTTGTGTTTACAAGATGTTCCTGTTGAACGCAGGCAGTATTTTCTGTGTAAATGTAAAATACACTTTAACCCTAGGTAACCATGGACACACTGCTTCAACACATTTTCAACCAAAGCTAGAGTTACTTCCCATCCTTTGGTTATTAACATGTTGCTTTATTTTTTGCACAACTGCTTTTCAGTACATCACTTTTGGATTATGTGTATGGCACTGATTTGTCCGATTGCAGCAGAAATTGCTTCCCTTTGTGATAATTTTCAAGCAAATTATTTGATTATCCATATTCACAAAAATGGTAGAGTAGAAACCATAGAAATACCATTTATGATATATTACAGTATTCAGTTTGTAAAAGACATTTTGTGTGAAATACAACGAGAGCAGGGCTCCCTGATAAAAACTAATTGGGACATTTTGTGCCTAGTATTTCAAACAATGGTGCAATTTGATTATCTTTGTATAATTATCAAGATTACCAACATTTATTTTAGTCCTTCAAATTATGGAACCTTCAAGTCACATAAATTTGTGATATTGACAACTATTTGTTGAAAGCTGTTAATTATAGGATTATTTTCAGTATAATATTATAAAGCTGAAAGGAATATTATAAACTCAATATTGAATTGCGTGATTTTTGTAAAAGACACAACACAAATTTCATGAATTAATTTTGAAATGGAATGTTCATAACAATACAATTCAAATTGCCTTTTTTTATTTCAACAATTGAATTCTTTAATTATTAGCTCACCCTGACAAAGGCCATGTTAGCCTTCAGTATTAAGCATGCAGCATCTGTCATTCTTCAATGACTTTTCATACTATAATATTTTCATCTGAAACTACTTTGCTAAATCAAACTAAACTTTGCTGTTTTAGTTCTTCGGTTGTTCCCTTTCAAAATTATATATCCAACACCCCACTCTCCTTCCATTTTAAATGTTCATGGCCACATTTAATGGTTTTGAGGGGCCCTGCATTGAGAACATGATGAACTGTTTTACCAGCTGATTGTTTATGGGTGCATTCATGCTTGTTTGACATGTCATTCATGCTTGTTTGACATGTCAAGTACAGTAGTCCCTTTCTTATAAGGACAGATTTCAGATGTACTTAGATTTTAAAATACTACTAAATTGTCCCCCCTCAAGAGATGCCACCTCTTTTGTAAGGCCACTTTTTCATTACAGAAGGGGTGGCTTCATAAGAGGGGGGTTACTGTAGTCATAATACATTTGTCTGAAGTTTTTTTCAAATTAACAACATGACACCATTTTAGCAGAAAGAACTAATATATTGTATTGTAGCAGTTTTGTGTTTTTATCTGCTTTAGTTAATAGATACAGTCAAACCTACATATAAAGGACATTCAAGGGTACCTGAAAATGTGCCCTTTATACACAGGTTAGAATTATATGCACTATTCATTAATGGGAACAATGAGGCTGCCCTTTATAGACAGTGATTTATTATCTAGAGGTGTCCTTTATAGACAGTGATTTATTATCTAGAGGTGTCCTTTATAGACAGTGATGTATTATCTAGAGGTGTCCTTTATAGACAGTGATTTATTATCTAGAAGTATCCTTTATAGACAGTGATGTATTATCTAGAGGTGTTCTGAATACAGTAGACAGCCTCTCTTGTAAGGCCACACCTTCTGCAATGACAAATTGGCCTTTTAAGAGAGATGGTCTATGTTGAGGGGGACAATTTCGTATTTTTTTTTACTAAATTAGTGCATCTGAAATTTTGCCTGATAAGAGGTGGTGGCCTTTGGTCGGAGTAATGACAAAATGGCCTTTTAAGAGAGGTGGTCTCTATTGAGGGGGACAGTTTAGTAGAACTTTTCTAAATTAGTGCATCTGAAATTTGGCCCGATAAGAAGGCTGTCCTGTGGTCGGAGTGGCTACTGTATAAATTGTAATAAATTCTATCTTGTATATAGTCGTCTTGTCAACATTCTTTTCATCTGTCTCTTTTTGAGCACTTTCTTTTTTAAGCTTGTTCAACCGTACACTATCAACAGTCAATATTACTGGTAAAAAGTGTAAAATGATGCATAATAAAATATGATGTTTTGTATATCACTACAGTGATTGATAGTTATGTTTATACAGTTATATTTTAGGATTGTTGAGAATTGTCTATGGGTTGTTGCAATTATGGAATATGATGCATCTCAGACAGTGTATGTGTAACCTCTGTATCACATGACATGAATGGTATGAAACATGTGTCATTGTAATACCAAGTCTTCCCTTTTTATTAGCTCACCTGGCCAAAGGCCATGTTAGCTTTTACCATCACTTGGCATCTGTCATCCTTCCATCAGTCCTACATCATAAACTTTCACATTTAAATCTTCTCCTCTGAAACCACTGAACCAAACCAGGCAGGTATGGTCATTGGGTAGATCCCTTTCAAAACATTCAAGATGGCTGCTGCTACTAAAAATAGACATTTCTTCAATTGTCCATTACTGCTTTTGTAAATCAAAATGAACTCAAATTTTAACTGCACTACATTGCAAGAGTAGTTTAACATAAATTCTGAGTTTTTCTGGGAATTTTTTTCTTTCAGCAAATTAGAGCTGAAATGATTATTGGTTGGCCCCATTTTCTTTATACCTTAGAAGTAATGTATAGAATTTTAATATGTAGCTATCTGATATTGGCTTGTTTTGCATATACAAAAAAAATGTACATTGAGGAGGACAACTTAGTTGTATTTGACTATTTCAGTGCATATGGAATCTGGCCTCACAAGAGGGATAGTCTTTGGTGGGAGTGGCCTCACAAGAGGGATAGTCTTTGGTGGGAGTGACCTCACAAGAGGGATATTCTTTGGTGGGAGTGTCCTCACAAGAGGGATAGTCTTTGGTGGGAGTGGCCTCACAAGAGGGATAGTCTTTGGTGGGAGTGTCCTCACAAGAGGGAGTCTTTGGTGGGAGTGGCCTCACAAGAGGGATAGTCTTTGGTGGGAGTGGCTTCATAAGAGGGATAGTCTTTGGTGGGAGTGGCCTCACAAGAGAGATAGTCTTTGGTGGGAGTGGCCTCATAAGAGGGATAGTCTTTGGTGGGAGTGGCCTTTAGGAGAGGGGGACTACTGTGCTATTTTTGCAATTTGTCTATTTTGACATGTATTCATCCAGAACTCTTTGCATATTAAACCAACTTAAAACCAAATCTGACAGGTGATTATTGTGTCTTATGTTTGAACTGTACTGGAGTAGTATTTAAACTGCAGCTACATTTAATTTATATGTCTTTTGATTGGTTAAAATTGTCCAGTTTATGTAAATTAGGCCTGATACATGTATTATACAACCAAATCATACATAACCAGGGATGGATTATGACCTTTTGGGGCCCCTAGATTAATGAAATTATGGTGCCCCCTCAGACAGAACAACCCTCTAACTCGACCGCACCTGTCTTGAATAATTTTGACTCGTGATATATTTTAGCTACATTTACATAGCTTGAAGTAAACTTATTGCAAATTCTTTAAATAAACTAGAATAACTATATTTTGAGGGTCCCAAAGCTTGAGGGGCCTTAGGCTGCAGCCTATACTAGCCAATAGGATAATCTGGCCCTGTATATAACTCTTCACTTCTGAAACCTTAAAGGGATTTTAGACCAACATTGGCTGAGGATATTATGGGACTTAACCAAATCCTGTTTTAGACATCTTAGACTCACTGTTTTTAGACTTGTCTGCTCAACGTGAGGCAATGAAAATTATACTTATGACTTTTTTTTTAATGATTTATTTTTTTACATTAGACAATATGTATTTAAATAAAACTTTAATGGTATTTAAAGTTGATCATAACTGCTTAAATGATCATTATCTTTTTATAATATTATTATTTTTAATATTCACATTTTTGCATAGAAAACTGTCAACATTTCAAACAGAATTTTCAGCATATTTTCTAAATTTCTATGATGTGATGTCAAAGATCCTGATTACAAGAGCATCTAAGGAAAAGCTAGTACTATTACTTACTCTTACAAATTTTGTAAGGGGAAAATAACAATTGCTTGTAAAACAATCACGGAAATTTTGATTATATTAGCTCAGGTTACTATTTTTTAATTTGAGTAACCTCAGTTTGTAATCCAAAACCCTTAAATATCCTCATAATTAAATGTCTATAGGGTTGATGTTAAACTTGGGTAACTTCAAAAAAGGCTTCATTGTAAGCTTACTTGCTTATGTTAACAAACAATCTGATTAAAATCAGATCTCTCACATACTTTTACTGATAAGTCACAGTGTGGAAGATCAAAGGAAACACCAGTGTGGGACATATCTTACTGTCCAATGAAATGGCTGTTATATGACTATGAAAGTGTTAAAATTTAGAATTAAATTGCTTTGTTTGCTATGAGCAATCAGATTGGCTCAAAAATGTCATATGCCGTATGTATCATATCATGAAATATTCAAGACATAGGGTCTCTCGTAAATGACCTGTAATGTAGTTTCTTCAGATCTCCCACTCATGATGTATCAGTAAAAGGGGAGAAAGTGAAAGATATAAGATAAGTTAAAAAAGGGAGTTGAGTTGAAATAAGCTCTGGAGTACTGGTATGTATTTCTACCTAATTAAGGGGTCATAATTCTATAGTAATACTTCACAAGTAAAGAAATTAAATTTCTTATTCTTTTCTTGAAATAATTTATTTTTTTCAGACACATGTACAATTTTCTTGGCTTTACTAGATACCATTATAAGTATTATGATTGATTTGAACCTTTATGTTATTCCACATTGTTTTATATTTTAAGGAGTCACCATATAATTAGGTAGCTTAAGTTTACAAAAATAAAAGCCTGTTTTTTAAATCTAGTATTCATATTTATTACATTGAACTGTATTGGTGTTGTGATGGATAGCGTGCTCACCTCGAGTGCGGTAGATCGTGGGTTTTAACCCCGGTTGAGTCAAACCAAGGACTATGAAATTGGTATCTGCTTCTCTGCTAAGCACGCAGCATTAAGGAGTAGGAGCAAAGACTGGTTGGTTTGGAATCAAAATAGTGTATCCGAGTGGAGCCACATGTCTTCCCACTTCTCGCAGGCTGTTGTTCAGAGAGCTAGCACTATAAAAATCCAACTCAGCATGTTTGTCTAGTACAAAGCGGACATAATTACCATGTCATTAAAATGTAATCTATTCTCTCCATGATATAGCTGAAAAATTCCTCCATTGGTATTAAACAATAATCACTATTCATGATATTGTCACCTTGATGTCTCCTTTACAGTTGTATAATATAGATTGGTTGGTTGGATTTTATGGTGTTTAATGCCACTTTCAACAATATTTCAGTTATATCGTGAGTCAGTTTTATTTGTGAAGGAAACCAGAGAAAACCGCCAACCTGCTATAAGTCACTGACAAACTATATCACATAATGTTGTACACCTTGTCCTGAGCAGGAGCCGAACCCACAACATCGGTGGTGATAGGCACCGATTGCACATGTAGTTGTAAATCCAACTACCATAAGTCACAGCCACAATGGCTCTTTTAATATAGAGAGTTCTCTCCCATATATAATTTGCTGAAAATATATAAAAGAAATGCCATTATGAATGCAAAAAGTAATGTGATTTTACAGGTAAATGTACATTAGAGGAATACTCATAGTAAATTCAAGTACACAAAAATGAAGACCCATTGGTCCATGAGCCCCAAGTCTTGGGTATCAAAGACTAAAATAGACTGCAATGGAGAAAATGTCAAAATGGCATGAATGATTACGGTGACAAGTAGATGGATATAGTGAACAATACAATCTGATACTGGTACTACAAGTATTATATGCAATACTAGTACATATTTTGGTACCAGTATTGTAGGGACAATAATGGTAATACCAGTATTGTAGATAGTGGGAAATACTTCTAATACCTAAGTCTTGTACAGACACAATACTAGTAATTCCAGTATTTTAAGCAATACTAGTGTAATTTGTATTACCATACTTTTTTTTAACAATACTGGGATAACCAGTATTATCCAGCATTGGTTAAGCAAACTACTGGTAATACTAGTATCTTCACTATAATACTGGTACCAACATAGTTACAATACTGGTTTTGTGGTATTTCTTTAAATTACAATACTGGTGTTACCAGTGCTTACAGATACTGGAGAATACTGGCATTAGGTCATAGTTATATAATAATGTGGTCTTGTCCAGGTAATATGCCAAAATATTACCCAGGTCTGAGAGACATATTACCCGACCGAAGGGGATGGTAATATGAGCGCGGATTGAGGAAATTTAAGGCGTCTATAGTGCTAGAATAAAATTATGTGTATTTATTTTCACAAATATTAAGATAATCATATTTATTTGAAAAATCAACAGAACCAACAAGATCTATCCTAACGTTTCCACAGAATGGAACCTAAGCCATTTGTAGCTCACCTTTCTTTGAATTAAAGCAAACGCGAGCTTTCTCTATTACTCATTATAATGCAATGTCGTTTGTAACGTCGATTTGGATTGGATGACGTCTAAATTTTCATGGCATCAATTCCACGGTTGATGCCATCGGAGAAACGACGCAAGCGCAGACATAAACTGAAAGATTTAAAACTTCTCATTTTAACTGCGTTTTCTTCTGAATACATTATAATGGAGATAGCAGTATTGTTTTTGAAGCTTTGGCGGCATCCATTTTGATTTGATGGTCGCAAATACCCGTTTACTTGCTCCGCTTACGCGTCGCCAGTAAACTCAATTTGCGGTTATCAAATCTACAAGTAATGCCGGCAAATCTTCAAATACAATACTGTTATCTCCTAAGTGTTACTAATTCCATTATCAACCCTTCCGCGCTCTTTTACGAGAGAAACTAGTGGGTTAATTTGTACTAGCAATAAAGTTTGGTATAGTTGATACAGAACAGCACTTTGACACTGCATATGATAAACTTAATATGACATGGCTCTTTCCGATCACATGTCGTATTTACCCTCTACCAATAGCATCCCTTGAGCTAAAGGTTTCGAGATGATATTTGTGTCTTGGGTTGATACAGGATGTGATACGGAAAAAAACAAAATAAAGAAAACGTAATATTATGTTCACGCATGGCCTTTTGAATACGTAGGAAATGAAACTGTAATAGTACCAAATATCACTTTGTTACTGTATCAGGAAATATAGAGATAGAGGAAGTTGCATAGCTGAAGTATAAATATTTGTTTACTCTTCTAAGATATATTACCAATGAGTGTTTTTCATTGCAATAATAGCAAAGGTACACGCTCTCCATTTTGCTACAAAAGACAAAATATGCCATTAAAAATCAATCTTATATGCATATGGCATCCACTGTTTTTCGTTTTGTTTGAAATGTAAGAGTACTAAAGCATATAAATGTTAGTTGATTGTTAATAAATACAAAGAGGGAGAGGCGTTAAGGTGCAAAATTGACCCCACATTTTATCAAAAAATAATGCTTGACATAGAATAAAAACAATTTACTAATTTAATTGTTATATAAACAAATTAAAAAAAAAATTCCGTGAAATTGGGTGCGTTATGACATCATAATGACATCATAATTATACGGATAATGCTAAAAATGGACTATAAACGACATATTCAATGTACATTTCAGCTATTTTATATACCTCCACAGTCTTCCACCAACACCAAATTGAGCAGTTGTTTTGGGTATAGAGGGTTAATGATTGTATCAAAATATTTTGTTGGTGGAGGATTGTGGAGGTTGTTAAATATATAGCAAATAGTTCATGGCACTGAGGGTCATATGGCAGTATATGGACCGGTCCATATACTGCCATATGACCCGAAGTGACATGAACTATTTGCTATATTATACTTTTTATCTAAAATAATGCAGGTACCTGGCCGGTCCATATACGAAAATAATGACCGACTGCGCTAACAAAGGACAAATAGGGAAAATAAAAACGTAAAGTGTAATATTGATTTATTTATAACCTCGGTCAGACCCTTAAAATCAATATGTTCACTCTTCTGATTGTATATATGAGACCATTATGTATATATACACAATCTCTGTACATTTTATGATTCATTTCAAGTAATGAAATTCATCAGTAAATAACTTATGTTTCTGTAAATAATTGTATTTATTTTAAATACAGTTTGTGTACATTGAAACCAGGAGAAAAACTCAGTGCATGCTGTCCGGTGTCAATGCAATAAAAAGAACTGGGGACTATAAGTGCCATATAAATGGCCCCATATTTAATGAATCATTATCTTAGAAAATACTTGATTAAAATTTGATGTGTTTTATTTTATAGACGACATCATACTTTTGATGTTAAAACTTGCTTCCAACAAAATCGATACGTATTTGACGTCATTGTGACGTCATGAGCGTTATTGGTTTTCTGTATTTCGTGAAATTTTGCCCGCGATATTTCGACGGTTTTCGAAGAAATTAAGCACCTCCGTAGTCGTGCACCAGAAAAATATTTTACCAGATTATTAAAATAAATAAAACAACGTATTTTTTTGGTGCACGAGGTCTTAAATTTCTTGAAAAACGACGGAAAAATGTTCAAATATTACAAGCGCTTAGATGACGTTTTGGATGTTTGAGAAGCAATCTTTGCCGTAAAAAACGATGGTATGTCGCGACACGTAACAGTTATATAAGATAAAAATAAAATAAACACCACTTCATTCAAAATAGGTTTTTTTCATAAGCTCCCAATTATTGATTATATATTTTCTTCCGGGATACTGAAGTAGGTTTAATGGTCTATATATCGATGCCACTTCTAAAATGAAGTGAAATAGTTTGATTCAAAAGGAGTACATATGTTTTGAGCACAATCCAACATATCCTTAAGAAGAGTTTGAAGATACCAAAGGGGCAATCAGAATCCGTATATCGAAGAAGAACAAACAATACAATGGCCAAAAGAAAATGTACTAAGTAATAAGATGTCTAATGATGAGTGAAAGAAGTGTTCTTTTAGGATAGAGAACTTCCAATTTTCTCTGTAGTCCTTTCTCGTTTTTATGATTTTCATATTGATACATTCATTTACAAGGGATCTGCGGCTATTATCGGATATTGTGGTTTATTGACCACTTCAGAATGCGTTCCATTCCTTTTGAGTTCAAACGACAATGCGTGTGACGTTACGCACGATATTGCGTCAATGATGAACAATCTTATATATTTCTCTGAATATGAAGTCTCTAGTTAAATATGTTGACACAAAACATGCATTTTTTGTATTTTAATCTTGTGTGAACCTATACTCCTCCTACGAATTGATCGAATTTTGTCATAATTACAGTCTTCGAAATAAGGCGGTAGTCCGAAGCCCGTGGCGTGTAAAATTGTACACGGGCGTATAAAATGAGTAGTCCCACAAGTCCGACGGGCCTGTGAAAAAAAAGTCATATAGTTTCAAAAGTTGATTTCATAAGATATTGTGTGTAGATATTTAGTTTATTGTTCTCCGTTTTCAGTTGCTGCCGAGTCAATGCAAAAAATGGGTAGGCCTTTTAAGAATTTCCGATATTCGAAATAGATTTAGGTGTGTCTGTTTTTTGCAATTTGATTGGTTGATATTTTTAGGAAATTACTATCATGTAGGTTTTAAAAAAGGACAAGAAGCAGGACTCACGTTAGAGGGCGAAGTAGTTGCGTTGTGAAGGTTGACTTCGATTTCTCGTTGGTCAAAAGCGAAGTTCAAGTAGCCTTGTAATTTTGAAGAGTCGCCCTATGTTGCCCGCGTATTTTTGCCACGTGCCATTTATGAAAATATCGACATCGTGTTTATTGAATTCTATGTTATTCATTAAGTATTTTGAAAGTGACTTTCTTGAAAAGTAATCCATTTCGGTTTAAAGAAACTTTAATTTCGTTCAATATCAAATAAAAATGGCACCACGAGAAAAGGGGCGCAATCAGACACTGTGCTACGGGAAATGTTGATCGAAGCTACTTAATTTTTAACCAAACAAACTTTTGATTAATTTTTTTCTCAATCCTGTGATATAAAGTCTGAGTTCTCATATATAATATGTTCATATTTGAGAAGGTTGGTCATTCAAAATTCGTTTAAATGCACGGAGACACTTCAGATTATTTTCGATCCGTTTCCAAATCCGATCGGTATTTTTTTTTTATTAATTGCGATCTATTTATAGATGCAATACATTTCCTGAAGCACTGTCCCCTGGTGTCTGTTGCAGATAAACGATACATCTATTTATTCCCATTTTAGTTTATTACTTGAACTGCTTGCTTTCCTGGATCAGACACGGGGAGAATCGAAATGCGATTCTTAAGCACCGTCCCCTGGTGTCTCCTCCAGCTAAGTAATCACAGTCCTTTCATCAAACACATGATGTTTTACTACTTGAACCGCTTGCTTTGCTGGATCAGACACGGGGAGAATCAAAACACAATTCTTAAGCATCGTCCCCTGGTGTCTCCTCCAGCTAAGTAATCGCATACATGTAGTCCATTCTTCAACCATATGATACACTGCAACTATACATTACTCATTGCCTCTCCTCGGGTCGTGCTGCCGAACACGGCCTATTTATTTATTTATTTATATATTTTTTGTAACATATATCATTTAAATAGTTAGAATTGTCTTGTTTAAAAACATATATCTCCATTCTGTATTGTTGTAACTGTTGATATAATTATGAATGTATATTTGTTATTGCCCCTTGAGGGACCCTAATTGGAATAAAATATTGTATTGTATTGTATTGTATAGAACTGTTGCTGACAGACCTGTGTCTACGTTAAGGGTTAATACCTCTGCAGTTAGAAAATAGACTTTGAACTACAGTAGTTGTCTTCCATTGTTGAACTCTGATTTGAGGTCTGACAAATAATAATTACAATCTTTACTTTAAATTGCTTCAGTTTATGACTGCAAAGAAATTTTGTAACCAAATTGAAAAGAAAATCAATGAAAACATAATTTTTAGAACGTTGCTCTGGGGGAACAAAATCGGGCGACTTTTGGAAAACTATTAAGCCATTCTTTTCGAAAAGGGGTCCAGTGGAGAACAAAAAATTGTGCTTAATGAATCTGACAAGATTGTAAATGATCAAAAAGAAGTAGCCAATCACTTTAATAATTTTTTCTCCACTGTAGCTGAGAATATAGGAAAAGATACTGTTTACGACCCTTCTGATCATCCAAGTTTAATAGAAATAAAGAAACAAATGATTGCACAAACAAATTTGTTTTTGAAAAGGTAACAACAAATAAAGTTGAAAAGATTATAAATAATATCAACATCAAAAAAGCAACAGGTGCTGATGGTATACCTGCCAAAATAATAAAATGTAGTAAATCTATTATTGCACCTCAGATTACAAGTATTTTAAATATGTCAATAGATCAGAATGTTTTTCCGGATAAATTAAAGAAAGCACAAGTAACACCTTTATATAAAAAGAATGATCCACTTTTGAAAACTAACTACAGACCCGTAAGTGTACTATGTATTTTTTCAAAGATTTTTGAGAAAATTTTAGAACAGCAATTGTCTGCTCAGGTTATTAGAGGACTGGCGGAATGCCCTTGAAAAAAATCAGTATGTTGCTGCAGTCCTAATGGTAGTCCGAGATTCCTCTGTCGTTTAACGGCATTGATAATCTTGCTGTAGCCGTTCAACGACAGAGGGTGATACATACGGAAACCATCAAATTTGCCTCACAGCCATAGTATCGGCACATTTCCACGTTTCGTGGCTATCGGATTTTATTTTCTATCATAAACCTTATATAAATCGCTTCACCAATCATTTTTCTATTCATTCATAACCATCTTACCCTCAGAAAGTGGTGTTACACTCCATTACAGCACGATTTTGCCTTAGATCCTATTATTCCGCCATTTGACTTCCATTTTCGAATCTACACACGTGATCTCGCGATACTAACTGAATGATGACAGCAACGCATTGCATGATGGGAGCTAATTAATGCAGCGTGCCAAATTATTTGGAGCATTATTTGCATACGTAAACAACATTCAAATCACATGGAAGACGATACATTTAAGCGTATTCTGCAGGACAAACAGTCCATCTACAGATCAAAGAAGAGCAGAAGGAAATTATACAGAATGTGTTGGAAAGAAAAGATTCAATGGCAGAGTGTTACCAACGGGCTTCGGAAAGAGCATGTGTTACGTTCCCCCTTTTTGTTTTTGGACAAGGTACTACATTTTTTTTTCTTATGGTTATCTGTAATTCACTAAATTTGCTGTTAAAATCATTACCAATCAATATAATCAACTGTATTACATTTTATGTTAATTGTTCTGCCTTAACAGGCGCCTATGATTGGCAATAAAAATATTTGTTTGTTTGTTTATATGCAAATTATCTCCCATGATACATTGCGGTAATCGTAGTTTTCTCGTAGTCACGTGACAAATGTTTGAAAAATGGAAGACAAATGTCGAAATCATAGGTTCTAAGGCAAAATCGTGCTGTAATGGAGTGTAAAACCACTTTCTGAGGGTAAGATGTTTATGAATGAATAGAAAAATGATTGGTGAAGCGATTTATATAAGGTTTATGATAGAAAATAAAATCCGATAGCCACGAAACGTGGAAATGTGCTGACCCAGAGTTGGAGAAGCAAATCCGCTGTTTTCCGTATGCATCACCCTCTGTCGTTGAACGGCTACAGCAAGATTATCAATGCCGTTAAACGACAGAGGAATCTCGGACTATCCTAATGGATCTTTCCAAGGCATTTGATTGCCTACCCCATGATATTTTATTGTATAAACTTTCGGCCTATGGTATGTCCACTGATTCTGTATCCCTTCTTGAGTCCTACTTATTAAGTAGGAAACAGCAAATTAAAATTAATGGTATCCTGAGCAGTTGGTCTGACATCCAAAAAGGGGTACCCCAAGGGTCAATCTTGGGGACTTTACTTTTTAATGTCTTTATTAATGATATTTTTTATTTTGTAAAAAAGGGTACTTTATATAATTATGCGGATGACAATACTTTGTCTTATGATCATCCTGATTTTAATGTACTTACCTCAGTTTTAGAATCAGAGTCAAATGTTCTTATTAATTGGTTTAAAGTTAACAAAATGCAGGCTAATCCAAATAAATTTCAGGTACTTGTGGTTGGGAAGAAGACTTTTGACAAAAACATGAAGATTTGTATACAGAATTCTACACTTTCATGTGAAGAGACAGTAAAACTTTTAGGAATTGAAATAGATTATCAATTAAATTTTGACATTCATATCAGTTCAATCTGTAGGAAGGCATCACAGCAACTAAATATACTTAAACGTTTGGGCCGATATTTAGACAGATTAAGCAAATTAACTATATTCCACACTTTCATTCTCAGTAACTTTAACTTCTGCCCTTTGGCTTGGCATTTTTGTACCGATAAAAACGTGTTTTTCTGTCTCTTCCGACGACAGGTTAGTCTTATTTTTATTCCCCGGGATTCCGACGGGTGACCCTGCTATAGTCGCTTTCTACGACAAACGCATATATAAAACGTTACGATTGAAGGAATTGTCCCTAAGTGACCCCTTATATCACGGAAAGAAACACCATCGGAATATGACAAAATAAACAACTGTGCCATATGATACGTTTTGTCAATTTATCTTTTAATTGCCATATTTAGTGACTGAAAACATAGATGACGGAACACAATATACATACAAGAAATCGAAATAAGATCCTACGTGATCTCACTGGGCGATGATGATTTTATTTTTAGCGCACAAAAAATATTTGTTACATATCTACGTAACACCAAGAAGGAAAATTTAAAAAACGTGATGTTTCTCGAGTAACATGTCTATCAAAACCAATTACACAACAATTTTAAGACAATAACAGTTCCATTGAAATAGATAATAGGTTTATATCAAAGTTTGCATGTACATAAAGTACGATTCTTGTAAAACAAGTATAGAACGCCTCCTTTCAGAGCATGGAAACGATTCTTTTTAGATAACAATTCATTGTTCGACTTGCATACGATTTCATGGATTTACTTTACAACATTTCAGTGTGTGCATTTTTTTATTTATTTTTTTTATTTTGAATTTTGATGTTTTAACGCCACTTTCAACAATATATCAGCTATATCATGGCGACCAGTTTTAGTGGTGGAGGAAGCCGGAATACCCGGAGAGAACCACCGACCATGGGCAAGCAACTGGTAAACTTTATCACTTGCGACTGTGAGTCGAGTGCACCCTTTTTGCCATCACTTGACGTCCGTCGTACGTCGTAAACTTTCACATTTAAATCTTCTCCTCAGAAACCACTGGGCCAATTGCAACCAAACTTTGGTGGAATGGTCATTGGATGGCCCCCTTCCAAAATTGTGTCCGGTGATCACGACTTCCAACCAATATGGCCGCCAAGCTAAAAATAGAAAAAAGGGGGGATGAAATTTTAATTGTCCATTGCTGCTTTAGTAGAAGTCAAATAAAGGTAATAACAAAATTACCGAACTCCGAACAATCTTACAAAGGGAAAGTCAAAACTCATAAATATATAAACAGACAAAATCAGTCAACAACCGGAAAACTGTGAAAACCGTAGTGACCCTGACTTGGTACAGGCATTTCTAAAGAAATGGTGGGTTGAATCAGATTTTAAGGCGCCAAACCTCCCGCTCTCATTACGGTTCAAAGGTTCCGGCTGTCACTGTAACAGTATTTAAATACAGGAACAAAATAGGTAAAATAGTTGTCAAAGCAGTACCAAAATGAGCTCAAATTTTAACTGCAGCTACATGGTAGGGAGTAGTTTAACATATATTCCGAGTTTTTCTGTAAAATTTTTCTTTCAGCCGATTTATACCGATTATGCAAATTAGGCATCTTTTGATAAAAGATCACATTTAAATCTTCTCCTCTGAAACTGGTGAACCAAATTAAACAAAACCTGGCAGTGATGGTCCCTGGGTTTAATCAGTTCTAATATGAGACAGAAATCAATCATGAAAACCCCAGTGACCATTCTACCCTTAAACGCAACAGATAAATCGAGGGGCTAACAATTTATATCGAAAATAGAGTTTACTGTCTTTACAGTGAAATTATTATATCCCCTAACGTCTTTGTATGCCTATTAAGTTGGTGTTTTTAGCATTTTTAGACATGTCATTGGGCACGTCCGATGCTCTCATTTTCATATTAATATTTTAGTTTTCTTTGTGGGTTTGTCTTTAATTGTTCTGTGTTATTTGTGTGACTTTTTTTCTTGACTTTGTCACGTTCTTTTACATGTTTTCACAATCATGATAATATTGTTTAAACATCATCGATTCACCTTCTGAAAGGAATCGTTTCCAGAATAGATGTTATATTCGACTGATCGGAAAAGAGGCGTTTCTTTGATTTTTTTAAATCACCAATTTTTCGGAAATTTACTGAAAAAATGAATCGACAAAATACGAATGCATAACAAGGACGGTATTAGATTGCAAAATAAGGGTGTTAATTTCATTGTCTGTCTCATATTTTGAACACAAAGTGATTTATGTACGACACACTCACCTCACCGTTTACAGTGTCACAGATTTCGTCCAGAAGATAGGTCAACTAACCCTTTTCAAGCTATTTTGGGTTACTATGATGATTGAAATGTTCCGTGAACTGCTCAGAAAAGTCTTACATACCTTTTGTTTTCATATCAATCAGTTTGAAAAGCATGTTGTCTGAACATAGCTCCGAAAGGTTGCGTTTCCTGATTCGGAAAGGAGGCAAGAACGCCGATTTAATTGGAAAGGAGTCGTTATGAATATACGCCGTGATGTTGCTTCTTGTTTTTTTCATAAAAATGTATATTTGCATATAGTCTGTCTTTATGACCCATTAGAGTTGAATAAACATAATGTCATAATTGCTACTATAATAATCTCTAACATGAAACATTGTTATTTTCCTTAAATAAAGTTGTTTTTTCCAAGGCTGTCTTCTAGAGACTAGACCTGCACTGCATACACTTCTTGAAGATTCTTCTGATCTTTTTTATTGAATTTATATTTTTGAACACAATTTTTTGGGGATGTTTTCAGACTTAATTTTTGTAGACATAGAGGGAAATATTTTTTTTAGACTAACTTAGACATACAAGACATAAAATATTTTGTTTAGACTAACTTGGACATATAAAAATTATAAGACATATAAAATGGTTGGTGCCTAACACGGAAAATCACTAAAATGAAATCCCTCGCACAGGTACTTGTGGACAGGACCCTATGTTGCTCCCTTTTTTTTTTTTTTTTTTTTTTTTTAAGATATAACTTATATCATGTCAGAAACCCGGTGTCATATGGTATTTTGAACCCCATGGTAAATTGAACCCGGGGTCGATTTACATCCATGGTATATTGAACCCCCTTATTGAAAACTGAACCCCCCTGTATGGTAAATTGAACCCCCATGGTATTTTGAACCCCCCCATTTCTAATCAAAAGATATGCAGGGAGGTCAAAATATCATGTGTAGGGAGGTCGATATTCTATGGGTAGGGGGGGGGGTCAAAATACCATGGATAGGGGGGGTCGATATATCATGGGTAAGGGGTTCAATATACCATGGGTAGGGGGGTCGATATACCATGGATAGGGGGGTCAAAATACCATGGGTAGGGGGTTTGATATTCCATGGGTAGGGGGGTCAAAATACCATGGGTAGGGGGGTCGATATACCATGGGTAAGGGGGTCAATATACCATGGGTAGGGGGGTCAATATACCATGGATAGGGGGGTCAAAATACCATAGGTAGGGGGGTCGATATACCATGGGTAGGGGGGTCAATATACCATGGATAGGGGAGTCAAAATACCATAGGTAGGGGGGTCGATATACCATGGGTAGGGGGGTCAATATTCCATGGGTAGGGGGGTCGATATACCATCGGTAGGGGGTCAAAATTTTCCCAAAAAAATTTAAAGTTCAAAAGTTTCAAAAAATTTCAAAATTAAAAAATAAAAAAAAACTCAAAAATTTCATAAGATTTCATCATATTTCAAAATTTTAATTGAAAAATTCCTTATTATTTAATAAGCAGTTATTGACTTTTAATTTCAGTCTACTCATGACTATGCGGACCTGATAGTCATGAGTAGACCGCATTAAAAGTCAATAATTGTATAGGGTAGGGGGGTCGATATACCATTGGTAGGGGGGTCGATATACCATGGGTAGGGGTCGATATACCATGGGTTTGTATATCGAGCCCCCTACCCATGGTATATTGACCCCCATACCCATTGCAAAGACTAAGTAAACAAGTAAAACTTTGTTTACATAGGGAATCTCAGCGAAACCAATGTTAAGAAAAATATCAGATTCATGATATACAAATTTTGAAATTTTGAAAATTTTCTTAAAATTCTATGAAAATTTTGAATTTTTTTATTTTATTTTTTTTTAATCTTATGAAATATGTTAGTTTTGAAATTTTTTGAAATTTTGTAATTTTTAGAAAATTTTGAAATATTGAAAACATTTTGAAAAATTTTCAATTTTTATTTTAATTTATATTTTTTTGGAAATTTTATAAAAATTTTGAAATTTTGAACTTTTTTGAAAATTTAGATTTTTTGGAAATTTTGAAATTTTATTACCCTCCTACCCATAATTATTAATATATATTGAACCCATGGTATTTTGACCCCCTACCCATGGTATATCGACCCCCTACCCATGGTATATTGACCCCCTTAACCATGGTATATCGACCCCCCTACCCATGGTATATTGACCCCCCCAACCCATGGTATATCGACCCTCCTACCCATGGTATATCGAACCCCCTACATCTTAAGAAAAAAAAAAAAGGGAACAACATAGGGTCCCACAATATAAGACTCCGTACGTTTTCAATCGTTTACTGTTTTTTGTGTGTGGAAAAAAACAAACAAAAAAAAACGTTAAAAGAAAATTATATTGTAGGAGTATCGGTGAACCAAGAGATTTAAGCTGTATGTTATAAAGTCTATTAAGAACCTAGAAGTATTCCGAAATTAAACACAATGTTGTGGTAGGGTGAAATCACAGGGGCTAGGTGCGTCCGAAAAAAAAAAAAAAAAAAAAAAAACTTTATAATACTACTATATAATACTATTAGTAGTATTATATAGTATTTTTTTTTATTTTATTTTTTTTTTCCCGGACGCACCTACCCCCTGTGGGTGAAATGTGCATGATGTGACCGATTTTATCCAAGTATCCTAATTTACGTATTACATGTTCACAGACTTTGTACATTAATCACAAAAGATACCTTTCACTTGATAAATAGTCACATGTTTATGCGCATGTCATTTAATACTTATGTACAGTACATCTCAAAACAAACAATAGCCATAGGGTGATGATTGGACTTTAAAAACACGAATATGTTTTAAGCAGACGTTACTATATATACTTTTTTAACGACTTTCTTCCTTATTTATAAACGAATCTGGTGAAAAGATTTATATATCAATATCAATATTTTATTCCAATTAAGATCCCTCAAGGGGCAATAACAATACATTCATAATTATATCAGCAGTTATACTTATAGAAGTAAATGAATTGTAGGATTTCAAAGAAACGGATCTCGAAAAATGTCAAAAAGGGAGAAGAAGTATTAAGGAAGAACTTTGCTCCCAAAGATGTATAGTCTCAATAAATGTTTCCTTGTTGGATTGCTAACATGTTTCCATGAACTTTTTTGTGATGGATTACAGAAGGGGATTAACCCTGCTAAAACAGTTGGGAAAAGTGAGTCTGTGAATTATGATTTATTGAGGCATAATATTCCATTTCGACAGTCACAGAAGAAATTTGGTAAGAATTAGTACAAAAAATGTTTATGTTGTCCTTACATTGCATTAAAAGTAAAACATAGTTGGCTGTAAATAAAAGACAATCAATCTAAAGCTCTGGTATTATTGGAAGTTGATTAACAGTGTTTGTAGTGTTGTTCTCCATCATACAGTCACCATATTAGGACTGTGCTGATCTGGGTTTTGGTGGGGGTGAAATCAAGGAGCCTATATAAAACGATGGTTCCATAGTGGGTACATGGTAGAAACTGGTAGGGGGGCCAGGAGGAGACCCCCCTTGAAACACCAGAAGTTCAAGGAACAGCCATTATTATATGCGAGTGTCAGCGAGCTCCTTATGGTATAAAATGTGTACTTAGGATTTTTTGACAAACATGGCTGCACATACTGATGGATAAAAAAAAATCGACGCATTGTAAACATGTTCCGTGTAACACACTAACACACTCAACTAATGAAGATCTTCTTAACATAAAGCGCAAAGGTGATCCTAAGTCTTGTACCCTCTCTCGTACGTCCGATATCACTGAAACCCGGAACTCGTGTGTAATAAAAGTCATTTTGTTAGCTTGTTTTACTTATATTGATATTTTTTAATTTATTAAATCTCTTCTGACATACTGACAAGAATTTTTGTTTCTACGCAGAAGTTAACTTTTGAGATTTCGTAGGAACGACAGTTCGATTAAATGAGACTAGATTCGACCCTAAAAAAAAGTTGTCCCCGATATATCTCGGCCCAAAAAATCTTGACACTTTTTGATGCACTGGATGAGCGTGAAATTGCCAGATAATTTTCAGATTCATGAGCTTCATGGCCGTGCCTGTTTCATATTAGTAATTTTATTAATTAAATGCTGTATAAAATACATGTATCATTTACAAATTATTGTGTGTGTGTTTTTTGGGGGTGGATGGGGTGTGGAGGCTCTAAATCTGTTGCTGATAAGGTCTTCAATGCATAAATGAGCATAACTGACTGGGGTGCATTACATACCTTCCATAGTAGTTATTAATTAAATTACAATAGACCATTTGCACATTTCCAACATGATTCTAAAATTATGTGATTTTACAGGACTTATTTCCCTTTAATGGAGGTAAAAGGTCCTGTGTCCAATCGTAACTACTCTGCCATTCTCGCTACCCTGCAAATAAATAACTTGCAGGCTAGCGAGAATGGCCGAGTAGTTACGATTGGTCCCATGTCATGCAAATATCAATGAAAATAACATATATTTTTTTCATAATCTATACAAACTTTTAAGTTAACTTGTAACAACTTACAGTAATGAGTATGATATTTCTATTTACAATAAAATTATCCTCATATTAAAAAATGGGTTCAAATATCTACAAATTATCAGAAAATTTTTCTCAAAATCTTTGTCCTTTCCATTGCTCTTGCATGAAACAGGTATCATTTTCCCTGCCATAAGGAAATATGTCATATAAAAACCTATCATTTTAGAATTAAGCTTGGATTGTACAAACGGTCTATACATTTTCGTAGTTGTTGTCATCTGTCTGTAGACAGAATGGTTTCCGTGTGATAACTTAAGTTCTAGTTTTTATTTCTATTATTAGTATTAATGTGTTAAAATTGCTGATTAAGCAAAAAAAATTCTAAAGGTTTTTTTAAATTACACTTTTAAACAGTTCATCTTTTCCCGTAGGCATTGATATCATAAAAGAAGAAACTACATTGTAGGTGTTAAAAAACCATACATACAAATGTATCCACTTGTATTTAATTGTCACCAAAAAACCATACATACAAATGTATCCACTTGTATTTAATTGTCACCAAAAAACCATACATACAAATGTATCCACTTGTATTTAATTGTCACCAAAAAACCATACATACAAATGTATCCACTTGTATTTAATTGTCACCGAATTAAACAGTATAAACTTTGAGATGTATAAACATAATACATTTTCTGTTTATAAAATAATATTATTTTAGCCTTGCTGATTTTTTTTTGTAAAATATTATAACAAGTGATAATATTTTCAAAAACTTTTAGATAATTTTCAGAGAAACTACTACTAGATTCTTGTAGATCTTTCTGACACACAAAAAAAAAAGAAGAAGAAATAACCACAAACTTCAGACAAGAAATGAAAAATATGCTCAATCTGATTTCAAACAATTTAATAACATTCAGATAATCAATGCACTTGCCTCATTCGGTTTACTCCCATTTGGTCTATTCCCATTTGGTCTATTCCCACTTGGTCTATTCCCACTTGGTCTATTCCCACTTGGTCTATTCCCATTTGGTCTATTCCCACTTGGTCTATTCCCACTTGGTCTATTCCCACTTGGTCTATTCCCACTTGGTCTATTCCCATTTGGTCTATTCCCACTTGGTCTATTCCCACTTGGTCTATCCCCACTTGGTCTATTCCCACTTGGTCTATCCCCACTTGGTCTATTCCCACTTGGTCTATCCCCACTTGGTCTATTCCCACTTGGTCTATTCCCACTTGGTCTATCCCCACTTGGTCTATTCCCACTTGGTCTATTCCCACTTGGTCTATTCCCACTTGGTCTATTCCCATTTGGTCTATTCCCACTTGGTCTACTCTAGAAAAATGATAGTGTTGCATTTGATCTACTCTATGAATTTTATATACAAAAACAACATATAAAAAACAATTTCACTCTATTATGGGAAAAGTTTAAGAGAAAGTTTAAAAGTTTCAATTTAAAATTTTTATGATATGTATTTATACAGTTACACATTTATGAAAAATTTCAATGTCATCCTTCTTAATTAAAGGGTAGAACTATTTTTAAGACATATAGCTATTTTTGAATTTTGTATAAAATATTTATTTATTACACAAAACAAATCAAAGTTGTGTATGAAATACATTTAAGCTTGGTGATACAAAAAATAATTATATTTAATAATGAGCTTGTAACATAAACAATGGGAATGATTATTAAAAAGTGATATATTCCTCTGTTTTTACAGTGATTAACAGTTTTGATACTTTCAATAGAATGTTTTTTTTATTTTTGATCTTACAGCTTGGCCAAAATTAATAGAGCAAAGTGGCTTAGAGAAACATAAACTGATATCAATGCACATAAAATAAGGTTCATGCTTTTGAGACAATTAGTACAAACATGAGCCTTTTTCTTTTGTCTTTTTACCAGATCAAACAGATCTTAATTATTACTTTCTATAGGCTATATAAAGGTCAGAAAACTAAACTAGTCATTCAGTCCATTATGGAGTACATTAAGTCGTCTCGTGGTGGTACAGTCC
Organism: Bathymodiolus brooksi; assembly: GCA_963680875.1. NCBI lineage: Eukaryota > Metazoa > Mollusca > Bivalvia > Mytilida > Modiolidae > Bathymodiolus > Bathymodiolus brooksi. The sequence goes on from OY804579.1 coordinate 56,482,737, forward strand.
TTCATTTATGAAGGCTTCCGTTATCAGATTAACTGCAGGGGTACCAATGATCACATCTTCTGGAGATGCCATGACCGCCAATGTAAGGGCCGTTTATCTACCCAGAATGACCAAGTACTGAGCTCCACTCCACACAACCATCAAACCAAGTAGACAACAACATAGAACAACTGAAACATGTTGCTCGTGAGAATGCTAAAACTTCAACTGAACCAGTTCCAGCAATCTTCAATGATATAGCTGTACATGTTGCACAACATAATGACCGTGATGCCATGACAACAGTTCTGCCAAACTTCTCTTCTTACAAGTCATCACTCTACCGTCAGCGTCAGAAAAACTACCCTGAAATTCCTGAGACTGCTAGTGACGTCAACCTAGAGGGTAAATGGACAGAGACACTTGATTCCAGCCGTTTTCTTCTTCATCATGACAGACAAAGCAATATCATCATATTTGCTTCTGACCACATGCTCCGTCTGATTGCAGATGCAGATACTCTCTGCATGGATGGTACCTTCAGCACCTGTCCACGTATCTTCTTCCAGCTGTTCACTATAAACATTATAACTCTCTACATGGATGGTACCTTCAGCACCTGTCCACGTATCTTCTACCAGCTGTTCACTATAAACATTATAGTTGACGGTAAACAGGTTCCTGCACTCTATGCTCTTCTACCCAGCAAAAGCAGAGAAACTTACAATAAGATGTTTACTTCAATTAAAGAGCAGATGCAGAACTTAAACTTTACTTTACCTCCATCAATAGTGCTTATTGACTTTGAAATCGCCTTGCGACAGTCCGTTCAACTTCAGTTCCCAGTAGCATATATTAAAGGTTGTTACTTTCACTTTACCCAGTGCTTATACCGTTGGATACAGACTCATGGACTGGCGATCGACTACAGGGAAAGCACATCCAACATTAGAACTTTTGTCGGTAACTGTGCTGCACTAGCTTTCCTTCCACCTGCTAATGTTCGACTTGCTTTCGCCTCCGTAAGTGGTGCCCAGGATCACACTGTGCCGTCCGTTCAGCAGTTCTCCACATACTTTCAGCAGACATGGTTGAGAGACTTTCCGATTGTTATGTGGAACCACTGTGAAACAACATCAGAGAGAACCAACAACAGACTTGAGGGTGGCACAACCATATCAACTGACTTGCAGGCAGACCCCATCCCAACATCTACCAACTGATTGACCTCATCAAAAAAGAAGATGGTGCATCTATTGTGACACTACAGCAGATTCAAACAGGTGGTCTGATTGTCAGCAAAAAGAAGATCTGGGAGCGCAACGACATCCGTATCAGACGTCTTAAAGACCGTTTCAGCAGTGGACTTATCAGCCTCTGTGATTTCCTTTCTGCAGGTGGTCAACTGTCTGGACTTAAAACACTAACTTGATTGAACTGTTATTCATGAAATGTACTGTGCTTAACTTGCTTAGTTTCTTTGCTGAAACATTATTGTGCTGTCATTGTTATAGTGCTTTCAATAAATGTTTAAAATGTTTTAACCTACACATGTTTACATATTCATTTTTGATTTTATTTATGAATGTATTGTTTGCATTGAGTGATTAATTAAATGTAGATTTAAGTTTTATTTAATACTTTTTGAAATTCCAGAGAATTGTACTCGGTTTACATTATTTCATAGAATAGAGAATTGAAATGGGGAATGTGTCAAAGAGACAACAACAATGCATTATTAGGCTGCATAATCATCACATATAGTTCCTCTCTTACAAAGTTTTCTGCTATGGTCAGTTTAATTGGAACTGCTTATGATAGGTCAGTGGTATTTGGTATGGTGTTGCAACATCACATACTGCAATCACCTTGTCCGTCCGTTTGTCCACAAAAAATTTTGGTCACATTTATCTCTACTTCTACTGGTCCAAATGATTTGATATTTGGTATGTGACTTTGACATTTGTTGTACAGTCTCTCCTGCTTTCAGGCCTGTTGAATATCTACTTCCTGTTTGACGGAATGGTGACTTAGTGAAAATCTTTACGAGTGGGGGTATACTTAGCGTGACATCGCATGCATTCTTTTTTGGTATAGTGTTGCATCATCATCAGTATATCTTAATTTCATGCAGGTAGAACTACAATGAAAACATGAATAGAAAAAGAATACACAATCACAACCCTAATAGTAATACACTATAATTTTAATTTAAAAAATGTTATAGACCTCTATTTCATAAAATTTCATTAAGTAGACGAAATGGGAATTATTAAATTTTCAACAGTAGACGAAATAGGAATAGACCAAATGGGAATGGTCAAATAATAGACGAAATGGGAATAGACCAAATAGGAGTAGACCAAGTGGGAAGTTACCCCTCATTCATAGCGGGAGATGTCATAATATCTGTAGTTGAAATTATGTATTTCTACAACCTAATGGAGAAAAGCTAACTCACTAACTCCCACCATGATATAACTGAAATATTGTTGAAAGTGGCATTAAACACCATAACTATAAACCTAACCTCAGAAAGCTAACTCCATATTACCAAGTTCAAAACAGAAAACATTTGTTAACAAAGCTGATAAAGGAAAAAGCTATACAGGTCTGATTTGAACACCAAATTAATTGAAATGTAATTGTAATTTAATTAATTACATTGACACAGTACTTTAAATTTAATTAATTGCATTGACAGTGTAATTGTAATTTAATTACATTGTCAAAGTAATTGTTATTTAATTAATTGCAATGACAATGTAATTGTAATTAAATTGCATTGACAATGTCATTGTAATTTAATTAATTGCAGTGACAATGTAATTGTAATTTAATTGCATTAACAAAGTCATTGTTATTTAATTAATTGCAATGACAATGTAATTTAATTGATTCAACTACATATAAAACCAGATGTAATGGTAATTGTAATTTTATGAGGGAAATATAAACTATTCAACTTGTGTCATTCATTACTGAAATCATTTCCAGATAGCAATTTTAGGTTCTGGCTTAAACAATATCAAGTTGATGCATATGTATATGAAGAAGCTTATTGATACTAATTAGGTTCAAATAAAGAGAAAAGGGTGCTTACTGTTCCAACAATGTATGGGAAATTAAATGTGGTCAGTTAAATTATATATTGCCCCCTTTGCCATAATAATATGATACAAAGTAATTGGAAAACTAATTGCAGAAAAATCAAAACATACTACAGTGCCGGAACAGGCCCAAAATGTAAAAGGAATTCTTACCTAACACACATATACATTACCACTTAATCTCCTGGTATGGTACAGGCTCTTCAATAAAAAATGTCTGTGATAAACTAATTTTATGGAACCCAAACATCCACTCTTAGTGAACTGATCAAAAGTGGTCAAAATCAGGACTTTAATAGTCATAGTTCAGCAGAAATCCTAATTTTGATAGTCCTTGGTTATCAAGAAATGGGTGTGAACTATATATAAAATCTCTTCCTCATATCCATATGGGTAATCTTGGTCATTACAAAACTGATAATTATTTTACAATTGGTTTATAATGCATTACTTTTTATTTCAGACAAACAATACAAACTAAGCTTAACTAGTTCTAGCCCAGCTGTTTTAGACTCCATCATTAATTTCCATGCTAATTTACTAGTCCAAGGAAGGGAGGTAACTAATAAAACCTTGTTCATATACAGCTGGAGGAATTCTGCTAATGAACACTTGTTGTCAACAGAAGCTAATTATGAGTCTGACATTGATGAAAAAAGTTTCCATAGTATGTTTATTAATCCTGGTATCTACGTCATGAAAGTCAGTGTACACAAGAAAGCACCAAGAATAGAAGTAGCTCAAGGATCAGTATATTTCAATCTTACTGGTAAGCTTTATCTCAGTAAAACGAATCATGGTCTAGATTAATGCGTATTGTGTAAGTGTTCTGCAAGTTCAGGAGTGGATGTCACTTCATCTTTTATTTAACTTGAGTTTCTGTTGACCATTATTTATACCCCTCTCCCCCCCCCCCCCCCCCCCAAAAAAAATCATCCTAGAATTGGTAATAAAATTTGCATTTTCTGGTAAACTCATCAATTTAAGATACTACTTGAACAAAATTTATACTTACAATGTGCATTGGAGATTCAGTTATCAAGTATCAAGAGGGAAGGATTAGGATCCTGTTATCCAATTTAACCTAAGCCAGGACCTGGATTTCCAACATCTTATGTCATAGTATTTTTTATGTTCAATGAGTTGAGGTGAGATCAAGAGGTGATTGTTCGTTTTGTTGATTTAGATGTATTGGCGGTATTGTTGACCATCACTATTTAACCTTTCTTTTCATGATTAGGAATGGGTGTGATCATATAATAGCTTGATTTACACCTACCCATACAATCAATGTCTCACACAGTCTGTCACCATCAAAGTTCTACTTCAATCTTTGTCTGATTTACCTTTTGGTATCTTCAAACTCTTCTTGTCAAGGTGTGCTAAATGATACAACTTTATGTGATAAAGTTTGACTGTTACTTTTGGAAGGTCTAGGTGCGGATAATTTCTTTAGGAATGATACCAATAGTATAAAGCTTTTTTTTTGATAACATGATTTATTTTAGTTTTTTCCTAACACTATTTTTAATATTTGTTTTGCTAACATAATTTTGTTTGCTTTTTGTAGAACATCTAAATGGAAGATTGAATATAAATCAAAGCTTGAAATACAAGAAAGATAAGTTTGTTTTTGCTACGAAGAAACCAATAAGTTTGAGTTCAGTTATCACAGATGTGTTTGAAGACAGTTACATGTTTGTCTATATATGGTATGCAAACGGTACATTCATGGGATGGAATCAGACTGGAAATATGATTTATCCTGGCAGTAACATATCGGGAGATTTAAACATTACTCTCCGTGTCAAAGGCTCTCCTACAGATCATGAAAGCTTGTTTCCGTTTAATAAACAGGGTGTCTATACACAAATAATTGAATTAAAAAGTAAGTACCAGTATATGTAGATCATAAGGTATAGTGACATGTAACTAAGGTGTGAGTTTGAATCTCGTTCATGGCGAGGAGTACGCGATACAACATTTTGTTAAAAAGTTTGTCAGTGACTTGTGGCAGGTCGAAGGTTTTCTCCGGGTACTCCGGTTTCCTCCACCAATAAAACTGACCGCCATGATATAACTGGAATATTGTTGAAAGTGGCGTTAAACACCATAAACCAACCCTAAACCAAAGTAGAAGAATTTGTTTATAATATTATTCTAGATGTCAAAGACGGATCATTCTATGGATATTGTGGAAAAATGAGTGAGTGATTGCTGTTTAATGCCAAATGAGCCATTTTTCTGCTATATCATGGTGAGAACAAGTTATATTCGATGACATGATGTCCACTTTGTACTAGACCAACCCGCTTAGTTGGTTTTCCGCAGATAGACATGTCACTCCACTGAGATGCATTATCCTGATTCTGAGCCAACCAGTCTTTGCTCGTTGTCTTTAATGCTGTGTGCTTAGCAGAGAAACAGCAAATACAAATTTTAGTCTTAGGTGTTGGACCTTCGACCAGGGTTCGAACCCACAATCTACCACACTCAAAGTGAGCACACTATTACACCACTGGAGCCGTTATGTGTGGGCAGATACAGATATGGGCAGTTTCAAAATAAATGGCTCCTACTGCTATAGCTGTCTAATTTACTCATTTTTATGATTTTATTGGATCTAAATAGTTCAAAAGATCTGTAATGATTTGATGTTTGTTACTGCAAAAAATCTTTTAGATATCTAGAATAACAAAAAAAATATGTCCAAAAAACATGCCAAAATTGTCAGGAGTGCAACACTTTTTTGTGACACTTTAAAAAATCCTTAATTTTCAACATCCTACCACAGTGCTAAATCAAACAACATGTTATCAAAATCTATTTCATCACAAACTTTGATATGTTGACATACTTTAAGATAGCAATAGATCATGCTTCACATTTATTATTGCATAAAAATATGGCTTTGTAAAAAAGATGTACCTAGTCAGGAGTGCAACAAACATTTATGCAAGTTTTCCTAAATTACATTGTAGAAATGTTGTCTTTTAGTTTTCAAAGATATGGGGTATAAATAAATCTTAATACATCATTGCTGCTTCAAAACCATAGTTAAAGGATACACTAAAATCAGTAGTAAGGCCAAGAATGTCACATTAAAGGCAGCACCCTCAAATGTCAGGAGTGCAACATTTGATATTTTCTTAGACATATTTTCTTTTAAATGTAACTAAAATCACATTTGTCTTTCTATTTCAACAGAGACTGACTAAGAGAACAGATAAAACCCATTTACCTGTTTGAGATACATAAAATATCTCTCACAGAAGCATTTGATTCATGTCAGGAGTGCAACTAGTTTTAAGTGATTTTCTACACAGTCTAAATTATAGCTTTTTATATGGATGATTTAAATAAAATGAGATTCTGTCAAGTTTAGAATAATGTTTGAAAAAATTAAAAGTGCCAATAGCATTTTATGTGCTTTTAATTTTATGTAATAAAGCATTTTTGTTCATTTTAAATGGTCTCATGCTTTAATATCTATTAGGTATTAATACTAGAGACATTCTCTGACAAGGGAACATGTTTTCTAGGTTCATTAGCTATTGGAGATTAATTGACTTGATTAAGTTTATGATAAATGCATTTATCTATTTTCTTATAGATAATTTATGGTTGACCATGTAAATGTTGCACTCCTGACATAGATATTTAAAAATCATTGAAATTTGATATACATGTAATCAATTTTCTAAGTATCCAAAAAAATACTTGTAATTGTACATTAAACATCTATTTTCAATATTAATTTAGATTAATACATGTTTTAAATGTTTTTGTATAGTATATTTCAAAAATAAGTTGGAATTTTCGAGAAGTATGGCTGTAAACAAGTTACAAATAACTAGAAAAATGTTACTTTAAGAAACAATTATCATTAAAACTTGGTAAAACTAATGCTTGAAAGATCACCAACTGATTTTTTCCCCTGTGAATTGTTTTTAAGTTAATAACTCTTCTTTTTCTTGATTGCAATATAATGTCAGGAGTGCAACATATCCTGATAAAATAGTACCATTGATAAAATAATGATAATTAATAATAAATTGCCTTTTCTAGCCTATACAAATATTCTAATTATTTCTTTATGATTTATCTTATAAATATATTAGAGTGGTATGATACAAATTTTCAAATGTAATTAAAAATATTGCTGCTAAAACTGGGTATTAAAGAAGTGGTATGGCAAAAAATTGTTACAAATTTCCAAATACTGTCATTTCTGTACAAATATTTCATTGAAACAGGTAAAAAATATTGTATGAGTTAACAGTAACATCACTGTTCAATGTTGGCATTTTAAAATGTGATATTTTCTTCTTTTTTCTTTATTATAAAATGTCAGGAGTGCAATTAAAATAGACAAATGTTTTTTCTACAACCAATTATTTTGCGATCGTTCAAAGAATCAATGTGATTTTTTTTTTACAAATGGCTACTTATCTTTAAAGTTTGAAAATTTTGTTGTCTTAAGTAAAAATATTCGTTATTATTTTGATAATAAAAACTTTATCAGGTAGATTGGACAAAAATATTGAGAATTTTTCATAAAAAATAGGTTTTAAGAAAAACTACAACTACCAATAACCCAATATTTTGCACAAAAAGTCATTTATATCAGTTGCATTGTTTGAGAAACCATTATACAAAATAATTGAGACTAAAGATTGTTTAACTGATATAGAATAAGTATGTGTTTTACATGTTTTTCATGCCAATTTGTGTTCAATAAAAGGTTCTTAAAAATTTATTGTTTATCTGTTCATAGTTTCTTTCTTGTTTCATTTACTTCAATGTATACAACATTGAAAATTATCAGCAGAAAGTTTTTAGGAGTGAGTTTAATTTGGACATTTTTTTCACATGTTGGAGCCATTTTTTTTTAAACAGCCCATATTAAACATGTGAGACGTATATGACATATAAAAACGTATGAAATTTGTTGGATTCATAATTCTGTGTTAATGCATTTTTGTTTATAGAAACTTCAATTGTATATATATTATTCATGTTGTTTCCAAAGGGAAATTGATTGTATATTATATATCAGTAAAACACTGGATGTTACAACTAAGAAATAAGATATACAACTCTTAGTGTTATTGGTTGTGTTTAAGTTTCTTCTTCTGTCAATATTATACTTCTGATTTTTTTTTCAATTTTCACATTATTAAAACCACATTTAAAACTATTTGATTTTTTTCCAATTCAAATGTGATCTGTAAAAACTGTACTTGACTGTTAAATCTCTCTTTTGTTTAGATTATTTTTATTTGGACCAGTAAATCCAAATTTTCATTTCAAAAACTTAAAAAGTCATTGATTTTATGATTGTTTGTTTGAGATGTGTATTAAATATTTTTTGATATACATATGTACCAGAAAAGCTGTTTTGCAAGTGTTTTGAAAATACTGTTGTGAATAAGTGAATTTTCTATATTTTCCAGATGAAATAAACATAACCAAAATAACAGGTACTGGTCAAGTTAAAGAAGGGGAACCTGTTACTGTTAATGTTACATTTAATGGAAGGTAATTCAAGTTTTTACAATGCTTACTGCAATTGTATAAAATTTCTGCATTTTATTTAGGTCACCTACTAGAAAGGGGCGATGGGTTTATGGTGTTTAACTCCACTTTCAACATTATTTCAGTTATTTCGTTATGGTTAGTTTTATTGGAGGAAACAGGAGTATCAGGAGGAAACCACTGACCTGTTGCAAGTCACGAACAAACTTGATCACAAAATATTGTATCGAGTACACCTCACCTGAGCGGGGTTCGAACTTACAACTTTAGTGGTGATAGGCACTGATTGAACAGGTAGTTGTAAATCCAACTACCATACGATCATGATAATGACAGCCCCCAAAGGGGCCATGTGAGCTATTTATCATCATTTAAAGTCATCATTGCCTGCCTTTTAAGTATTTTACACTTTCATTGTTATCAACTCTAAAACCACTGAAACTATTGAAAACAATATGGGTAGGATTATTCTGGCTGTAATATGATAAATATAGCCCAGAAGTGTATAAGTACCCAAGTGTACTCGATCGAAACATTTCAAAATGATCACATGTTACATTACTGTTGTTATTCAGAGGTATTTTCTATATCTCAGCTGTTTCACCAAATGGGACTTAACTGAATAGAGATTATCCCTAGGTGGTCGGTCCTCTTTCTCAATTGTGTATAGCAGGTTTAACCAACTTCCATATTGGTCAACAGAGGCTTTGATTAGAAGAGACATTTTCGACTAAGCTCAGTGGCGGATTCAAGGGGGGGCTTTGGGGGCTTCAGGGGCTTCAGCCCCCCCCCCCCCCGTCGATTAAGTCAAGCACATATATTAACATACGCTTTTCAAGGTTAGTTAACGTCACGATATGGCTTTTAATCGAATGGTTTTCGATCTGTGTAATGGATGTGAAAGAAAATACAAATTCATTTCTTTGTATTGAATTAATCTTCAAAGAGGTAATTATAAGTAATTATGCTAAATCAAATTTTCAAGTTTATTTGAAGTTTTTATGAATGTATTGTCAAAATACCAATTACATTTTTGTAATCAGGTATTGTCTAAACCGTTATATAAACATGTCTAGTGTCACAATTTCATATAGGTATAACCACCAACACCTGTAAATTGAGGCTCTTTCAAGGAAATTCTTTTTTAAATATCATTTATTTTTACAAAAAAATTAAAGGCAAATGTTGCTCTATTACAAAAAAAAACACAAAAAAAAACGTGAGTTTCAGTTTTGAAAATGTATGAATACAGCATATTCTAAACTCTAGATGAAAATATAAATACATATAAAATAATTAAAATTAATTAGAAATAAAATAGACTTAAATTAGATTTTTTCCCTGCTATTGCTCAAACCCTTGAGCTCTTTACAAAATTGCCAAAACACACATACACCAGACCAGCAGAAGCTGATGTAACTTCTTTGTTGAATTCCATTTGCAACTTTGATTTTGTCGTAACCATTGTTATTGTTCAAATGTGCCTGGCTTTTAAGAAAGAGCTCAGCAGATCACTAGATTTAGATTAAACTTATTTTATTGTTAACTATATAACATTTGGATCGGACACAAGTTATTCCAACTTACAAAGGTCCTCTACAAGATCACTACAAGAGAGATCACTTGACATAGGCAGAGCCTTAAAAAGCGTAAATTTAAATAGAGCTCACTAGACAGGAGAACAAATGTTGAACAATTCAACCACCAGTGTTTTGAGAGGAGTGCTAAAATATGTGAACCGCTAGACATAGAGGTTAAAAAACCTAGAATATGCGGGAGACAAAATTTGAAATAATGAGAGATAATGTTGAAGCAGAGTCCGGAAGACTACTTTAGGAAGTAAATAACTGTACCTTTTCTCTACTGTACGCTAAATGAAATGAAAACAAGGTTTACCGACCTACACGCCAGAACCGCTTTTGGTTCTATCAATTATTAAAAATATTGCTCCATAGCTGAGCCCCCCCCCCCCGTCAACAGAGTCTCTGGATCCGCCCCTGAAGCTTTGTAGGGATAGTCCATGGTTTCCTTTCAGTGTCATCATATTTGCATTTTATGGCAAGTTTGGTAGACATATCACTGATATAAAAAAAATGTGACTATTTTATACTTAAAGATAAATTTCATTAATTAAGAAATAATTCATGGAAGCCATACTGTGTTGTGAGTTTTAATATGGGTTGGCGGATAAAATACTAATACTGGTATCTGCCAACCCATGTTAAAACTCACAACACAGTATGTCTTCCATAAATTATTTCGGTTCTGATATGTATAATAGTACAAATGGGTGATTTTCAAAAAAATGAAGACTTTGTGTGACATAGAGGGTGAAATTTCAAATTGGACAAATTGACATAATTTTGGTCGTAAAATAATGTCAATATGATATATTTTTTAGATTCAGTTGCTCAGTGCAATATATGAAGACAACAATTTTTTTTTTCAACTTTTATTGGCAGCAAAGTGTTAAAATGATAACAAATACAGACTTACTTCCTCAGAGGTATCATTTTCTTTTGGGTATGGTAAAAGACCTAAATGTATTTCATTTTGATAATGATATGAAAAAGGCACATTTTGGTACCAAACTTTGTATATATCATGAGAAAACAGTTTCAGTATATCAAAGAAACACTATTTTTACTGTATATTTTAAGAAATCTGGTAATTAAAGTTTTCATACAAGCATAAAAAATATGAAATAATGAGGCTTAATAGTTGTAAATCAATTATTTATATATGCCTAATAAATATAACAAAAGTTAAGTTAAGTTGATCATTGGTGGTATAAACTAGAGGTAACCAAATGAAAATACTGTCCATTTTTTTATGTTTTGTCACACTCCTGACACATTTTTCTAATAGATAAATACACCAAATATCAAGCTAAATGCAATCATTGTTGGTCACAATAACTAAGTAGTAGTACATAATCTATTTTGCATTGTTATGATGTTATTTCAATCATATTTTATCATATTCTAAGTTATACTATCATAATTATAAAAAATGACAACTCAATTTTCAACCATTTATACATCTTTTCAAGAGTATAGTGCTTATTGAGAATTAAATAATTCCCCAAGACAATTACAAGCAGTTTTATGGAGGCTATATGCTTACAAAATAATCTATTTCTTAAATAAAATTGTCATACTCCTGACTGCCTCTCGAAAATAAACCTGTCAAGCTGAAAATAATATAACCAACTTATTCTTGCCAAACTAAAAGTTATATTTCTTCAAAAGCTTATATTTCTTACAGTTAACAGTAAATATTAAAAGAAGATTCAAAATTATTTGCCCTTTAGGAATTTATCTCATCAAAAATGGTTAAAATGGATTTGAAATTGATTAAAACTAGCAATAGATCATCTTTTCTTAGTATAAAATTACTTTTTAGTGGTTTTCAAATTAGTAGCCCCATGTTTCTCAATAATTTACTCTGCAAAAAAACTTCCTACTGCAATTGCAATCGACATTTAATGTTTTTATGTCAGGAGTGTGACATATTACTGTTGAATGAAAAATTATCGATAAATTTTCAAAAATGCTATATCAAAAGAATGAAATTGTTTTATGAAAGGCAAGATATATTAAAGTAAGTATTCTGTGTATCTAAAGCAACATACATCAATTTTTCATTTAGAAAAAATCCATATTTTCACATGTTTTAAGAAAATATAACCCTTTATCATCACTTATTATGAGAAAGGTGTCATGCAATATACAAAAATACTATAATTATTACTTATTGTTTATATGTGATTAAATTGAAAACATTTTGGAAGTTTGTAGAAGCATGTTTTTATTTTATTTTTATTTAAAAGATATGCCTATTAAAAGTGTCACACTCCTGACATTAGTTATTTTGATTTCCTAGCTATGATATGTCATATATCAGAGCTATTTCCAACTTTTTTCTTTGATTGGGTCTGGAGCTTTTTGAAAATAAAGAAAATTGTGAACTATTAAAGCATTCAACATAGTACTATACAACTAAGATAAAATGTCACACTCCTGACGTTTTTTGTGTCTCTCCTTATGCAAGCCCAATTTTACAACTATCATATTCATCCAGTCTAATACTACTAAATTATTATAACTAATGTTTTTTTACAACATATTTTTACTTTTCTGAACTAATTAGTCTCAACAATGAAAAATTATTAATGTTTGATTTGACATTTGTACAATTTTCCAAGTTAAATTTATTCACGTACACCAATTTAAGAAATAGAATAATTTTTTGTCCCATAATCATAGGGTCACAAAACCTCTAGATATTTGAAGTAAAATGGTACAAAATTATAGAATACCATCTTTCTTTCATATTTTTTTTATTATATTTTTTTTATCATCAAGGTAAGTTGAGGCAATTTAAAGTTTGTCATGCTAAAACGTCACACTCCTGACAAATTTGACCAGTTTTTAGAGGATAACTTTTTAAGTGGAAGAGCAATCTCCATGACACTTTGCATGAAGATAACTGTTACCATTGTGCTTGTTTTAAGATATTTACCTTTCTTTCATATCATTTAATATTCAAATTATTCTCTGAAAATGAAAAGTCTTCATTTTTTTGAAAATCACCCAAATACAGTAGTATACTTTGATGGAAAAGACAATAATTTATACTTACTTTTGTGGGCAATGTTGCACACAATTTATGCTGCTAGATTTGAGCAGACGATAACTCATCAACATGTGCTTTTATGACGGGAAAGTCAGTCTTATTGATGGAGCATCTGTAAAAATAATATTGTGTTCACAGGTTTTAATTGCACATCGCATATTTATTAATTTTGGATATGTTGATTATTTTCAGTGAATATAGATATTTAAAACGTTAACAACAGTATAAATAGTTTTATTGTGTGATTTTATTACCTGGCTTAAATATGTGCACTGCACATGTGCTAATCAGATTTTGTCATCTAAAGAAATCGCTCGTTTGTTTGCAAAGCGAAAGAAAGATGTCATATTTGAACTGTTAGATAAATTTCATTAATTATTAGACAAATTTCATGAATAATTTTCAATGCTTACTTATTATTTATAATTTTGTATATCAATATTAAGAAATAATTACTGGTAGACATATATTTATATTGTTTTTACCACGGGTTGGCACTTTATGTCGAATATTTTACTGCAAACGTGATCTGTGTTAGTTTTGTATAAATACATGTAACCTGTATACTATAGATAAAATATACAGAAAACAAAGTTCAAATAGATTACAATGTTTTATATCAGCATATTGAACCTAAAAGAATGTTATTAAGTCAGGTTAAGGACAGAGTCTGTCTAACACCAAGTGGATACAAGTTCTAAAGTCATATATCATGATGAGAACAAGTTAGTTTTTAATGAGTTGATGATGATACATTGTATATGATTTATAATTGACTAATAACCAGAGCTGGATTGTTAAAGTCCTAACTAGATGAAACAAAAGTCCACAGGTAGACATGTTGTTCCACGTGGACATATTATCTTGAGGCTGAACCAGCTAGTCTTTGGTCCACTTGACTCATTTTGATTTTTTCAACTTCAGAGTACATGCATGTACCATTATTTTCTTTATCATTAGGCTACCAGGACACATTATCATTAGGCTACCAGGACACAAGTTTTTTTTTGTTGCTATTGAATTACAAAGACTAAAATATCTTGATGCATTTGGGCAAATTCCTACATAATAATTGAAATAAAAATATCTCCAGTCAAACCTGCTTTAGTGACCAGCTCTATTAAGTAATAATTTGTATTATGTGACTTTAATTTTTATTTCCCTTCAGTGTATTTCATATGAAGTAACCCTGTATTAAGCGACCACCTGTCTCATGTGACCATATTTCACTGTTCCCTTGGAAGCTCACATAAGACAAACCTGTATTTTTACCTGCGTCGCTGAAGGCGGAAGCAGGTCTAGGAATCGCTTTCTCCGTCCGTCCGTCCCAGCAAGGCTGTACTTACTTAGTGTAATCTGTAACTCAAAACAGTTTTCAATCTATAATATTCAAACTTTGCACAGTGTTTGGATACATATTGGAGATGTGCACCTCCTATTATGGGCTGATTTGAAATTTTTTTTCATATATTTTCTGTATGCTGAACTTAGTCATTTTTTATCACTATATGTCATGGACGGTACCTAGTTGGTGTAATCTAAAACTCCAACAATGTTCAATCAATATTATTCAGACTTTGCACAGTGTTTGTATACATATTGAAGATGTGCACCTCCTATTATGGGCTGATTTGAAGATTTTTTCATATATTTTCTGTATGCTGAACTTAGTCATTTTTTATCACTATATGTCATGGACGGTACCTAGTTGGTGTAATCTAAAACTCTAACCATGTTCAATCAATAGTATTTAAACTTTGCACAGTGTTTGTGTACATATTGAAGATGTGCACCTCCTATTATGGGCAGATTTGACAAATGTTTTCGTACATTTTCCGTATGTTGAACTTAGTCATTTTTTATCACTGTATGACATTGACTGTACCTAGTTGGTGTAATCTAAAACTGCAAGTGTTCTATCAATATTATTCATACTTTGCATAGTGTTTTTAGACATACTGAAGATATGCACCTCCTATTATGGACAGTTTTGACAAATGTTTTCTTAGATTTTTTGCATGTTGAACTTGTTATTTTTTTTTATCACTCTATCACATGGGCGATATCTAGTATGTGTAATCTGAAACTCAAAAAGTGTTCAATTAATATTATTCAAACTTTGCACAGTGTTTATATACATATTGAAGATGTTCACCTGTTATTATACTCCCACAAATAAAGACTGGGGGTATAAAGGAATTTCGTCCATCTGTCTGTCTGTCCATCCAGATTTTGTGTCCAGGCATATATCAGTGTAAAAAAATGCATACATTACTGGAATGTTTTGCTTTGACGCAGGTCCAAACACAATATTGGTCTTGTTTAACTCATAAACGTTATGTGTTATTTGTCGTTTATTTTTTAATTTAGACTTCATTTAATCTGATAACTGTTTCTCTTTATATTTATCTCATGTTATCCCATCGTGAGCCCAAACTGAAAGTAAGAAGTGTATTACACAATATATTTTCTGTTATCACTTTAATTATATTTGAATATGTTTCCTGATGTCATCTCATTATTTCTGACCTGCCTCCTTTATTGTATTCGTCTATGAAAACAGTTGTCTTGTCAATAAAATTACATTCTGCATAAGTAACCTTTATTAACTCTCATAGGACAAGTTTTTTGCTGAACTGCATTCCTTAAATTAATGTATTTCCAATTTTGGGGGGGAGATATGGTTAACAAGAATCATAGAACAGTTTGTGGCTCAATACAGTTTAGATTTATTTCCTATAATGTTCTGTGTCAGTTGTACCAATCAGTGTGTCAATCTAAGTACATGTAAATATAAAAATTGAACTAATATTTATAGAAAATTACCAACAGATTACAATGATATTTAGGTTATCAATAATAACACAAGGTATTTGTGTTCCAATTATAGGATAATGATATAGATGTAAATGAACATGAGAGACTATCAAATGTTAACCTTACTTTTTACACACAAGTACAGAAACAGCACTTTTATTGCTGTTGTACAATTCAGTGTCGGTATATAACACTTATTTCAGTGTTATAGACTAGGTTATTAGGTTATTTTGAAGAAAAATTACTATGAGCCCACAAATTTGTTATATTTATTTTCAGTGACAATGATCAATCTTTATCACTGTATACAGTAGACTTTTTGCACATTCCTGATTTGATTCTAAAATTATACATTATTATTCCTTTTATTAAGAGTTATTTCCCTTATGACGTGCAAAATTGTACCCGGTCTAGCAAAGGCAATGGAAATGATAATGAGTTTGTGTATAATTTTCTCCCTAATTTGTAGATATATATAACCTTGTAAAAAATCAGACGATAATTTTAAAGCATGTAGAAAATTCACAAGTTGTTACAACATTACAATTATGAACAGATATTCGGAAAAATATATGTTATTTTTTCATTGAACTTTGCATAGAAGGGGGACCCATTTGCCCACTTTAAAGGGAAGTAACTCTTGTAAAACATAATTTTAGAATCGAAGTCGAAAATGTGCAAATGGTCTATTGGTTTCTATAGCCTTGCCATAAAATGTATAAATTACACATAAAACTTAAACATATTATTGAAAGTGGTGTTAAACACCAACAATCCTATTTTTCTATTTATACTTTTTTTTTTCATTTTTAGCCCTCCTGCACATATATGTTGGCATCTGTTGGATGTGAACGAAAGTACAATAATTAATTGTACTACAATGAATTTTGGTAATAAGTTATCTATCAGTTTACCATCAAAAGACATAAAACATGAGGGAACTTATCGCTTGAATATAACCATAGACAATGATGTTAGTAAAGTCCAAACTCAGGCCTCATTTACAGTGGTTGTTGACAAAGGTTTGTTGAATTATTACACTTATTTACCAGCAAGTTGAAATCTTCTGTATCAATTAGAAATTAAAATTAAAATTTAGTATGCTGTTGATTTGTAAATTCAAGTCTAAAAAAATTACTTGAAGCACCTGGTCTTAAGTTATGCCCCTAGAAATGTAAATCTAATTAATCACCATTTGATTACTTTTTATTTGATGTGGTAATAGAAGGAGGGTCTAGAAGTTGTTATGCAAGTACTGCCTCATATAATCTTATCTGTCGAAGTTGTGGCCCTTGAAAATCTGGGAAAATGTACAAAAATTGCTAATTCACAAAATAAATCAGGAAAAATAAAGATAAGTACATGACACTTTCTTGATAATAACAGCAGTTTTAAAACAGTCACTAATAAAAAAAAAAATGACAGGTTTGAGTGGTTTTACAGATTGCCACAATCTCCAATTTTCAAACCATGAAGCAAAGAACAATATTTTTTTTTCAGGTCACAATCCATCAAGTTTGTTAGCGATTCCAATAACATTTTGTGTGCTAGGAGTTGTAGTGACAGTTTCGGCTGTAGTTTATGCAGCGAAGGTTGTTCGTAAGAAGTCTCACCTTACAGAAGTTGCTGATTTTAATTTCCATCCACATATTAGAACTAGATCTAAACTTTCAATAATTGTAAAGAATTTGGTGAGCCAGTTTACAGAAACAGGAGAATATGATAGCAGACGTCACGTTACAAGGAGATTAACGTACGGATCCTTTGAGGATTCAGAATCTTCTGAAGAAGACTGTTTATTGAATATATTCCATAATTTCACAAAGGATTTGTAGTACCTTATATATTGTTTGCAGAGGCTTAATGCAGTTCACACGATGAGCACCGGTCCTCAGGCCCAAGACCAGTAAAACTTTGTTCGGACCAGTAAATTTTACATTTTTTTTTTAAGATCTATATTAAAATGAATTGAATAATTTGTTTTGGACTAGTAAATTTTTCAGTTTTTTTAAGAACTATATAAAAATAAATTGAAGAATTTGATTCGGAACAGTGAATTCAAATTTTCATTTCGAGGACTGTTAATGAGTACAAATCATCAATAAGTCAACTTTTTATGGACCTCGTGTGAAGAGAAGCACTGAACTTTATAATATTGTATTTTATTTTGTATAATGCTGTTCATAATTGGCCTGGTTGGGTAAAAATGTGTATTGATTAAGGACTGTGAGATTTGTGTCATCATAATTTTGATTAAGGAGTGTGAGATTTGTATCATCATAAATTTGTACCCTTTTGCTTTGACACGTCAGTTAAACTGGATGGAGAAATATAAATGAAAAATATAGTCAAACCTGTATATATATATATAGGCCACTCAAGGGAACCTGAAAATGTGGTCTTTATGCACAGGTTAAAATCATGTGCACTATTCATCAATGGGGAAATGTGACTGTTCTTTATAGACAGTGATTTATTATATAGAGGTGCCCTTTAAAGTAGATTTGGCTGTATAGGATGCAAAGTCATGTTTATGTCATTATAAATTTACAACATTTTGCCCCTGATGTTAGTTGACCAGCATAGAGAGAAAAAGAACACACAAAGCTATGCCAAAAAAATGACATGACTTATTCGTTGAACATGATATGACATGTGATATAAGTTGAGGAACAAATGATTTGTCGTATTCATTTGGTTGATCAAAATTGTGTGATATTGGTTGAGGAATACATGTGTGATATTTGTTCATCAACAAATGTGTGACATAAGTGGAGGAACATATGTTATATTTGTTGACGAACAAATGTGTGATATTGGTTGAGGAATACATGTGTGATATTTGTTCATCAACAAATGTGTGACATAAGTTGAGGAACATATGTTATATTGGTTAACGAACAAATGTGTGACATAAGTTGAGGAACAAATATGTGATATTAGTTGAGGAACAAATGTGTAATATTGGTTGAGGAACATGTGTGGTATTGGTTGATCAATGAATGTGTGATATTATTTGAGGAATGAATGTGTGATATTGGTTTAACACATGTGTAAACAAATGTTTGATATCAGATGAGCAATATGTCTGACATTATTTGAGGAACAAATATGTGATATTGGTTGATGAACACATGATTTGCATTTTGATACAAGTAGTTTAAATTATGAATATTATTATCACAATCAGTATTATATTTTTAATGTAATACAATTTTTTTTGTGATTGGTTAATGTGTTCATAAGTAATTTGGATTTTATAACACAATATTTTAACAAACCTCATATATTTTATCAAGCCAAACATTTGATTAGGTATTGTGTGAAGCATTGGTTGGGTAATAATTAATATTTTTATTAATTTATTCTGAAAGGTCTCATACTTAATACTCATAACAAAACACTATTGAAAATTCCAATAGGTATATACATGTATAATATACTTATATTGTTTTCATTTAACTATAGCTTGTTATATGTGCGATATTTGTTGTCTCTTTTGTAAGGCCATACATTAAAATCTAGCAACATCCCAGGTTCATATTAGATAACATTTGACTGTCCAATCATATCAAAGATAGTAAAAATGTCATATCAAAGATAGTAAAAATGTTTTACTATCTTTGATATGATTGGACAATCAGACAACAGCTCTTATCGTGTGCTCAGTTCAATTGTAAACAAAGTGACATCCATTTCACAAAATAATTAAGTAATTTAGTATAGAAAGATGAAAAACCACCATAATACATGTACACATAAATTAGTTCATTAGTAAACCTTACATGGATGCAACACAAATTTTAAACAGACAAATCAACAAAAATATTCAAACAAAGTTTTATACATGGACACTGACATCTTGGATTTTATTACCTCAAAATTTGGAAGGTTCATCATTGATTGGTCGGTTGAAAATATGACTTAAAATTTGAAGTTAGGTCCTGAATCTTGGGGTACCCCACCCCTTCCTTATCCAAAAAGGCACTTGTTTGTATAAAATGTGTATTTTAGGTCATCTATAAATAGATAATCTAAGTGTTGCCAAAAATTGTCAAAACACAGAATGTCTTAACAAATTTTTATCTTCAAAAATTAAATTTACCTCAATTAATTAGATATTTTTTGGTGCTACTATGTTATAAGAAGAGTTTGAAGATACCAAAGGGGTAATCAGAAGCTGTGATTGATTAAATTAGCGGTTTAAAACCTGTATTGCCACCAACAGGCTTTTGATTGGTTAAATTAGTGGTTTTAAACCTGTATAGCCACCAATGGGCTTAGCGATATTTGATTTGTAGGAAAACATGGTAATCAACAACAGTTTGAATAGCATAGCACTAAGAATTTAATCATTTACTGGTGATGATTAGATGCATTTCATTTCAATCATATAATGTAAAATGGCCGTCTTGAGACCTGGTACAGTCAAACCTGTCTTATGTTACCTTCTAAGGGAACAGTGAAATATGGTCACATAAGGCAGGTTGTCGGTTAATACAGGTTTAACTGATATGGAATGCATATAGTGAAGGGAAATAAAAATTAAGGTCACACAATACAAGTTATTGCTTAATAGAGGCTTTAGTTGGTGATTTACTTTATCTTTACATTTTTTTTGTAACAAATGAACATATTACTTCATTTTACAATGTACAGTTTCATTTTATTTCAAAGCAACGTCACTATGACATTTAACAGTACACATTGTGATACAAAAAATGGTGCAATGATTTATATACTCTGTCTTGTTGAAAAAAATTGTTATTGTTATGATTATGTTTTATAATAAATTTTATACTATGCAGATTTCTTTTTTCTAATCTGTATGTAACTGACTAATTGAGTGAGTGAGTGATTGTTGTTTAACTCCAAGTGAGCAATTTTTCAGCCATATCATGGCAAGAACAAGTTACATTTCAATGAGATTAGATGATGTCCAGTTTGTACTAGACCAACACACTTAGTTGGATTTTTATAGTGCTAGCTCACTGAAACAACAGTCCGTGAGTAGATATGTTGCTCCACTCAGACACATTATCCCGATGCTGAACCAACCAGTCTTTGTCCTTGCTCCTTATTGCTGTGTGCTCAGAGGAAAAGCAGCGAATATCAATTTTATAAGTCTTTGGTTTTACCTGACCCCACGATTTACTGCACTGGAGGCAAGTATGCCAATGATTACATTACCAATGTAGTTAACCTGATGAAGTGTTCAGAAAATAATGTTTTATTGTTGTTATTGCTTTTCTTCATTTTACCCCCCCCCTTTTTTTTTTTCCTTCTGAGGGAACAAGGTGAAATAGAAATAGGACCTACTGGTAGTGTGTCAGCTCCCAGAGTGAGTCAGTGAGTGATTGTTATGTAATACCAAATGAGCAATTTTTCAGGTACATCATGGTGAGAACAAGTTATATTCAATGAAATGATGATGACTGCTTAGTTGTTTTTTAATAGTGCTATTTTACTGAAACAAGTCTTTGGGTAGACATGTCAACCCACATGGACACATTATCCTGATTTCGAGCCAACAAGTCTTTGCTCTTACTCCTTAATGCTGTGCGATTACTAGTGGTGTACCGATCATCGGAAACATCGACTAATCAGTCGGACTTCATCATACGATCCGATGATCGATTCTTAAACCTTGTGGTCGATTCTGATTCTATAGTGTCTGAAATATATATGCTTAACTTTGTTCTTTGGTTGGTTTTTTTTTCTGTCTCCATACTGACAAAAATATTGCAGTTTTATCCCAGCTGGGTTTTTTTGCCCTCATACTGACAAACATCTGGCAATTTTGTCCAAGCGTACCTTTGACACTCAGTCAATACACATATTTGGACTAGTCTATTATTTATCTACTTCCCGGAATAGTCCATTTTATATCAGGTGTTACACATATGGAAAACGATCTTTTGTTTTGTTCTAAATTAATGTTTACAAATGGAAATATTATAGTTTGTAAATATATTATTTGATTTTATTCAAATCTTTACTTTTGTCAAACACATATTTGGACTAGTCTATTATTTATCTATCTATATCAGGTGTTACACATATGGAAAACGATCTTTTGTTTTGTTCTATTTTAAAGTTAATGTTTACTAATGGAAAAATTATAGTTTATAAATTTATGATACAATTTTATTCATATCTTTACTTTTGTCAATCATACTCTTGAAATAAAGGCTATTTGATTAATTATAGTCAGTAAATACATTTAGCAGGCAATTGTCACCGATGATCGATCATCGGTCGATGTTGATATAACGATCATCGATCTTGAAAATGTTACCGATTCCCATCACTAGCGATTACCAGAGAAGCAGCACGATCTACTGCACTCGAGCTGCCAGGTACATTGTACAACCTCTCCTAAAGGGGCATCAACCATTTGTATGGGACAAATCAAATACACAACTTTACCTCAGGGTTAGACCTGACCATGATCAAACCCAAGATGTACAGAACTTGAAGTGAGCACGCTAACTATTACACCATCAATGTGGTACATATATTGAACAGATAAGGTCTTAACTTAATGCATCAACCATTAAACATTGTCCCAGGACACTAACAAATCTATTTTGATGATATGTTGTTCTATATTTATTTTCAATATAAAATATAACTATAAATTAATGTCTGCTTTTACAATGAATGCGTACAAATTTCTAATGAAGAGTACTAATATATTAAGATGCTTCCTGTGTTTTCATTCCCACATTTTCAGGTACGACAGTTGTCGAGACTTCAGATGATATTACATCATAACCTAATTTTTTCATGTCTTTCATCACAACATTAAATGAGACTGTAATAAATCCTTGTGATCTCACTCTCGTCACTGCAAACAAAAACGTAAATGTTAAAAAAGTAAATCATATCTTAAAATTGAGTAAATAATACGAGTAAAATTTTTTTCCAAAATGAATGTACTCATTGTTGAATCAGAATAATACATATAAATACAGCAAAACCTGTCTTAACCGAACCTTGAATAAACCGGAATCTTGTATAAATCGTACTTTGCATGATGTCCCAATGTAGGAAATCTTTCTTAATTTGACCTGCATCTACCCAACACCTGTCTATTACAAACACAAAAGGTTCAGTTTAGACAGGATTCACTCTATTCACTCCCCAAGGTGGAGAGGTGGTCATCCCAATACAAATGTAGTATCTTTACTAGTGACTTAACAATGGGGTATAGGTTTGAGAAGAGCTTAGGGCAAGGTGTGTTTGACTTTGTAACTTATGTGATAAAGGTTACCAGATATTTGTCATGCATACTTGGCTTACTGCAGTTAACCTGGCTTCCTCCACCACCAAACATTGCCCTGAACTCATAAAACATAACTGATTTTGTACTTCAATCAATCAGACTCCACAGCAGCTCTGTCGTATGTGAGCGACCTAATTTGGTGAAACATTTCAAGTACATGTACATTGTAAGAAGAGTTTGAAGATACCAAAGGGACAATCATGATGTACTCAAGAAAAAATATATTTCAACAGAAATGTTTATGTTATCCTACATTTTGTGACAGTATGTGGTCTCTTTTTTAAGTGGAAGAGAATCGGTGCAGGTTTTTTATTATTTGTTCATATCTGTATTGTAGTTGGAGATCCAATTATTAAGAGGGTTGGGATCCCATGAACCAGTTTAACCCGCCACATGTTTGTGCCTGTCTAATGCCAGGATCTGGACAAACAATGTGGTCTTTTCTTGTGTTCAATGAGTTGAGGTGAAAGGTGATTGTTTGTTTTGATGATATTGGTGGAATTATTGACCATCACCGTTTAAACCTTCTTTTCATTAGTAATCTATGTCTCACCTTCTCTGCCTTCACCTTGACCCAGAACTTTAACATCAACATATTCTGGTCGCGTTCCTAAAAACCAAGCTCTAAATTTTTGTAGTTGTGATGTTGACTCGGGCACGAACATTGGCAGTTTTATTTTGTGACTGAAAAATAATTATATTTTATTCAATACAAAGTGAATACAAAATGCAGATATTATGTAAATAAAGGACTTCATCTATGAATCTAATAAAACAATTGAAGTAATAAGAAACAACCAATTTTCAACCAAAATCCCTGCTTGAAATATTTATGTTTATGTCATTTGAAGAGATATCTATTATTAGTAACAGTGGCCATGTTGGATGGTAAAATGGTTGTCAGATGATATTTTAAAAGGGGTCATCAAAAGATCATCCTAGTCAGGGGCGCACCCCGCGCACGCTCCCCCTAAAATTGGAAAAAAAATATGATTTTTTGGCATAAAATCGTGATTTTTCACATGAAATACCCCAAATATTTTCGTGCCTCCCTCCGCTCGGCGCAATTTTTTTAAGTGTGCCCCCCCTCCTCCCCTAACTTGAAATCCTGGATCCGCCCCTGCTAGTGTCCTTTTGGTTTCAGAAGACATTATTTTTTGAAGATGGGTACATCTTTCTGAAAACTAAGAAACAAATTAAATAAAACCATTTCCACTTAAATTGTAGTTTGTTTTTCAATTACAGAAACCATCCATTGCTTGCTCGTGCAAGAATCATCCAAGTAATGTTTGGTATAAAGTGGGTTTCTAGTTTCACAGAAGAAAACCTTTTTCATGGATTTTTATAAAATAAACCTGATTTGAATATTTGGTAAAAAAATTCATATACAACAACTCTCCATAAAGTTAGTAAGAATTACAGCTCATTCAATAACAGAATTTCGCACATTGAAAAAAAATATGTTTTTTTTTATTAAATTTAGTAATGGTGTAATTTTATCCATTGGTTTCAGAAGAGGAAATTAAAATCACAATGGAATACAGGCAGATGACTGACCCCAAATGATGACTATAACCTTGTATTCCGATTGATCAGTGACGGTCGTAATCATATGGTAGTTGGATTTACAACTACCTGTGCAATCAGTGCCTATCACTACCAAAGTTCTGAGTTTGAATCCTGCTCATGGTGAGGTGTACTTGATACAACATTATGTGATAAAGTTTGTCAGTGACTTGCGGCAGGTCAGTGGTTTTCTCCTGGTACTACGGTTACCTCCATCAATAAAACACCACCACGATATAACTGAAAAATTGTTGAGTGAAAGTGGCATTAAACACCATTACCCTAACCCAATCTCTTTGATCATTCAAGCTGAATAAATATAATCTATATTTCTATCATTCTATTCAAATTATTTTCAGTAACTTACAGTCCAGGTGTAATAGGAATGTGGCATACTCCATACCCTCTCACGACATCATTTCCTAGGAAATCTATACCATAGGCATGTACTATTAACTGTGGCCCTGTAAATAGCACAATGAAATATCAAAACATACACACAATTTGAATGACACTTGTAGAATTATGATACTTTTCTCAAGACATTCTGCAATGACTTTGTTAGTTTTAAAGTAAAATTAATTCCAATTCTTTATCAGTTTCTTTATATTTAAATAGTTTCTAAAATACAAAAACAAAAATCAACATCATCTCATCGAAAAGGAACTTATCCTTGCCATGATATAGCTGATAGAGTGATGTTGTGGTGCTAAACAACAATCTCTCACTCATATGTATAGAGCTATGATATAAGTGGAGATAATTCTAGGCTTATGTAATTTCACAATTTCATTATGAATTTACATTTAAATGTAAGTCAATCATTTCCTTTCAAATATATATATATATATATATTCTTCCCACCAATTATGTTTATACCTTTTTAATATATTTTTTCTATTTTGATCATATACAAACTATTTATTGACCTGTTTAATTAAAACAAATATTTGTAACAAATTGTTCATTTTCGGGACATTATTATAGAAATTGATTTACAAAAATTGGAGTGAAAGTTAAATCACAAGGTATCTTACCCATTTTATGCTAAAAAAATATTATGCTGACGATTTTCACAAACATATACAATATTGGTGTATTGACGGTAAATATAGAATTTATGTGGCGAGGCTTAGAAACGGGGGAAAGACGAGCTTTAGCGAGTATTTCCATCCGTTTCGTGCCGAGCCACATACATTCTATATTTATCGTCAATACACCAATATTGTATTTAATTTATCCTGCAATAAAATTCCCCAAATATTTTTTTTAATTTAATTTAATAAAGAAAATATATATAACGGAAACCCCCATAGATACCTCAATAGTATTTCCGGTAAGGGGTGTAGCTTAACAGCTTTATTAGGCTAATGTGAAAAGTGTTATTATGACAGGGGCGTGGCTTAATTGCTTTATTAGGCTAATGTGAAAAGTGTTATTATGACACTGTCATAATAAAGCAACAGTTTATTTCCACCCATTTATTATGACAAAAAATAACCCAATTGCAGGATAAAAAAAATTCTATGCACATTTCAAATACAGAATAATTTACATGTACATACATGCAAATTGAGGGTGTGATTGTTGTTTATTGCCAAGTGATACATTTTTCAGCTTTTTGGCTGTTACATTTTGATGAGATGGTGATGAAGTCTGCTTTGTTCTAGATCAACACCCTCAGTTGGATTTTAATAGTGCTAGTTCACTGAAACAACAGTCCATTGGTAGACATGTTGCTCCACTCGGAATAAACCATAATTATGTAAAAAATAAAAAGTACTTGTTAAATGCTAAGACTCTCAAAGATGCCAACTTACAGCCATGAGGATTTGTACTTTTAAATGTAACATCTAAAGGAAAATTCCACACAAATTGTTGTCTTTCATCTCTACTCTTCTTTGTCATCTGTGTAATACCATCCTCTAAGCCCTACAATGGTCAAGTGGTTTAACTTAATATGAATGATTAAACATGATGCAAAACAAAACTATCAAAAATTGATTACTGGTAATACAGTAGTTCCCCTCTTATAAGGCCTCTTTCACCAATTAAAGACCACCCCTAATATCAGGTCAGATTTCAGATGCACTGAGAAAGTAAAATACTAGTAAACTGTCCCCCTCAAAAGAGGCCATTTTTTTCAATGAAGAAGGGGTGGCCTTATAAGAGGGAGACTTCTATTCCAAAACAAATTCCATGTTTTCAACAAAATCATGGATTGTGATATGTTTTTGACAAGCTAGTATATAAAATGGCTACAGAAAATAATGTAACCGTCTGCAGAAGTATTATGTTCTCACCAGATAGTTTCCCAGGGAAAATGTTTCCTCACAGGAACAAACGATTTTCCTGCCAATCGTGTTATGTTAAAACACCGAAACATAGTGTGTTTTCAATGTACATCATAAACATTGTTTTAAATGATCAATGATATATAGATTCTTCTCCATCTAGTGGATTGTGATATTTCTCCACTCAAGGTAAATAAATTTGAAAATTTAACTATTGACAGTAGAGAAATATCGTAATCAACTGATAGCAGAAGAAGAATCTGTTTTTACCAATGACCAAAATGTCAAAAATAGTTTTAGGTTGTTAATTTCCATCTTAATGATAGTCAAAAGGAAAATGGTGGAATTCTCATGCAGAAATCCAACCAAAGTGATAATTACAAATATTATGAAAATTTAACAGAAACCAAATAGTTAAACACACTAAGAACAGGAAAAAAATCATAAATAGGTGATGTTTCAAAAAATTTATACTACATGTATTACAATTTTTAATGACATAATACAGTACATGTATTTTAATTTATTTTTATTTTTAATTTCCAATCTAATATTTGAATGTTCCAATGGGATGTAACATATTTGCACAAGGATACAAACCAATACATTTATCAACTTTGGCTTTCAACATGGAGTCTTTTAGGTATTATATATACATCAGGGATACCATTTTGATGGGTCCAGAAGATATTTCTGAAAATTTTGGTGAGTCCCGCCATTGTAAAAATCTAAGATTTGAATATTTTGGCAAAGCCAGGCCTGCTAGTGTAAAAATCTAAGATTTGAACATTTTAGTAAGTCCTGTCATTGTAAAAATTTAAGATTTGAACATTTTGGCGAGTCCCAACTGAAGATGGTGAATCCAGGACTCATCTAGGCGAGTTGCAAGGAAACAGGTTAAAGTGTACTTACTGAAGTTATTAACCAATCTGGTCCATAGTGTAAACAATATTTACAGTAAATGTCATCAAATGCTGGAAACTGTAAAACAAATATAAATTTATTAAAACTTTTAATAAAAGATACATTTTTTTTATAATAATTCATCCCTTGTATCGATTCATACAAAGAAAATCTCATTGGTGGTGTAATAGTTAGTATGCTTGTCTCCATTGCGGTAGATCGTGAGTTTGAGACTGGTTCGGGTCAAACCAAAGACTATAAAATTGATATTTGTCACTTCTCCGACAAGCATGCAGCACTAAAGAGTAAGAGTAAAGACGGGTTGGCTCGGATTCAGGATAATGTGTCCAAGTGGTGCAACATGTCTACCTGTGGACTGTTGTTTCAGTGAGCTAACACTATATAAAATTCCAACTCAGTATGTTGGTCTAGTACAAAGTGGACATCATCATCATCAATCTCATAAAACTGTAACTTGTTCTCGCAAAGATATCTGCTGAAAATTGCTTGTTTGGCATTAAACAATAATCACTGTAATAAAACACCTGTCAAGATTTATCTTGTGGAACTTGCCAAAGGAAAATGGCTGTTAATGACAACCTTGCATTTCAGTTTTTAACATGAAATGCATATACATTCTATATGGAACAGAAGAAGCAGACTCTAAAAGAATACCTGGTCTCACTCTTGGTTTTGGCAGAAGATTGTCTGAGCTTTGTTTTTTTATATTTATCTGTCTTTTAACTACTGGGTTGTTATTTTTGTGTCTAGATTGTCCCATATTCCACAAATAACTTCTTATTTGAGGTATTTTGTGGTTATATTTTGTATTTGTAAAATAAAATGAAAACTTCTTCACAGTACTGTGTGGACTAATTTTGAGTGTGAATACTCCGACACTACATGGGTGCCAGAACATACGATACCTGCTGAAAATTGCACACTTGGTTTACACTGCAGGGATGGGGTCAATTACATAGGAAAGTAATTAATTAAATTACAATTACTTGGCCAAAACCTTCAATTAAATTACCATTACCCTTACAGGGATTTTGAAATGTAATTAATTATATTACAATTACTTTGCAAATGTAATTAATTAAATTACATATTACATTTTAAAACAGCTTTAATGTGCATAGAAAAAATATGAATGAACAGGTAAGCAATAGCAATATGATTCAGAATATACATATAGACAGTGAATAAACTAATACATTATAGATTGAATGTCCATGCAGTTACAACAAAGTTACATGTACATCTTTTTACTGTTACACATGTTAGGAGCCGACATGTTGTGTGTTCAACTAACACACAGCCCCAGTCAAATTGTTAGTGAAAACCCCTTAACAGAATTCAAGTCAAATTGTTAGTTAAAACTTTTTATTATTAAAATTCAATGACCACTTTTAAAGGGAGAAGGGTGGCACTCAGTTGTGCACAACAAGGAATTGTGTACATAAAGGTGATTTAAGACCTGGAGGCACCAAACCAGGTCTGGTTAATTACTCCTGACACAAGCTGTTAAATTAACAAACAAAAGATTAAAGGATTAGAAACAAGTAGTGCCTTAGGCCTTGCACTGTCAATTCTATAAAAAAAAATTAATCACTAATGTTCAATAAAACAATAAACATCTTAATTAATCTATATTTCATTTCTTTCCATAAATCAGATAGCAGATACATGTAGGCCATCATCAGTCATTTCATTATTAAATTTATCTATGGTATTTATTTTATTCATTACCAAGATGACTAAGAACATATAGATTTGCATTTTTGTATTACTATCAAACACAGAGAGATCATCTACATTCAAAACGGAAAAAACTTAATAGTTAATTTGGCCAAATATGCTTTCCTGAATAGCAGTAGAAACAGTTTCAATTTTATTCAATATCGTTGTTAATGTAATTGAATGTAATTGAAAAGTAATTGTAAATTACACACATTTTTGGGAAGTAATTAATTAAATTACCATTACATGTAATTGAATTTTGGACCAATTACACATTACTTTCAATTTCTTGACATTTTGTAATTAATTTATACAGTCAATTACCATTACACATTACAATTACCCCATCCCTGGTTTACAGTAAAAATGTTCAATTACTAATGGCATGAATCTTTATTGACAAATTGTAATGACAGATGATTATTTTTATTTAGCAAATTCCATTCAGCAACAAAAAGTGTACATGCATGCTTGACATAACATGATTGGGCTTGTTGTTCAGCAGCAAAATGGTTTTAAATAGAGAACATCTACGTTTTATCCGTTCGTTTGATTTCATAAAGAAATACCTACCTCTCCTGATTCTATCTGACCTCCGACCATCACTAGAAACACCGAATTTGTTGTCATCTTCGCTAAATTAACAGTTTTTCCTGATACTGCATTGGTATTTGTTGACAAACAAACGTAAAAATGAAAATTCAAGAGAAGGTCCGAAAAGACCAATTTTGTATCCGAGTCGTATGGGCGCTTGATAAAATTTAAATTTCCAATGTACAATCCGGAAATAAAACAGCATCGAATGTTGTTGAAACATGCATGGCTGTGTAACACTTATGCTCTCTACAATGGTGACATTTTGAGAGCATTATGAGCAACATACTGTCCTCACGTAGTAAGCCAGGGGCGGATTCAGTGGGGGGGGGGGGGGGGGGGGCGCACCCGGCGCGCGCCCCCCCTAAAATTGGAAAAAAATATGATTTTTTGGCGTAAAATCGTGATTTTTCACACGAAATACCCCAAAAATGTTCGTGCCTCCCTCCGCAATTGGAAAAAATAAGATTTTTTGGCGTAAAATCGTGATTTTTCACACGAAATACCCCAAAAATTTTCGCGCCTCCCTCCGCTCGGCGCAATTTTTTTTAAGTACGCCCCCCCTAACTTGAAATCCTGGACCCGCCCCTGTAAGCGACAAGATTATTAAAACAAAAGATGTCAAGACAACCTTTTTTCTTATGCTAAAATCTTAATTTATCACCCAATTGAGATATAGTTGTACAAAATGTTCTTATTCCGTGTTTTATACTATTAAAAATCATTTGGGAATAAAAGTAAAGCTGATACGCATTTTATAGTTTCGTTCCCCTGTATCATGATATCCCATAAATATGGCACTGTCCGAGCAGTATGATATTTGCAAGTTAGCCTTTGAAGGAGCCACCGGTGTCTTAAAGCACAAAATAAAGGAGAATCCTCACTTGGCTACAACAAAAGATGAGGTAAAACAAACTATTCTATAAGTTGCAACACTTGAGAGAAAAGGGGGAACATTCATAATCATGGGCCATGACTATACCTTTTTTTATGGTATGACAATGCAAAAATATTAGGGACAATCCCGACATATCTGGAATGCAAAAGATATGACAGTTGCAGGCTGTTATTAAAAAATTGAGAGTGGCAATAGGATGCTGTTATATTGATATATTTGTCTTAAATGAATTGATCCCCTTTGACCCTACCGTCCCTGGCTTGGGGGCCATCATGGCTGTGATCGTATAGTAGTTGGATTTACAACTACCTATTTCATCAGTGCCTATCACCACTAACGTGAGTTCGGAACCAGCTCATGCGAGTTATGCTCGATACAACATTATGTGATAAAGTTTGTCTGTGACTTTCGACATCTCAGTGGTTTTCCCCGGGCGATCCAGTTTCGTCAACCAATAATTCAGATCAGACTTAAAATAAGGTTTCTTGTATTTCGTATACGGGGGAAGGGGGTGGTGATTGGTGGGGTATATACAGTGTACCGTTGATCTTGAACACTGTATCACACAATAAATATTGGCTGGTTTATATTTGGCAACTTTTTCCTCTTCAGGTATGATGAATGACAATATTGCACACACCATTCTATAATTATTTTTTTCGATGTTGTATATAATATTCCAATGACAATGTAAGATACTTTCATTTTGTGTTGTTGAATTTCTTTATTTTAATTCATTTATAAGAAAATTTTGCGTTTCTTTTTATCAAATTTCAATGCAAGTCAATATGTAAACACTCCCATGATTAAAAATTAAAAAGAAGGTATCATTATCTTTTATATGAAAATTGAAAATAAACATGTTTTATTAATACTTTTAGACACACAGAATGCCCCTTCACTGGGCAGCTTCTGGTGGTCATGTAGAGATAATAGAATTCCTCCTTAAACAAGGTGTACCAGTAGATGCCAGAGATGAGGTAAGATTTTAACAGCCTGGTGTAATGTCATCAGAATTCCTCCTTAAACAAGGTGTACCAGTAGATGCCAGAGATGAGGTAACAATTTCTGCAAGTTTTTATTATTATAATATTCATATTGGTACATATATTTTGTAGAAGTAATTTGAAATGAGCTAATTTTAAACTTTTGGCTTAAATACTTTTTTTCTGATATTGTGATTACAGTGACAAATTTGCAGGTATTGTAAAGTTTATTCTGATTTTGTATTGTCATGGTCGTGATCGTATGGTACCAACTACCTATGCAATTAGTGACCACCACTAACGTTGTGTGTTTGAATCCTGTTTAGGAGGGGTGTACTCTATACAACCTTATGATGAAGTTTGTCAGTGACTTGCAGCAGATCGGTGGTTTTCACCAAGTACTCCGGTTTCCCTCACCAATAAAACTGATCGCCACGATATAGCTGAAACATTGTTGAAAGTGGCTTTAAACACCATAACCCTACCCCCCCCCCCCCCTTATATTGTATACAGCTATAGTTGTATTATGCATTGTATGTTAGCATTGAAACACATAATTTATTTATTGGCTCATAAATGTATCATAATAATATTATTTCAGACTGGTTGGACACCTTTAATGATTGCAGCATCAGCAGGTAGAGATCAAATTGTGTCAATATTGGTAACTTGTGGTGCACAAGTGAATGCAGTTAATCAAACAGGACAATGTGCATTACATTATGCAGCATCTAAAAATAGATATGAGGTATTGAACCGTAAAATGACAGGACAATTCTCATATTTAGTACATGTAGTGCAATTCAGTATTATTTTGTTACAGAAAAATACAAATGTATTGTGTAATACATGTAAGTCAGATATAAGATAAAACAGGATAGACTATCATTAAATTAGATAACTACAAAAGTGTACCTTTATAAGGAAACCACAAATGTAATTTCCTTAGGGAACCACACATTTACGTTTGTTAGAACCAAAATCTATGACATTTTTCTCAGTCATAAAAATGAATTACTGGAAGGTTGCTTAAGTCAACAAAGTCATGTCTAGATATCAACTCAAATTATGTATGTACCACATTTCTAAAGTCTTACAAGAAGATTGTCTATGATTGAAAAGGAAGATATCATGCATTGGTTAGCTTTATGGTGTTTAATGCCACTTTCAACAATAGTTCAGTTATTTCGTGGCTATCAGTTTGATTGGTGGATGAAACCAGAGTACCAGGAGAAAACCACCTACCTGCCACAAGTAGCTGACAAACTTTATCACATAATGTTGTATCGAATACACCCCCCCCCCCCTGAGTGGGATTCGAACTCACAATGCTAGTGGTGATGGCACTGATTGCATAGGTAGTTTTAAATCCAACTACCATAGGATCACGACCACAACGGCCCCTATATCATGTATTGAATTTGAGTCCAATTGGAATAAGGTCTTTACTTCTTTTACTGTGCAAATAGAATTTTGTTCAACTAAGTCTTGCCCATGATGGTAAAAAGTTTCATTTACAACACTGGCATAAAACCTTACAGCACGCTTACCAATTTTAAAGGGATAACCCTATTGATTTTAGGTCTGTTTGGTTTAAAGATAGGATGCTGGTTACTTTAAGGTTAGGGTATGGCATTTAACACCACTTTCAACAATATTTCAGTTATATCGTGGTGGTCAGTTTTATTGGTGGAGGAAATCAGAGTACCTGGAGAAAACCACCGACCTGCCGCAAGTCACTGACAAACTTTATCACATAACATTGTAATGCCTGAGTGGGATTTGAACTCACAACATTAGTGGTGATAGGCACAGATTGCATAGGTAGTTGTAAATCCAACTACCATATGATCACAACCACGATGGCCCCGGTTACTTTAAGCATTTGGTTTTAAATACAATGTATTTTGTATGATTGGTCACTCAAGTTCCATAAAAGTTCACTGGCAGCTTTCCTCTAGTCAAAGAAGAAAGGCTAAAGATTTTTGGTACATTGTACATATAAATGTAGTATGACTAATGCAGATTTTGGATGATTGAAAATATTTCACTCGTGACAGTTCAACGTAATAACAAACGCATGTGCTTAATGTGCCTAATGTATGTGATGTACCTTTACAAAATATTTTTATATTGGAAAGCCAAGATAGAATTCAGGGCCGTTGTAATTGTGATTGTATGGTAGTTGCAATCAGTGCCTATAACCACTAAAGTTGTGAGTTCAAATCCTGCTCATGGTGAGGTGTACTCGATGCAAAAGTATGTGATAAAGTTTGCCAGTGACTTGCGGCAGTTCGGTTGTGTTCTTAGGGTACCTCCACCATTAAAACTGACTGCCACAATATATCTGAAATATTGTTGAAAGTGGCATTAAACTCCATAATACTAACCCAAACCCAAGATGGAGTTCACTTATAGAGGACATAGTTTAACACAGGACCTATGAAAGTGCTTTAATAATATTCTTAGTTCAATGTTTTTATTTCAGATTGCTGAATTGTTGTTACAAAAAGGAGCAGATCCAGATACAGGAGACCAGTACAGTAATACCCCACTACACAGAGCAGCGTCCAAAGGTCATGTTAAACTTGTAAAGCTGCTACTACAGTTTAATGTGGATGTTAATTATAGAGATTCACAGAAAAGTACTCCACTGTATGTATCATTAGATATCTTTTATGAAAAAATGTAGATTTTTTAATGCTTACAGGTGTTTTGAGATATTATGTAGACTGTAGGATAATGGGTGTTTAATACCACTTTCAACAATATTTCATTATCGTAGCCAAAAATTAAGTGATCGTCGAAAACCACAGGCCTACTGCAAGTCACTGACAAACTTTTTCAAATAAAGTTGCATCAAGTACACCTCACCATGTGTTGACATCAAACGTACAAGGGTTGGGATCCCATTATTTGGTTTAACCCTGCTACATTTTTGTGCCTGTCCTAAGCCAAGACTTGGATTTCCAATGTCATATGTTGTGGTCTTTTTTTGTGTTCAGTGAGTTAAGGTGAGAGGTGATTGTTCGTTTTGTTGATATTGATTGATTTGTTGACAATCACTGTTCAAGCTTTCTTTTCATAAAGTTAGTGGTAATGAAATGAGCAATGATTACAAAGGTTGATGATGTAAATTAAAATACCATACAATCTCTGTAATGACTGTCCCTTTCATATTAGGGGCTGCTGTGGCCGTGATTGTATGATAGTTGGATTTACAACTACCTATGCAATCAATGCCTATCACCACTAAAGTTGTGAGTTCAAACCCCGTTCATAGCGAGGTGTGCTTGATACAACATTATGTGATAAAGTGTATCAATGACTTGCGGCAGGTCGGTTGATTTTCTCCGGATACTCCGGTTTCCTCCAACAATAAAATTGACCGCCAAGATATAACTGAAATATTGTTGAAAGTGGTGTTAAACACCATAACTCTAACTTCATCTACTTACTTGTAAATATATCATACCGGTATATACAAAATTTTGGTGATTTTCCCCCCACTTTTTGGAGAACTATTTTGCGGAGGTAAAAATTTAAAAGTTAAAAATGATCACAAATCGTTTTTAAGAGAGAATTGATTTGCTGTTTCTAAATTTTACAAAAATCTTGTAAAATGGGCATTGACAGAGATGGAGTGTAGCGTAGCAGGAACGACAACTCTGGATAGAGAATGTAATATTATATGAATTTTAGAGATTATGTGTTCCAAGAGAGACAATAATGTTTGCCTAAATTTGTAGATTTTGGAGTACCGGTATATGTACAGAAATCATACTCAAAAGTTTGATGACTGTGAGGCATGACCTTCTGATTGAACGGGTGTTTGGTGTTTCAACACCATTTAGGTTATACCGTGGTGGTCAGTTTTATTGGTGGGGGAAACCGGACTACCTGGAGAAAACCACTGACCTGTCGCAAGTCACTGACAAACTTTATCACATAATGTTGTATCGAGTACACCTCGCCATGTACGGAGTTCAAACTCACAACTTTAGTGGTGATAAGCACTGATTGCACAGGTAGTTGCAAACCCAAACGACCATACGATCACGACCATGACTGCCCCTTCTTCCGATTGAAAGTTGTTTATCTTAATAAAATTTGTATTCAACAATACATTTTCTTTTCTTATTATAAGACATTGGGCGTGTGAAGAAGAAAGGGCTGAAGTTGCCTTACTGTTGGTTGATCGTGGAGCTGATATAGCTGCACTGAACAAGGTAAGTATCACAACATATTAATCAATCTGAATACAATCAAATGTTAATTATGATACATTCCATATAAATCTGACACAGCTCTGACCTTTAACCTTATGTTAGAGGTCAGTCACATTTCAAACCATCTATCAACAAGAGCCTACAAAATCTTAAGGTATTGAAGAGCATGTCTGTTTACCTATATATAAATTAAGGGCCTCTGGTTTGTCATAACCCACAAACTTGTTTGCTCTTGCCATCGACTGATATCAATCATCCATCGTTAATTTTTCATATTTTTATCATGTTGTCTTATTAAGCCATAAGACTATTTGTAACCAAACTTGACCATTAAGGCGATAGTTATTTTTTAATTGTCTGAAATAAAAAGACACATCAGAAATGACTGGGCCAAATAAAATAAAATAAAACAGGTTTGTGATGTTCCTTGCAAGGTTCCGACTAAATATTGTTACAGATAGGGGTTATCCTGATAACAATACGACTTCATCACCGTCCTCGATGTCACCTAAAATATACATAGTGTAATGGAAAATAGGATAAAACAATTTTTGTTTAATTTATAGTGAAACCAGTCTAAACCGAATCCTGAATAAATAAAGTGCCAGTGTCAGAAATCCTTTGTTCATTCAACCTGTAGAAACCGAACACCTGTCTATTCCAAACACCTAAGCTGGTCCCAAGGAGGTTCTAGTTAGACAGGTTTCACTGTATTTTGATAAAAATTATAGTGTTAATACATTCTTCATTTGATCTGTTTCAGGAAGAGAAAACACCATTGGACTTCGTCTCACCTGGAATGAAAAGATCGTTAGAAAACAGAGCAATCCGACGATAAAGATGGAAGATCTTTAATCGTAACTTTGGAAACAGAATAATTCCCCATTAATATCATACCTTTGTTATATATTTTTAATGTTATGAAATGATTAAAAATATTGCATTGTTGTCATTTTTTGCAGTTCCAAAATGTTGGTGGAAATTACAAGTGACTTGAAGAATATATGTCCTCGTTATATTTTGACTTATCACTGGGTTTGTTAAAAAAAAAAGCAACACTACACATGCCACCAATGCATTATGGGCTGGAGAAACTGCATCTACATACAGGCGTGGTTGTTGTCAGGTTGTCTCTTTGCTTGGTCACTAAAACTTTGTGATGTTTTACAATGGCATGCATCGTTTGAAACTTTATTTTTAAGTGGTCGTGTTCTGCTTTCACCAGTTGCTGGAAACATTGTGCTGCAGCACAGGCACTTGTTTCATTCAAAAAATATATGCCCCCTCCTCTTCCTTACTTCACGGTAAATATCTGCCCTTTTTCCCTTCCCTACTTCGCCTCAATATTTTTCGCTTATTTGTGATCCTTTTGCTGACCCAATTATATCGTTACACTCCCGAGATATTTCTCTTTTCGACTGCCACATTTAAATATACCTACCGGGCCCCCCTCAGACGAATTGGACAAGAATATTCAGCGAACGTCGCTTGGTCTACTTTTCAGTCATTGAAACGGATACAGCCACTTCTGGTTTGTGCTGGATTTTTCATATGCATTCTTGAATCGGCATCTGATTGTACCGCTTTTCTAGATGGAGACCCAGTTACATTAGTGGCTCCCTTCATTCTGGAATGTCAACAACCTCTTCAGATTTAACAGGTGCCTATTATCAGTCATTCCAACTACCACAAGTATATACACACATATTTGTTTGGGGGACAAGGTGTACTCTTTGGTATAATTTGTTTCAGTCTTGCTCTATCCCTTCCCTCCTTTTTTTAGCTCACCTTGCCAAAGGCAATGTGAGCTTTTGGCATCCGTCGTCTGTTAAATTTTCACATTTTAATCTTCTCCTCTGAAACCCCTTGGCCAAATGAACTGAAACTTGGTAGAAAGCATATATGGAAGGTCCTCTATAATAATTGCTCATTTTGACCAGATCCATTAACAAACATGACCGCCACAGGCAATTCTTGTTTCTGATTGGACAATTTTTTTAAATCTTCTCCTCTGAAACCACTTGGCCAAATGAACCGAAACCTGGTAGGAAGCATCTATGGAATGTCCTCTATAAAGAATGCTCATTTCGTCCCGATCCGTTAACAAACATGGCCACCACAGGCAATTCTTGTTTCGGATTGGTTAATTTCTAAAAAATCTTCTCTGTTAAAAGAAAGATAACTCTTGCCTAAACTGTTAAAAGAAAGATAACTCTTGCCATTATCTCCCTTAGAAATTAACTAATGCCGATATAGTGTAACATGTTTGATCTATACATTGCAAGTAGGTATTCACATTTTAATATTCTTTTTAGCAAACCTCGCCAAAGGCAATATGAGCTTTTGCCATCACTTGTTGTCCATCGTCTGTCATCCGTTTACTTTTTACATTTTAATCTTCTCCTCTGAAAACCCTCAGCCAAATGAACTGAAACTTGGTAGGAAGCATCTTGGAAGGTCCTCTCTAAAGAGTGCACATTTTGTTATGATTCATTACCAAACATGGCCACCACAGGCAATTCTTGTTTCTGATTGGCAGATTAAAAAAAATCTTCTCCTCTGAAACTGCTTGGCCAAATGAACCGAAACTTGGTAGGAAGCATCTATGGAATGTCCTCTATGAAGATTGCTCATTTCGTCCCGATCAGCTAACAATCATGGCTACCACCGTCCACCGAAACTTGTTGGGAATCATCTATGGAATGTCCTCTATGAAGATTGCTCATTTTGTCCCGATCGGTTAACAAACATGGCCACCACATGCAATTCTTGTTTCCGATTGGTCGATTTCTAAAAAATCTCCTGCT
Organism: Bathymodiolus brooksi; assembly: GCA_963680875.1. Taxonomy (NCBI): domain Eukaryota; kingdom Metazoa; phylum Mollusca; class Bivalvia; order Mytilida; family Modiolidae; genus Bathymodiolus; species Bathymodiolus brooksi. Next base: position 56,522,127 of record OY804579.1, read on the forward strand.
TTGAAACTGCTTAGCCATATGAACCGAAACTTGGTAGGAAGCATCTACATGTATGAAAGGTTCTGTATTAAGTTTCCTCAAAGCAGAATGAAAGGCGAGCGACACAGGCTCAGCCTCTACTTTTAAAAGTACTGCACTGAAACCTGTCTAAACCAATGTCCTATGGAGGTTATGTTTACGTTTCACTATGTATGTTTGCAGTATTGACTTGCAAGTCCTGATATATCAAGTTGGTTGAAACTATATAGTATTGAGGATTTACGATTAATTTGATTTTTAATACATGTATATAGGACCCTCAATTCATGTCACAACTCTAAAAATCCTTGTAAATCTGACCTACATGTAAATAATATGTTTACCTGTCTATACTGAACAAAACTGATCCCAAGATATTCATAATTGACAGCTTTCTGCTCTGAAATCGCATGGCCAAATGAACCGAAACTTGGTAGGAAGCATCTATGGAAGTTCCTCTATTAAGATTGCTCATTTCGTCCCGATCCGTTAACAAACATGGCCACCATAGGCAATTCTTGTTTCTGATTGGTTGATTTCTAAACAATCTTCTCTGAAACCGCTTGGCCAAATGAACCGAAACTTGATATGCAGCACCTATTTAAGGTCCTCTATAAAGATTGCTCAATTTAAAAGTTCTGATCAGTTAACAAACATTGCCACCATAGGTAATTCTTGTTTCTAATTGGTCGATTTCTAAATAATCTTCTCCTCTGAAACTGAGTAGCCAAATGAACCGAAATTTGGTATGAAGCACCTATGGTAGGTTCTGTATAAAGTTTCCTCAAAGCAGAATGAAAGGCGAGCGTCACAGGCTCAGCCCACAGAGCCTCTAGTTTCTTAACACTGTTGCTATTTTCCACTGTTCACAGATACATTCCCATCGGGATATGGCGACTTCAAGGGAAGCATAATAGTTTCATGTCTGCAGGAAGGTCCTCAATTGAAATAACAATTTCTTATGAAATAGAACATTATCACTCAATCGAAAGGAAAAAAAAGCTACGTTAGGGGTTAGAGAAACTGCATCTACATACAGGTGTGGTTAGTCCTACAGATAAATTTATAATCTCTAAAACTTGTGATGTTTTGCAATGGCATGCATCATTTGAAACTTTATATTTAAGTAGTCATGTTCTGCTTTTGCCAGTTGCTGGAAACATTGTGCTGCAGGTGTTTTTTTTAGAAGATGTTTCATATCTTGTGGTATAATGTTGGTGAACCTTGCTTCTTTCACCTGATAATGTTTGTTAATAACTTACGACAGGTCAGTGGTTTTCTCCAATAAAACTGACCACCACAACTTAACTGAAATTTTGTTCAGAGTGGCATTCAACACCATAAACCAAACCAAACCCTGATTGCTTGCTTTTGAACAGTGGTTCTATTTTGGGTATTCAACTTTTTTTTATAACCATCCAATGTGTTCAAGTTCAAAATATTGTGGATGATTAAATACTGGTACAGGTAGAGTTAAAAAAAACACTTACCGGTAATAATCGATATACTTTCAATGTGGACATTTGTACTTATAATTACTATCAAAGAATATTTCAACATGAAAAAAGTTGCACATATTATGACCAGATTATTTTGTTCAACTGAATGTAGGTCATCACTTGCATTTAGACTTTCAGAAGTTGCCAGGTATGAATTGCATGCATTATCATTAATGTACTAGGAGTGAACGATTGTTCTTAAAAGCCAACTGAGCAATTTTTCAGCTATATCACTATTGTGATGAGAACAATGCGATGATGATGCCCACTTTGTAATAATCGCACATTGTTGGGGTTTTAGAAGCGTTAGCTTACTGAAACCACACTCCACCATCTTGATTCCGAACCAACCAGTCTTTGATCTCGCTTATTAATGCTGCACGTTTAGTGGAGAAGCAGCAAATACCAATTGATAGGAGCTTGAACCTATGATACACCACAATCATACCAACCATAACACCACCGACGCGATCAACCGGTATATACTTGGGGAGACAGGGCCATTTTAAAAAACAAACACTACGAAAAAGACATAACTGGATATGTATGGTATTCAAGGAAATAATTAATTACATTGATGTATACAAAAACCCTTTTTTTCATTTCTTGAAAAGCATTCATTTCCGATTCTTGTGAAAACTTCCAGATTTAGTAACAAGTGTTCAAAATGATTGCATGTTTTCTATCTTGCAGCAACAACAAAATTACTTGCCTGCCTGGTCTACTCCATAAGGTAGGAACAATTAATTTTTATATCCTTCAATGCATTAAAAAATTGAAGTGGATAAGATGTGCTGTATACTTGGATAAGGTCTGAACTGTTGTACAAGTTTGTGACCTTGACCTTCAAAGCCTTATTCAGGAAATGCCCTCTAATGATAGGTTATAATCACCATTTATATTGTTCAAGGCATTACAAAATTTGAAGTGGAAAAGATGTGCTGAGTGATCGTTGTTTAATGCCAACTTAGCAATTTTTCAGCTATTTCATGACAAGAACAAGTTAATTTTCAATGAGATGAGGTCTGCTTTGTACTAGATCAACACGCTTAGTTGGATTTTTATAGTGCTAGTTCACTGAAACAACAGTCTGCGGATAGACAGGTCGCTTCACCCCAACACATTATCCCGATTCTGAGCCAACCAGTCTTTGCTCTTTCTCCTTAATGCTGCAGGCTTAGCAGAGAAGCAACAAATACCAATTTTATAGTCTTTGGTTTGACCCGATCGAGGCGCAAAGTCCTCGAACCCACGACCTACCGCAGTATAACCATAACACCACTGATAAGGTTCTGTATATTTGAATAAAGTTTGTGACCTTGACCTTTCAACTTTATATAAAGGTTAGGGTTTTGAACGTCACTTTCAACAATATTTCAGTTATATCGCGAGTCAGTTTTATTGGTGGCGGAAGAGAAAACCACTCACCTGTCACAAGTCACTGAAAAACCTTATCACATAATATTGTGTCGAGAACACCTTGTCATGAGCAGGATTCAAACTCACAACATTAGTAGCGATAGGCACGGATTGCATAGGTAATTGTAAATCCAACTACCAAACAATCACAACTGCCCCTTACTTCATTTGAGACACACTTTCTAGTGGTGTGGGCTACAATCATGTAAAGTATCATTTGCATCCTTTAAGATATTTCAAGTTCTGAGCCATACAAGATTGTGTCTAGAGACAGAAGACACTTTGATATCAACATACAACCTCTCAACTTTGTTGCAGCAGGTATAAAAGGTGTATGGCTCCACACTACCAGTATTTTTAACTTTAATTAATTCACATTATAAAATCAATTAACAGCTGCAGTGAGCAGTAAGGTAAACTTTTCAAATCAACACATTAAAGTCTTATTGACATGTATTTAATATTAACATAAATACACAGGCAACACCAAAAGTAGCCACCTCCTTCTCTGAATAGTCCATCACTGAAATGAAAAGAAAAAAGAAAAGATAAGAGAACAATCAACTTTATATCTAAACAGTCCTCGAAATGAAAATTTGAATTGACTGGTCCAGATCAAATTCTTGAATTTATTTTTATTAATATAGTTAAAAAAATTGACTGGTCCGAAAAAAGTTTTACTGGTCTTGGGCCGCTGCTTATTATGATGACTTTATATTTTTCGATGAATTAATTTTTCAAGATAAACCAAGTATAAAGTTCAAACCATTTCTTTTCCAATAATTTACTCATAAAACTGATTTGCTCCTTTTTTTAGAATTCATGTAAGATATCATTGCTCACTAGACACATAACAGGAACTAACTTGAATTACACACCTATTTCTGAAGTATTCATCTACTTTTTGACACATTGAAATATTGATTTCTTAGGTCTATATAAACTCATCAACCCCCACAAAAGAACTAAATTGTATAATACTGAAGCTTACAATATATTTCCTTCAGAGATATCAATTCAAACTGACTATGGACAGACAAACATAAATGTGATAACAATATGCCCAACATTTTAGAAGCTGATGGATATAAAATAAAAAAAAATGTATCTTGCTGCATGTTTATAGTACAAATTTAACTATAAACAAGATTGCTACATGTAGCCTTATGTCCCCCGCTGCAACAGAAAGTATGTTATCCATGTGATATATTTATATCAGTAAAGGTATCTATCCCCTTTACTGTAATAATCTGATTTCAATAAGCAAACGATACAAGATCACACAAACATAGTTTATTCATAACAAGAGGGATTTATGAATTATGATTTTAGGTAACCATGTATCCAATTTACTTCTTTGTAGTTTGAAAATTGCATGTTTCTAAAAATAATCTAAATTAATTATTTGAAATTTGAAAATGTATTTATTTCCAAAAATAAATCAAAACAGAAAGATTCTCTGTCTAAAAGTTGACACTTATAAATACAGAAGTTTTCTAAAGTAAGATACAAGTCTTATTCCATTAAATAGGTGTTTTCTCTGTTATACCATAGGTTGTTGTTAATTGTTAGTTCTGTCCCATTTTAAGTAATTACTTTAAGAAAGAAAGTATGGTGGTATTTGGCTCCAATTCTTTCAATTAAACTCCTTTCCTTAATGGATAAGGCCTTTGACCAGGTGAGCTAAAAATGGTTGTCCAAGTATTTCTATTAAATTACTCTCATTATTTTATTACTTGTACCTTTCTAAAAGAGTTTTGGACAACATTTCAGAATTTAATGAAGGGTTTGGGTATCGAAAACAAAATTACTTTGAATCATATAGTACTTGGATACAAGATAGATGATAAAAACTATCTTGCATTAAATTTTTTGATAACAGTTGTAGGGTTTTCCATCTACAAATCGTACTATATATCTGAACAGAAAACAAAGTATATTGATGTTTATAAAATATTTGCCAATGAATATATTAAAAGAATAAATGAAAATAAAACACTTCAAAAGTGTACATTTTTAATGAAAGTAAAAAATAATATAATAAATGTTTTCAAAAGGTATTAAATAGAAATTGTACTTAGGTTGTATATATATTTCATGTAATTCTGATTATAGCCCTGGATAATCATAACAAGATGTAACAGGGAAACACCAAAAGGAGCTTGGACTTTTGGCGTGTTAATTGTAGCAAGCATTTGAATAAAATATATTACGTTGTTAAAAAAAAAAAAAAAGTATTTCTATTAAATTAAGGGATTAGGAGATCAAATTAAAAGCTGAAGAAAAAAGAATGTTGATAGTAAATGCAATATTTTTTTAATGAATGTTAATTAAAGGTTGTCTAGTTAAAATTAGAAAGTATGGTCTTCACTGATAAAATATTTCCCAATGTGTCAGTTATATTCAAAGATTAGAAATAAAGTATTGAAAGAATATAATTATTAACAAATGGTGATAATCCCAGTGTGTTATCACCATTTGTTAATAATTATATTCTTTCACCAGGGTTCACGAAATTGTAAATGTTATTGGCGAGAAAAAATGTCAAGTCTTCATTAATTTCCTATTGCAAAATACCAATCTGCCCAAATTTTGCTGGTCATGTTTGACGGGACGGACAAATTTCATGAACTCTGGTTTCACACACACACATTTAAAAAATGTTAAAATTTAAATACACGAAATCAATATCACAACATTAGTGTAATTATTCAGGTATCACCTATCAAAAATAAGACACACACTGAAAACAGAAATCAAAAGCTTGATCAAACTTCTGAATGGTTTTCTATTTACAGATGGTAAAGGACCTGCTAAGATCTAATAATAGGTAAAATATTGTCAAATATTTCCAAAAATACCAACAACTTTACACTGGTAGGGAATATTTACCCTTTAAAAATTATACTTTTGCTTTAAAATAAGAATTTCAATCTGATCAAAGCAGATCTTTACATAGACACAACAGTTCGCAATCAAGAAAAATTACTCAAATCAGGGTTTGACACAATTCTTGTAAAAAAAATTTGGTATACAAACCTGAAGCTCACATGAAAGTCCATTACAAATTTTGAAACACAATTTTTGGTATATAACCATGTATAGGTTGGGTTCAATTATTTGTGTAGTTTCAGATGATTCATTAAAAAAAATATATCATGAAAGGTCATATGTCCAACTTGTTTTGTAGTGGAAGTCATCTCAAATATTAAATGGAAAAGAAAACAAAACAGACTTTGTGGAAGATTATTCATGGAACATTCCTTCAAAGTTCAGTTTGATATGATTTCAAGCTTCTGAAAAATTCAATATGCCATTATATGGGCCATTTGTTAAACAAGTTATCATCAACCCAAAACAACATAAACTTTGTAAAGGCTTATCCAATGTCCATTTATGTACAGCTTGAATTTGGTCATCTACAGAAAATCTGTAAATTTAACTATTATTACTATAAGCACAGCTCACTAAGATATACTCCCCGCTTCCCACAACCAAAACATTACCGATTGTTCCGACCAAAAATGAAAGGGACCCTTCTCTCTTCACCGGTAAGCTGCTGATAAAATTTAAAACATTCTGAGAAACACTACTCAAGTTATCATACGACATAGGGTAAAAATCCTGTTTTCCGTCATATCAAGTCCAATAACTATGGAACGGCAAAAGTGAAAATCGTCACAAATGAAAGGGATCCTCCTCTCTTCACCGGTAAGCTGCTGATAAAATTTCAAAACATTCTGAGAAACACTACTCAAGTTATCATAAGACATAGGGTAAAAATCCTGTTTTACGTCATATCAAGTCCAATAACTATGGAACGGCAAAAGTGAAAATCGTCACAAATGAAAGGGATCCTCCTCTCTTCACCGGTAAGCTGCTGATAAAATTTCAAAACATTCTGAGAAACACTACTCAAGTTATCATACGACATAGGGTAAAAATCCTATTTTCCGTCATATCAAGTCCAATAACTCTGGAACGGCAAAAGTGAAAATCGTCAAAAATGAAAGGGATCCTCCTATCTTCACCAGTAAACAGCTGATAAAATTTTAAAAGATTCTAAGAAACACAACTCAATTTATCGTACTACATAGGATTTGTCTACAGACGGACATGGTGAAACCAGTATACCCCCCTACAACTTTGTTGTGGGGGGTATAATAATAGAGGGAAAAAAACCACATTCCTGTTCTGTTTGAACAAGTGATTTTACAAAAGAAGTTATAGACGATAGATGAAAGTTGGTGTCAAAGATGGACAAAAAGTGATGTCCAGTACCCTTTAGGGCTATAGAAACGTGAGCTAAAAAGGTTAATCAGAACATCCAGCATTATAATCAAGCACTAATTTCCAACCTAGTTCATCTACACAGATCTAACTAATGCCTATAAAGAGATATCATAGTTTTCTAAAAAAAAATAATCAAACATGTCAAACCCTGTCAATCAGAGAAAACCTTTAATTGCTCATTCAAAATCAATATCAGTCAGATTGACTTTTACATATTTATTTTCTGAAAATTAAAATCTTTTCACAACAGATACATGTCAACATATTTTTTTTTCAGATGTGTTAAGCCCCAAATATAAACACCAAATTCAGGAGGTCAAATGTTAACCTTAATGAATTACATTTTCCAAACATTTTTCAATACATGTATCATGAACTGTATTACTTATTATTCTACTGAAAGACCACAAATTCATTATGAATGAGCATATTTAAAGGGCAATTGTTTATCAGTTGTGTTTATCTGCAAGTTAAAATAGTGGATAGATAAAGGTATTCACGCTGATGTGGCAATAAAGAGTACACTCGAAATCTTACCATATTCCTTTGCATATTTATCTCTGAAATATGAAGTTACCAGTTCCATTCATAATTCATAAAGCTTCAAAAACTGTTGCAGTTCTCATTGAAACTACCACAATCAAATTGAAGTTTAGTATACTATTGAAATTGGTAAGCACTTAAATGCTTTCCTAGCTTTACACAAGCAAACTTTATTTAAAGTACTGTACTGTCGTGAATTTATGTCAGTGCTACTCATCAAAATTGTCTCTTATGTTACATTTAAAAAAAGAAAACAAAAAGATTTTTATAGAAATTTTGAAAAATAAAATATCTACAAAAATGTAAAACAAGATAGAAAGAAATATACAATTCCTTTAATATTGTTCTTTTTATACTCATTAAAACAAAAGATGTCAATCCCAATTTTCCACAGAAATTTTTTTGAGATTCTTTAACTCTGGTAGCCATACACATTGGGTTCACTGTTAATAAAAAAAAAAGTATATCTATGTTCCTGAAAAAACCCCACAACTTAAACTCTTATTTTATCAAAACAAGTACAGCATTCAGCTTTTGGTACAACTAAACATCTAACTGTCATACAAATATTAATTACTGTATATTAATTATATGACATCTAAAAGTACATTTATTATTAATATGTTATCATGCAAAAACATTAACTTCCACCAATTTTGCCATACAGCTCCACATTGGCAAATGTCTCCAAATATTATCAATATCAGAAACACAAAAGGCATAAATAACCATACAATGATCGTTCAATTAAAAAAAATCCCCAATAATTGTGTTAAATCTATATTCCATCACACAATCGTTACTTGATGATGGACCATCCAATGATCATATTTGACAGTTTCTGCGCACATTGATAATGGCAGATTAAAGATATTAGTTAACCAGGTTGGTCTTAACAGTCGATATTCTGCATGATATAGTAAAAACTAATATAGTTGCAATAAATTATTAATATTTGTGTCCATCAAAGAAATGATTTGTTGGTTGGTTTTATGGTGCTTAACGCCATTTTCAACAATATTTCAGTTATATCGTGGCGGTCAGATTTATTGTTGGAGGAAACTGCAGGACCCGGAGAAAACCACCAATCTGTCACAAGTCACTGACAAACTTTATCACATAATGCTATACACCTCGCTCTGATCAAGGTTCGAACTCACAACATCAGTGGTGATAGGCATAGGTAGTTGTAAATCCAACTACCATATGATCATGGCCATGACAGCCCCTTCAAAAAGATGAAAGATCGAAAATAAATCCCTTAGACTTTATTACCTACTTGTCCATATTTCCCATTTTGTAGTAGCTAAATTAACAAATTACACCAGCATGCATACAATGTAGTACTTATACCCTTCAATTTTTTATAAACAGATCCTCACCTTTTTGCCTGTTCCAATCTTGGCTTTCTTCGTTCCTCTGACCTTCTTTTGTCTGTTCTTTCTTTCTTTTCTTTGTTTTCTACCAGCTCTCTGTAACTTTTCAGCCACACCATGCTGTCAAGATATAATACATATCACGTATTTATTTGCTGAATTGGCCCAGTGGTTTTAGATGAGTAGATGAAAATGTGAACAGATATCAATACTAAAAAATAATATTTGACCCAAGTCGGAAAGCACTTATAGGTGTCAAACCACTAATTCACCAATCAGAGCTTAGAACATATACGAAAGTAGTCCCTTTTCAAGAAAAAAGTTCCTTTCACTTTGTATACTGAATGGAGTGGACTAATCAAAATTGATAATTGAAGTTAAATAGATAGGGATTATTTTGAGCCCAAATTTGATGGACTTAGTTGTATTTTAATACCTCTATGGAGGATTTGATGCATGACCTATAAATACTGAATTTCTTGGAGATGACCGAGCTATTTTTAGAGTAGGTGTTTCCCATAGCATGGCATTTCACTGCAAGACTTGAAACATGCCCTGATATTTTGACAGAACGTCGAGGAATCATGTACGTTTCAGAAAATATATGGTCTTGGAAAGGTTAAACCTAAGGATTTTCCAGGAAATAAAACCCGGTAGTGTCGGAACGCCATTGATTTTTTTATATCTAGGTGGGGGGCGTAAAACGTATTTCTTCTCTGGGGGTTGTTGTCAAATTTCTAATTAATTAATCAATCGCAGTTGTCGGTATTTTTACCATTTCGGTATATTAAAATAGACTACTTGCCGGCAAGTCGTGTCACTGTGTTGTTCGTTAAACGAAGTATAATATTCAGTTGTTTGCTCCGCGATTTCGCTTCGTTTGCGCGATTTTAAAGCCAAATTGTCTTCCTTCATCTTCCGAATGATATGTTATGTAAAAAATGGAGAAATACGAATGATGAACTGTTACCTGGTTCTTTTATTTTCATTCCTGGGTTCCCAGATAAAAAGTACCAGTTGAAAACGAAACGTGGTAAAATGCCGAAATGGACTGGGATAATGAACAAATTTGCCACTGGTTAACAGTCGTGGGCTTGGGGGAATATGTTCAGGTGTTTAGAGGTATGTTTGTCAAACTAGGTATCACAGAAAAGGAATCGTCTGCTTCGCTTTTCTTATTGGCGAGGGAAAGAGGGGGTTCCTCGTTTTAAATTTAATTTCTATTTTCTAGGTGGGGGTCATTTTAAGTATTTATATAAAAATATTTAAAAATCTGGTTGTAGTACCCCAAATTATTCACAGAGTTCCGACCCCCCCCCCCCCCCCCCCCCCAGGTATTTTTTCCTGGAAAAGCCCCAAGATAAAATGGCCTGGTAGGCTCGAAAAAACACAAATTTAGTAGAAAACCTTAAAGAAATTAAATAGTGGTTTCACATCTTATGGCAGGTAATTGCATTGAAAATAAACATCAACTCTCCCCCAAACAGGTTTATAAGCAAACACTGAAATAAATATGTTTTTCATGATCCTTTTGTTATTATAGATTCCCAAGACATTTTTGAAGTATGCAAATTAATTCGATCCAAAAATGACCCCAAAAAAATGTGCAAAAATTTATGTAGAATAAAACTATGATGTCCAAAAGCTTCATTTCAGTGTAAAGATCTTGGACCTAATCAACATTTCACGATGTTTGTTGATCTATAGTGCCTAGACCATAATTTTTAATTTGATATAACGAACTATAACTATGTTTTTCTATTTGGCCTCACTTGTAACTGATGTCAAGTAATTCCATTCAGTATTTTACCCTCCTATCATTTACCAAACTCTGTATAATGTATTGCAAAATGTGGGAGTCTTAAATTGAGACAAATATATTTATTTAAACACATATTTTTTTTAATTCATAAAAATCCCCCTTCCCTCTATACGTATTTCAATTTCATACTCTGATAAGTCTGTATTTGGGTTCAAATTTCTTGGCGTAATCTAAACTGTCATAAATCAATCCAAATCCTGTGGTCTTTCCACCTCCGAATTTCGTCCTGAATCCAAAACAGAATATGACATCAGGTGTGGTTTTGTACATTCTTGCCAATTTTTCACGGACATCAGTTTTGGCAACCGTCGCCTTGCCGGGATGTAAAACATCTACAATCTGAAATTTAAAATGTGACAATTGAAGAAAATTAGACCTAAATTTCGAATTGGTTTACTGTTGCAGTCAAATTTTTTTATTGGTTGTATTTGCGGAAATACTCAAAATATTGGTTATTACAGTACACTCAAGGACATATTGTGGTGGATCACCTTCAGAGACGGACTGCCTGTCATGTCTGACTTGGAGTCTACAGGTGTTTGTTGATTGCACACCTGTTGTGTGAATATCTGATAGTGGCTAAATTGGGGGTCGTAAATTTGTACCTGAAGGTGATAAAGCTATGACTTGCATGTACCTGTTCTTGTATTTATTTAAACACACATTACAAATTTTAATTCAATAATTTCAGACAAATAAAAAAATAATTATGTTTTTTTTCCCCAAGTATTCATGGCCATGTTTGTGAAAAAAGATGAAGAAAATAAAATTAGTTATTCTCATTTGTTTTCTTTTTACTGAAAAAAAAAATGTAATTCAATATTTATAAATACTGATAAAAGACAATTTTAACATCAATATACTACTTGAATTTTTACATTTTTATCACCTTACTTTGATCATTTACATTAAAAGAATTATTAGTTTCAAATTAATCAAGCTGTCTTAAAACAAGTTAGATGTTTTTTTTACATTTACATTATTAAATGTGTAAAATAATTTGTATTTTTTCTAATAATGAAGAATGAATGAATAAAGATGATTATTAAAAATTAAAGCAATGAATGTGTATTTACTTTAAATAGTAAAGAATGATTTATCAAAATTGATTGCACAGAAAAACTAATATGGTTAAAAATCATATAATCCACTTAATTTATCACTTCAAAACTAGTCCTATTGAAGTTTAATAAATATGTTTTTGTTTTTTTTACACATTCATGTACTCGTATAATTGCAAAATAAAGGGCCATAGTCAGACAAAATGATTTATTCAAACAAATTTTTTTTTGGTATGTCAAATAGTATTTCAAATTTAAAAGAGAAAGAGACAGTCAGATGGGGGCTGGGAAAAAGCTAACATTAATTTGAGAATTGACAACAACTTTTGTTACTTTTTGAAATATTTGTGTAGCCCTTAAAAGGGCTGTTTTTCTTGTGTAGCACTAAAAAGGGCCGTTTTCTGTAAATGTTGTTACTGCTGTTTGATGCCAGTGATCTTTGCCTGGAATTCTGTTTGCTGAAGCTTTTCTGCAAAGTACTTGAGCGATCTGTGTCTGGATCTTTCAGGGAAAACTTGTTTCAATTTTGGTTGTTGATTCCCGGATTTGTCTGTTCCACAGACTTCGATTTTTTTCCGTATTTTGTATTATTTTTGTCACTCTAGACAGCTTCCTTGGTGATCGGTATTTTGTTGTTACTTGTTATTATATCGGTTGGGTAAATCAATAAGTTTCAACCGATTTAAGTTTAAAAATTGCAAACCTTCACATCAAACAACATTGAAGTATTGTATTTATAAGATAAAATCTGCTGAGATTTAGTTGCGAACGGAAAAAAATGTACATATAAATTTAGGTCACATTTTACACTCTTGTAAAATTATGTGAACGAAAATACACGATTCAGCTGTAGGTTTAAATGTTTGACGCAAATGACACACCTGTAAAACAAAAAAACCATCATACTTCTGAAAGTCAGCAAATTTTGCCACAATGGAAGTAACACCGCAAGATTAAATCTAAAAATAGATAGATTCCAGATAAATAATGAATATTCAAGAGATGGGATGCGAACGGAACAAATACACATCGAAATTTTAAATCATATTTCACACACTTGTAAAATTATGTGCACGAAAAAACACAATTCAGCTGAAGGTTGAAAATATTGAAAACGCAAACACACATATAGAAACGATTGTACTTCTAAATGTCAACAAATTTTGCCACAATGGAGGTGTAGATTCAGTGAGAAAAGACCGCTAAATAAGGTCTAAAAATAGATAAGATTCCAAGTAAAAAATGAATATTCAAGAGATGAGCTTAGAGTTGGAAAAAAACCCACGAAAATAGAACAAATTGTAAAATATATTTAGTGAAGGACTACTGATTTTCATAAAATTCGACAGAAATAAATTATTTTCTACATGCTTCCACAAACAAGAATAGTTTGATTCTAATAAATATTGATGACCCATGACCCATTTTATCCAAACCACGTTACATGAAAAAGAAATTCTATTCAAAATTAATCTAATCAGGTCATATCCTGTCACAGGTAGGAATTAAACATTTAATCTTGTTAACTACACCTGTTGGCTCAACTCTCTAGTTTTATGACCCTTTTTATTGCACCTGTCTCCATCCAACCTGTTGTCTGACATGTCGGATGTCGGACATCTATCACAATATGTCCTTGAGTGTACTGTGGGTAGACCAAAATACTGGTTCAATCTATAACTTGAAATTACAGTGGAACTTATTGGTTAACTGTTTTCCTCCATTTTGGAATGGAGTCTGCATCATCCTTTCAGGCTATCCTCTTCAGTAAAATAACAAAAAATTAGGAAACAAATTCTGACCAAAAAAAAACCAGACTGACAATACCAACTCAGTGACCATGCAGTGAAGATGTTTTGAACAATGTAGTGGAAGATAAAGCAGACACTGACTGGAAAAAATTAGATTAAGATTTAGTTACCATCCACAAAACCAAAGTTTCATCTAGTATTCATACAGTTTTTGAAAAATAACTGTTTTCCTCCATTTTGGAATGGAGTCTGCATCATCCTTTCAGGCTATCCTCTTCAGTAAAATAACAAAAATTTAGGAAACAAATTCTGACCAAAAAAAAACCAGACTGACAATACCAACTCAGTGACCATGCAGTGAAGATGTTTTGAACAATGTAGTGGAAGATAAAGCAGACACTGACTGGAAAAAATTAGATTAAGATTTAGTTACCATCCACAAAACCAAAGTTTCATCTAGTATTCATACAGTTTTTGGAAATCATGTTCAATAATAAATCTTGAAATTTAAAATCTAACAACTTACCATCTGCTTCCGGCACAGCAGACGATTAGTCATAAATTTCCTTGTACGAATTGTGGCTCCTTCACTCTGAAATATAAACAATACATTGAAATTTCATAACAAAAGCTATGCAAAATATATTCAAAATTAAATACAATGGATAAAAGCTGTCAACAGACAGCATGCTGGGAATGTTGGTCTAGTACAGAGGACATTATCATGTCATTGAAATTCAATTTTTTTCTCAACATGACATAACTGAACAATTGCTCATTTGGTGTTAAATTTATATTATAACCAACAATCACTCATTCCATTTATCATGGACAATAAATGTTATTAGTTGTAATCAGGTAGAAAGCAATTCAATGTGATGGATGTCAAGTGGTAAAATTGACCACATAATGCAGTCATCATAAGAGACTTCCATTCCAAAGTTTTGACCTGATGGCATCAATAATCGTGCTTATAAGTAGGAATTACAAAATGAGATCATTGTCTTAGTTAAAAATATGGGCGTGTTGGTCAAATAAATGAATCTTTTCTTTAAAAAAAGTGGGGGCATTTTTACATGCATTCATTCCAAATAACATAATTTTTAGAGTTGGTAAATGTTGTGTAGCTATTAAATGAATTGACACTTTCACAAGTCTACGACTATGATAAAACATGAGTCATGATGATTTCTTAACATTTTCTTCTGTGTATATCAATTAAAACATAGCTTGTAAAGACCAAACCACCCACGTAGTGGAATAGAAGGCAAATTACAATTTAGTCTTCTTCCAAATACAGGACTAGACTCAAAGACAAGGGTTTGAGAGTGCAACATTAAATGGACCAAATTTAAAAGAAAACAAAATTGGGTAAAGTTGTGGTCTATCTGAGTGAAGATCGTGTGGTCATGTTTGTACAATAGCCATTGTCCCACTAACCACAGTGTCTTGTCAAGATACTACAAGATACTGTGCACGAACAGGCACCAGAAAATGTGCAATGCTCGACCTCGTCGTTTAAAATCGATTTTGCAAGTTGAACTAGTTTGTCTGCACAAGCCAGCTGGTTTACCATAGAGTGCAGTTGAAGGATTCAACTCCAGAACTATGTACTGTTTCATCAAATTATATTAATTATTGAATTTCAATTATTATAGGTACATTTTCTCATAGCAAGTGAGTACTTGGGGGCACTTCACATTTAACAAATTAACAATAAATGTTCTACTCGAAATCACATAAGATACATTAAAAATGTTAATATAAAGTGCTATGTTCTTCTTTTATTCACAAAGATAAATAGATGATCCATATAGTGCACGATTTTAGGCGATTGATTTGTACTCTGTTCATACCATGTTGGTGGATTTGTTGACGACGGAAGAAAGGACCTACATAAATCGGAAGTTGCACAAATCTGGGAAATGTTCAGTTTCTTGTCTCCAAAATATTTTAAATTACTTTAAATGTTTTATTTACACATACCCTATGCTTTATTAAAATAAAATTATTTTTATATAGTATAAAATGAAAATTAATTTTTTTTTTCACAATGTGCATCACGTTAGTTTCGGTTTATACTTCCGGTTTTTACAAACAAGTAAATGAAAGTTGCTTGCTTCAGTAGAAATTTATGTGACAAGTTCAATTTCAGTTTTGTCTGTAACAACTTCTTAAAAGTAATCAGTTAATCAAAAGCTAAGAAAAATAACACGTTCTGAAGAAATAAATGAGTGTTCAATCTAGATCTGATTGAAACCAGTGAATTTCCACCACATCCACCGTTTCGTCGTTTGGCGTTTGACACCTTGAAAATGATACGACATTGTTTACTATCTAGTCAACAAATCCCTTCCTTACCAAGTTTAAGCATATTTTATTAATTAATAAATAATGTTGTACAATTAGATAAATTTCAATATGATATAATACAAATAATGAAAGCAATTCGAAAACAAGTTTTGAAAAAAACTTATATTAATTCGTTTCCCTGTTATATCTCTTTATAATAATTGGTCTCGAAGTTTAAACAATAATATCAAATTAACCACCTTACCTGAGATATGTTTCTGATTTTACTTTGTATCAGTTTATTACTAGACAGATTTCTTGCTTTCAGTTTCATATAGTCCGAGATTCCTCTGCCGTCTAACGGCTTTTATGGATTTTCTGTAGCCGTTGGACGTCAGAGCGCTATGCATACGGAAAACAGCGGATTTGTTTCTCCAACTCTGGGTCAGCACATTTCCATGTTTCGTGGCTATCAGATTTTATTTTCTATCAGAAACCCTTGTATAAATCGCTTCACCAATCATTTTTCTATTCATTCATAACCATCTTACCCTCAGAAAGTGGTGCTACACTCCATTACAGCACGATTTTGCCTTAGATCCTATGATTCCATTTTTCAAACATTGCCATAGATCCTATGCTTCCATTTTTCAAACATTTGTCAAGTGACTACGAGAAAACCACGATTACCGCAATGTATCATGGGAGATGATTTGCATATAAACAAACAAACAAATATTTGTATTGCCAATCATACACGCCTGTTAAGGCAGAACAATTAACATAAAATTTAATACAGTTGATTATATTGATTGGTAATGATTTTAACAGCAATAGTGAATTACAAATAACCATAAGAAAAAAAAATGATGTAGTACCTTGTCCAAAAAAGGGGGGACGTAACACATGCTCTTTCCGAAGCCCGTTGGTAACACTCTGCCATTGAATCTTTTCTTTCCAACACATTCTGTATTATTTCCTTCTGCTCTGCTTTGATCTATAGATGGACTGTTTGTCCTGCAGAATACGCTTAAATGTATCGTCTTCCATGCGATTTGAATGTTGTTTACGTATGCAAATAATGCTCAAATAATTTGGTGCGCTGAATTAAGTAGCTCCCATCATGCATTGCGTTACTGTTATCATTCAGTTAGTATTGCGAGATCACGTTTGTAGATTCGAAAAATGGAAGTCAAATGGCGGAATAATAGGATCTAAGGCAAAATTGTGCTGTAATTGAGTGTAACACCACTTTCTGAGGGTAAGATGGTTATGAATGAATAGAAAAATGATTGGTGAAGCGATTTATATAAGGGTTTCTGATAGAAAATAAAATCCGATAGCCACGAAAGGTGGAAATGTGCTGACCCAGAGCTGGAGAGGCAAATCCGCTGTTTTCCGTATATATAGCGCTCTGACCTCCAACGGTTACAGCAAATCCATAAAAGCCGTTAGACGACAGAGGAATCTCGGACTAAGTTTCATAGTGAAGGATAATCTTGTTGAGATTTGACTTCAGAACAGAAGACTGGAGATACAGAGCTGAATGTTTCTGGCCTTCATTTACTTTAAGGGTCCCAACACAACCTTAGCAAAAAGAAGGGTCTTGAGATCAGGGTTAGCATTTATAGATTTGAACCCCTAAAGTAAATTCTAAAAATACTGGGACCCCAAAAGTAAATCTAGGCCACATCTCTTTGGAAGTCAAATCTCAACGAGATTAATTGGACAAGACTACAATACATTTTTTGTATATATTTTTTTGTAAATGTTTCCAACTATGTGTGACTAACAGTAGTGCATTTATTCTGTTTCTGAAAAATGCAAATTCCAGATAGCATTCAATCCTAGGACCTCTCAGTATTGTATGCGATTTCCAGTCAAATCGGCCCCAGGTCAAATCTGCCCCAGTTAAATCGGCCCTAGTCAAATCGGCCCCAAGTCAAATCGGCCTCAAAATGAAAGTCCAATCGGCCCCAAAAAGAAAAAGAAAAAAAGAATAAATAAATAAAAATTATGTATTAATATAAATTAATATTTTTGGTTAAAAGATGTAAGATTTAAATTTGATTGATGAGCAGATTCTTTTATGTTCGTATCAATGGTATTTTAACATTTACTGGTACAAAACGCAACTGTACTAGACAGTTTTAATTCTTCAATAATTAAAACGTATTGGATGTATTGACATTTAGTAAACAACAAAAAAGGCAGACATGTGATTTCCCGGTCTGAAAAAAGAGTGAAACACATTGTTCTTGTTTATAATGCACACCCCTCCTGCAAAATAAAGAAATTATGTAAAATCCAGCGCATTATGCACCAGTAATTACGGACATACATTGTATTATCAAATTAAATAAACAACATAATAAAACAATGATTTGATTAGGAATTAAATAAACAACACAATTAACAATACATATTATCAAATTAAATAAAAAAAACATAATAATACAATGATTTGATCTGGGGCCCATTTGACTTGGGGCCGATTTGACTGAGGCCGATTTGACTTGGGGCCGATTTGACCTGCTACCTTGTATGCCAACTGAGCTAAAGGAGATCTGCACTAATACAGGTAGCAGATCATGGTTATGAACCTACTATAGTTCCTATAACCTTATGTAGTGTACCTGTTACACATGCATTCATAAGGTACAGAGTTGCATTTATTGTTTCAAATTTTATTTAAAAAACTACAAGAAGATGGAATAGTTAGCAAGGAAGCTAGATATTGATATTGAAGAGAAAAATACAACATCAATGAGTATAAATGTACCCTCAGTGTTGTGAAATCCATGAAAAATTAAAGTGGAATGTTGACATCACAGACAAGTGTTTACACACCACTCGTGTAAGCTACACATACAAGTGTTTAATTTATGTACTTCAAATCTGCATACAATTTGAATAAATTGTTTGGTTATGAATATGAATAAAAAGCCTTTTCTATAAAACTACAAACTCACTGGAACCCAAACAGTGCATCAATAATAAGGTGTGTCATACACACTCAGGTGAGCCTCTAGTTACTTTATTTTCACCTGTATGGTAACACCAGTTTCTTTATAATTTTTTCTATTAAATTAAATTAAATAATAAATTGTTGTTGATATATTTCAGGTTCAGCTTGTGTGTATAATGAGTGAACCCCCTCTGAAGAAGAAAAGAACACTTCTAGACTTTTTCAGAAAGAAACAACCAAAATCAGATAATAGTATATATAAATTTGTGTCCTACGAATAGACGTTTTGCACATTTCAATTTTTATTTCAACGTTTTTATATATATATATATATATATATATATATATATATATATATATTTTTAATAGGTGTTATTTCCCTTGCAACTGGCAAAATGGTACCCATTCTATTAAGATCAATAGAATATTGGAGGATAATTTTATAGCAATTGGAAAATTCACATGTTGTTAAAACATTAAAATTTTGTACAGATTATGGGAAAGATAATTGTTATTTTCATTGAACTTTGCATGAAATAGGACCTTTTGCCCATCTTAAAGGGAAATAACTCTTATAAGAACGTATAATTTTAGAATCATGTTGGAAATGTTCAAATGTGTTGTATTTTGCTAGAACATGAATATATATTTATTTTGCAATCATCTCTTGTACTATGCCAATAAATGGTGTACAAAGACACTTTTGCTTTCATATACTATATATATAAATGAACTATTTAATTGTGACGTTGTGTATAGCTATTGAAAATGTTGTTGGAGATTTCATGAAAATATAAATCACATTTGAATATCAAGCATTTCAAAATAAATACATTCTTTGGGGATAAAAGTAGCAGCTTATAGTAAGCATTTTACGGTATATGGTCATTGTCAAGGGGGGGGGGGGTTCAAATTATTTCGAATTAACGGTGAAACAGACCAGAATTGGATATGCTTACAATCTAATTCTTTAATATTTTCATGTTAGCATAAAATGTGTTGTTGATCCAATAGAATTTGGTGACAAAATTTAATTGTAGGGGCATTTGTGGGTGAGGAGTTAAGATTGTTGGTCTTTCTTACCTCAATAAGTGGTAGTGTTGATAAAACACCAATAACACTAACCCATCAATTTCTCAGTAACCATACATCATGAGTTAATAATTGATTTGACACAATTGACTGTACATTTCATATAGATCTGGACTTCATTGACTTTGTTGAAGTTTTGCTATCTGACAGAACATTTTATAAGGGACATATAGTTGTCAAAATTAATGATTATTAGATGATTACGTTAAGCTAGAGAGTTGGGAACTTGAATATGGGCGAGCACTTGCTTTCTATCAACTTTTTGTTTTTGTCCGATTGAAGACATTAATGCTGTTTTTTTTTGTATATTATTTCCTCATTAAATATTTGCAGGTTTTTTTGTGTTTATTAAATCCTTATTTGGTATTTGTATTATATTGTTTGTGTTTGTTAATTCCTCATTAAATATTTGTGCTTTTGCTTTAGCTAATGCAGTAAAAGATAAAAAGAATGAAGCTGAAGTAATTGATGTAGATATGGCTGAAGCTGAACCTGGGAAAAGTTCAAGGTAACATACTTTTACATTGTAACTTGCCAGTATATGTTTGTTTGTTTGTTTGATTGTATCTGATATATTTCAGTTATAATGTGGCGGTCAGTTTTATTGGTGGAGGAAACAGGAGGACCTGGAGAAAACCACAGACCTGTCGTAAGTCACTGAAAAACTTTATCATGTTGTACACCTCGCCCTGAATGAGATTCGAACTCACAACATCAGTAGTGATGGGCATTGATTGCATAGGTAGTTGTAAATCCAACTACCATACGATCACGACCACGACGGCCCCTGTAGTATAAGCAATTCTAATAAAATTTAATATAAACACAATAATTCATGGCACAGAATAAAGATTGGGATTGATTTTGAAGATTCTAGCCTAACCGTTTTTAAACAAGAGGCCTTAAGATGCCAAAAAGGGTGCTTTTTTGATTTTTTTGTATATGGAGCGTTTATTTTTCAACCAGTTTTGATGATTTTGTTCTTTCTGTTCCATTTAAAATTCTCCCTCTGAAGTATTTTTCTCTAAATTCCTAGTGAAATTCCTTACTGAATTTTTTAAAGAGATTCTACCTAGTGATGATTTTTGGTGGACAATTATCGTTTTTAATAAAATTGGTGCAGGAGGAAGCCCTTGTCGACCTGCTGTTGTTATATCGTGCTGTGCCTGGCATAGCCCTTTATTCAGTTCTAAAACTTTCTACTCTCTTTTATCCTTGTCAAATAAATCTTCATAAACATCACCATAAACCATAAACAGAAGATCTGTCTATTTCGAACACTGAAACTGGTTTCAAGACGGTTTGGTTTATATACCGTCACCAGGGTTGTATAATGCACATTCACTGTATATGTACTGCAAATGTATTCACTAGTGACATTAATTATTAACTCACAAAGAATACTGATCCATGGATGAATTTCTGACAGGTCGTTTTACCATTTTTCCATGACTTATTCATTAAAGCAGCCTTGTTTCATTATTATGTAGATCTAGTCATTTACATCCAGTAATTAAAGTGTTTAGTGACATAGAATCGGGTGCATCATTTGATGGCAAGGCTGCAGCATCTTTGAAAATTAAAGGTAAATATTAAAATTTGAAGAAGCAGGTTATTTAACTAATTCATTCTAAAGATATTTGGAAGATATATATAATAACTTGGTACTCAATGGAATCGTCCCGACATTATTTTATTGGAAGAAATCTCAGATAACACACAGTAGGTTTTTTGATGAGGTTCTCTGAATCAGATACCTAGTTGAATTATTAGCTGAGGTTTTCAGATATAATTTCTTATCCAATTATTTTAAAACAGTGAAAGTATGAAATCTTTAATGTGGTCTTACTTCTCTTGTTTTTGGTTCATAGTAACCAGAGAATATTCATGAATTTCAAAAGCTGATTATTTTGATGCTTTTTTTTGTTGCTTTTTTGACCAAGGACTTTGATTAAACATTAATAGATTAAAGATATTTAAAAAATAAGGATTTGAATGAAATTAAACATAAAAGAAAATATGTCTGAAAATCAAGTAGAATATAAGATATCAAACGTTATAGAATATTGTTGATCTTCATCTGCCAGTCACTGTAGTATTCAGTGATGAGTATATCTAACATGATTGTACATGTGTATTCAATGTGAGATGCATCTGATTTCTTTGTTGAAGAGTGTGAGAAAAAAAAATTAGTGAGTGCCATTAATGTGAGATGAGACAATTGCTGTAATAAAAACGTAGATATCAAATTTAGTTTCTGGAATAACCTTCATCAGGTATGCTCAAAATCGAAAGATTGGAAAGCCAAAAAAACATAAAGTTTTGGGAACAATAAAACCAAAGGGCCTAAACAGGATTGCCAAAATCAGGTAAGGTCACCTATGCCTGAGGGAGGAGAACAGTAAAGTGTTTCGTGATGAATATATCATATAACTTATCTTTTTGTATCTTACTGACTTCACATAATGTAAGTAACAAATTGGTGTATACAAAATACAATATTGTACTAGCCTAGGAATATACATGTATGTAAATTTAGCTCTAATAAATGTAACCGCATTGGTGATGTAATGGTTAGCGTGCTCGCCTCGAGTGCGGTAGATCGTTGGTACAAGCCCCAGTTGAGTCAAACCAGACTATGAAATTGATTTGCTGCTTCTCCACTATGCACACAGCACTAAGGAATAAAAGTAAAGACTGATGGGCTCTGAATCAGGATAATGTGTCTGAGTGGAGCAACATGTGTACCAGCGAACTCTTGTTTCAGTGAGCTACCGATCCAAAGATCCAACTAAACATGTTGGTCTAGTACAATAAATGTTAGAGAATACCGAAAGGGCAATAAAAAAAGGACAATCCAGAGAAACAAAAGTCATAGGGTACACAAGACAAAGAAAAACAAAACAAAAACACAATATGTGTTAGCCACCACTATATGTCAACAAATGGACTACTGCAAGCTAAGGTTGCACTTTTTAAAGGATATTGCATAATTGATCAGCAAATAATATGTTGTAATATAATATAAATGAATAATATGTTTAAACTTGGTCCATTATGCGGTCTAAACAATAGATAACTTTCAGTGGTCTATTATGATCGGTTATGGAAATACAGGCTCATACATGCCCAAAAATGCTCGTAACGAGTGGCCACTTCATATTTCCCCCCTTTTTTTTTAAAGTGTAATACATTTTTCTCTCAGGAATAACAAAGTCACGGTCAGTTTCAGTTTATAGAGAATTATACCCCCCCGCAACGAAGTTGTAGGGGGTATACTGGTTTCACCATGTCCGTCCGTCTGTAGACAAATCCTATGTCGTACGATAACTTGAGTTGTGTTTCTTAGAATCTTTTAAAATTTTATCAGCTGTTTACTGTTGAAGAGAGGAGGATCCCTTTCATTTTTGATGATTTTCACTTTTGCCGTTCCAGAGTTATTGGACTTGATATGACGGAAAATAGGATTTTTACCCTTTGTCGTATGATAACTTGAGTAGTGTTTCTCAGAATGTTTTGAAATTGTATCAGCAGCTTACCGGTGAAGAGAGGAGGATCCCTTTAATTTTTGACGATTTTCACTTTTGCCGTTCCAGAGTTATTGGACTTGATATGACGGAAAATAGGATTTTTACTCTATGTCGTATGATAACTTGAGTAGTGTTTCTCAGAATGTTTTGAAATTTTATCAGTAGCTTACCGGTGAAGAGGGGAGGATCCCTTTAATTTTTGATGATTTTCACTTTTGCCGTTCCAGAGTTATTGGACTTGATATGAAGGAAAATATGATTTTTACCCTATGTCGTATGATAACTTGAGTAGTGTTTCTCAGAATGTTTTGAAATTTTATCAGCAGCTTACCGGTGAAGAGAGGAGGATCCCTTTCATTTTTGACGATTTTCACTTTTGTTATTCCAGAGTTATTGGACTTGGTATGATGAAAATAGGAATTTTACCCTATGTCGTATGATAATTTGAAAAATTGCTCATTTGGCATTACACAACAATCACTCACTCACTCTAATAAATGTATATTTTTTTCTTCATTTCAGGAAACATATTATTTGGAGACACAAAGAAATATGATGAGACTTTGGAATACAATATGGAGTAAGAATTAAAAGCTTTAATAGTTAAAGTTTAAAAGTTAAATTTTATTAGATTATCATTGCATGAATTTAATTGCCTCATTTGCAAATTAAGCTTAAAAAATAAAGTTTGTGTTTTGATGCTCAAGTTTACACATTGAACAAAAACCGAAGCCTTTAATTCTTACAGTTTTAAGAAGAACATTCAAATTTATTTTCCATGGCAATCCAAAACTTTTAATGGACATTTTTGAGAAACCAATTGAAGTGTAATAAGAATAATTTTTATTTATATTTAAATTCAACCATAAATTGATATCTGTGAAACACTGGAAAACTTTTCTATTTATTGATTATTTTCTTTTCACGTGCAGGTTATATAGAATTAACATTCTGTATTTCCATTCTTCTTCTCATATTGTTAACCGTATCGGTGGTGTAATGGTTAGGCATGCTCATCTCCAATGCAGTAGATCGTGTGTTTGAGCCCAAGGTCAGATTAAACCAAGGACTATAAAACTGGTATTTACTGCTTCTCCACTAAGCCCACAGCATTGAGGAGTAACAGCAAAGACTGCTTGACTCTAAATCATAATAATGTGTCGGAATGGAGCGACATGTCTTCCTGTGTATTTGTCTAGTACAAAGTTGACGTCATCATCATCTCATAGAATGTAACATGTTCTCGTCATAATACAGCTGAAAAATAGCTCATTTGGCATTAAGCAATAATCTCTAACTCACTCGCATATTGTTCAAGTTTTCATTGGTATAAAATATTCTTACAATTAATTAATTGCTTTTGAGATGGTTTCATAAAAGTTTTACAATATATAGCTTTAGATGTTCAAATAATAAATTATACAATTATGTTTGATTTCTTCCATATATATGTTTTTACAATTCAGGTTTGTTTAAGAAATATTTCATGGAACCGATAATTTGTTTGGCAGTTTTAACATGGGATGGCAGGATATTTGTATTTTAACCGAGCGAAAGCATAAGAGAAAATTTACTAATATCTTGTCAACCTACATTTTTGGCATGTTAAAACTCCCAACAAATTGTGTCTTCCATGAATTATGTTGTTTCTAATATGTCTTAACGGTACAAATATGGTAGTGCACATTGAAGAAAGACTGTAATTTATGAGTGAAAACTTTGTTGGATTCGACCAACCGAAAGCTAGAATATATTATAAAAAAATTACATTTGCTGTGGATTGTAAAATTTAAATGCAAATTTTAAGTCTTTTCTTTTGGAGAATTAAGGAACCATTCTCAGTTATAAGATTATTATTTATATTAAGAGTCTGTTGGATAGTTATCTTGAAATGTAATGCAAGGATTAGATATGTTCATCTTTCAGTTCTGAAATGACAGACTCGCAAAACTCACAGGGTGGTGATAGTATAAAACCAGATATACCAACTAAAAAACCAAGTCAAAGAAATCCTAATTCTGATTGGAAGGTTGGTTCATTTTATGATTGTATAAAACATCTGTCATGTGACTTAAAGAAGAAATACATTTCTCATTAAGATTTGTGGACTTTTTATAAAACTTGATACAAGTGTGTTTATATACATGTAACTTTTACAACTTACAATTCTTCAATTAATTATATTGGAACACTTGAAAAGAGCTCTGCTTGAAATTTCCTAAACATACACAACCGCACCGGTGGTGTAATGGTTAGCATGATTGCCTCGAGTGCGGTAGATCGTGGCTCGAGCCCCAATCGCGTCAAACCAAAAACTATAAAATTGGTATTTGTTGCTTCTCTGCTAAGCATGCAGCATTAAAGAGAAAGAGCAAAGACTGGTTGGCTCGGAATCGGGATAATGTGGGGCGACATGTCTATCCGCAGGCTGTTGTTTCAGTTAGCTAGCACTATGAAAATCCAACTAAGCGTGTTGGTCTAGCACATTGCCGATCTCATCATCATCTCATTGAAAAATAACTTGTTCTTGCCATGATATAGCTGAAAAATTGCTGAGTTGGCATTAAACAACAATCACTCACTCACTTAATAAAGATACAAGTGGCTTATCTTCATTCATAGCATCTCTACCGACCTGCCGCAAGTCACTGACAAACTTTATCACATAATGTTGTATCGGGTTTAAATTTTAGCATTGTGTCACTTGTTATATCAATATATATTTGATCTTCCTTATTGATTTACCATGTATTTTTGTGTTTTAGGGTAAAGGCTTAGCTCAGTTGAACAAAGTACCAGATTGTATGGAAAAATTTCAACATCTTCATTCCACAGAAAATCATACAGTTTTGATTAAAGTTCCGGTAAGATATTTACATATACACTATCGAACCTAATACATACATACACAATGGTGTGTTTTTTCCTCTTTTTGTCTCTTCTGCTATTTTCGTTGAAGGAAAAAGCAAAATAGGTACATGTATTACTTTTCTGTTGCTAGCTATTTTTGGTAAATTGTTGTATCTTAGCTTCCACATCAGATATCAATAAAACATCATGTTACTGTTTCATATCTTTCACGGTCGAACATTGAACTTGGATATTATAGATAATTTTCTAGGATAAATTTAAGTAAGAATATGGTCCATTCATTGAAATTGCTATCTAGATTTGACCTCATAACTTGAATACTCTGCTAATTATAACTATAAAACTGTAATAAAATCATCGCATTCACATTTTGATTTACAGTATAGAGCCATTATACGGACGTTAACATTATTATCAACCGCATCGATGATGTAATGGTTAGCGTGCTCACCTCAAGTGTGGTAGATCTCGGGTTATATCCCCGATCAGGACAAACAAAAGACAATAAAATTGGTATTTGTTGCTTCTCCACTAAGCACACAGCATTAAGGAGAAAGTGCAAAGACTGGATGTCTCGGAATCAGGATAATGTGTCCGAATGAGCAACATGTCTAAGCATGAACTGTTGTTTCAGTGAGCTAACACTATAAAAATCCAGTTAGACGTGTTGATCTAGTACAAAGCGGACCTCTTCATCATTACATTGAAAATTAACTTGTTCTCGCCATGATATAGCTGAAATATTGCTGAGTTGGCGTTAAACAACAATCACTAACTAGCTAGCATTATTATCTTAAGTTATGATAGTATCTTGTGTGCTCTTTATGATTGATTGCCGTAACTGTTGATTAACTGCAAGTCAGCAGTTTTTATGGACAGAAACAGTGATGGGAAACAATTTCGCCAATAACAATAAATGATTATCTCTCACCTCAAATCATTTAGCATGCAAAAATAACCCATGACATATGACATTTGTAATCCATGTCCTGGCTTGGGACAGGCACATACGTGTGGTTGGGTTAAGCCAGTTAAGGGGATTCCAACCCTCCCCTGTTGATAAATAGATCTCCAATGGTAATAGATATTAGCAAATGATAAAAAAAACCTGCACATATTCACTCCCATTCAACACCAATCAATCAATCAGTCAAAAAGACGACATAATATCACAAAAATTAATAATTACTGTTGACAATTTTTATAGCTAAAATTAAACCTGTCTAAGCCAATCTGATTTATACAATTTATTTCAGCAAATATTTCCTTATTTGGGACTTGATCTAAAGTTTCTTTTATAAAGGATTGTGGTTTGTACCATGTTCTGTTTAGACAGGTTTCACTGTATATATATGTCTTATTGTTGTTGTTCAATTCTAAAACTCACAGTAACAGCTCATTTTGAAATCTTTTCAGTATAAAAAAAATAAGAAATAAACAGAAATAAATTTACAATTTTTAAATTTTATATCGATAGCGAAATTTGAAATAAGTAATCAGTGGTAATTATATATATAGGGAGTGGATGTGGTCGAGGGCGCTGGACATAAGGCTAAGCGAATGGTGCTGCAGTGTATCAATGGTGTGGGTTCAAATCCCGTCGAGGGAAGAACAAAAATTTGACGGCTCTAATCAGTGGTAATTATATATATATCTCTCTTTTTTTTCTTTTTTCAGTACAGGTATGACCCAAAGAATCCTCCATCACCTCATCCACCACAATACAAAGATGGATGGGACAATGATCATGTTAAAATGCCATGCTCACCACAGAATGAATATCCTTATTTTGGAAAGGTACCGTAATTAGTTCAATTTTTTGTCAGCCTAATATTTCGATGATTTTAATTTTTTGAGATTTCCCAACTTTTTAAATCATCTTATTTTTCGAATATTAGTGATTTAGACAGTTGGGATACAATAAATAATTTATTTATTGATGAAAATCATGGGAAAATCATACGAGTTGGATTTTTATTTCTGTTAATCTAAGTATGGAATTAAGAAACGAAAGTCAGGTGTGTGTAAATATTACACAAACAGGTACATGTTTTGAGTTATTCTTGTTTATACCTTTTTGATTGAAACTGTTATCATTGATTGATCTGTTAACATCCCAATTGGAAAACAAAAGCATTCGCCAGATTGGTAAGTTTACAGGTAACATTTTGCACATGTTTTTAGAACCCAATGTTTGTTTACTCAATTGTGAAAACTTGTTGAAAACAATTGTTTTGATTGATCAGTATTAAATCGGATGTGAGGAGTAACCGAGGGTATTATACATCATTTGATTGCAAAAAAATAATTTTGGAAATAAAATGTGATAGATAAATTAATAAGTTTCAAAATGAAATGAACCATCAACTACTTTTTCAAACCTTCCAGGCTGAGTCTGTGATGGATAAGTGTAGTAAACAAGAATACCAATGTTTACCCTATATAATCCTGAGTGACCCTATATTCAGTTCTCCAGTTACCCTTTGTCCATTTTTTCTCTCTCCTCTTGTTTATTTTGTTTTCAATATCATTTTACTTCCATGGCATCCTTCTTTCGCTTTGTAGACAAACAAGCGATTTATCGATGGTATAATCTCATTCGCACATGTGCCGGTGAATGTGACTGACTTTTCCATTGGCAGCATAAATTGTGTACGACATTTTCCACAAACGTAAATATAAATTACCGTCTTCCAATCACAGTATACTAACGTATTTGTACTCTTAGACATATCAGAATCGAAATAAATCATGGAAGCCAGAATGTGTTTTGAGTTTTAACATGGGTTGGTGGATATTAGTAAATTTTATCCCTTGCTTCTGGCTCGGGATAAAATACTAATATCTGCCATCCCATGTTAAAACTCCCAACACATTCTGGCTTCCATGATTTATTTCTTAAGTATATCCCATTGTGTACCACAATCCACAAATAGAAAAGTGTTCAACACCAGAAGAATAAATTTATAAAATAAAAAGTTGCAATGGTCACGCTGCTATGAATCAGTCAGCTTGGTACAGGAACACAAAGTAATAAATCATTGATTGGTGTCACTCAGTGGGGCTGATTAGCATTGTTTTCATAACATTTAACAGGTCAAATAAATGCAGTCAACCATAAAATTGACTTCTTATCAGGGACAATAAAATTCATCATGTGGTGGTGGTGGTTCTCGTACACAATAATAAAGTAACACATTGCACATGTTTTAATGCATTTTATTAATTTAAAAATACACACATCTAGAATTTATAAATGTTGATAAAAAATTTAATTCAAATCTAATATACCGACCTTACTAACCTTCAAAATTGTGATGGTTCATCAGTTGGATGACATTTTTTTGTGGATTTTTCACCTGCTTCAGTTGCAATCTTATTTTTTGTCACTTTTTTTAGCCCACCTTGCCAAAGGTAATGTGAGCTTTTGCCATCACTTGGCATCCGTCGTCCGTTAACTTTTCACATTTTAATCTTCTCCTCTGAAACCCCTCAGCCAAATGAACTGAAACTTGGTAGGAAGCATCTATCGAAAGTCCTCTCTAAAGATTGCACATTTTGTCTCGATCCATTAACAAACATGGCCACCACAGGCAATTCTTGTTTCTGATTGGCCGATTTAAAAAATCTTTTCCTCTGAAACCGCTTGACCAAATAAACCGAAACTTGGTAGGAAGCATCTATGGAATGTCCTCTATGAAGATGCTCATTTTGTCCAGATCAGTTAGCAAACACGGTTACCACCTAAACTTGGTAGAAATCATCTATGGAATGTCCTCTATGAAGATTGCTCATTTCGTCCCGATCGGTTAGCAAACATGACTACCTCTGAAACTTGGTAGGAAACATCTATGGAATGTCCTCTATGAAGAGTGCTCATTTCGTCCCGATCGGTTAGCAAACATGGCCACCACATGCAATTCTTGTCTCTGATTGGTCGATTTCTAAAAAATCTTCTCCTTTGAAACTGCTTAGCCATATGAACCGAAACTTGGTAGGAAGCATCTACATGTATGGAAGGTTCTGTATTAAGTTTCCTCAAAGCAGAATGAAAGGTGAGCGACACAGGCTCAGCCCACTGAGCCTCTAGTAAAATTTACTAAAAAGGTGTGTTTTTTTATAGTCGAAAAATTAGAGTAATTATGGTAAGATCTTAATGTGCCATGCTCACCACAGAATGTGTATTTTTTTATTGGAAAGGTAAGAAGTGACCAAGCCTAATGTTATATTCATGTAGATATTGGTTAAATATCTGTTTAAATGATTTTGAATTGTAATGAATTGGAAATTTAGAAGTGTATATGTAAAATATTGTTTTAATTATGGAATAATAATGAAAGAGGGAAGGCTTACTGGTAATATTTAACTGTGTCTTTTCCAGGACAGGAAACAGAGAGTAAGAAAGAGATGGGAGATTGTAGAAGAATCACTATGTTGTACAATACTTGATCCAGATAAATTAGAGGTAACAAAAATACAAAGAAAACCTTCATATCTCACATGGTCCAAAGGGTCATGTTGTCATGTGCTATTTGTTCCTTCATAATATTTGTTCCTCGGAACTTTTGTTATGTAATAATTGTTCCTAAAGGACTTTGTTTTATGTAATATTTTTCCTTTTTCATAATAAAAGTAGCCATGACAGGAATGAAATATTACATAAAACAAAGTCCTTTAGGAACAATTATTACATAAAAAAAGTTCTGAGGAACAAATATTATGATGAACTAATACAAACACAAATATGACAAACTGGATGTAAAAGTATATGGCATTTGATTTAAACATTCAAATTAGTTCTAATACAAAATTTCTTTAATCAATACAATATTTGAAAATGCAAGCAACTTTACATGTCTTATCTTATGACATGGTGACTCCCATAATATTATGATAAGAAGATTTCCATAATATTATGATATTATACCCATTATATTTATTTTTTCATCTTTTATGCGAAAACATTTCAAAAGGTAGGAAGGCATAATGAATATGTCACTCGAATCTTTTAAAATGTTATTGCATATGTCATGAATTTCATGATGAAACAAGACTGCATTTTTGTTTTATTACTTTGAATGAAGATTTGTCTATGCAAAATATCTCTAGATAATATACTTTAGATTCTAATGAACATTTCATGCATAGTGGATATGAAATAATAATCCCCATAACATTATGCATGCTATGATAATTTCAATAATATTATGCTACGATAGTCTCCATAGTATTATGATACGATAGTCTCCATAATATTATGACATGATAATTCCCATAATATTATGACATGATAGTTCCCATAATATTATGGTATGGTGATTCCAATAATATTATATGATGAATTCCATATTATGATTCCCATAATATTTATATGGTGTTTTCTCATAATATTCCCATAATATTATGAAAGGGTGATTCCCATAATATTATGTTATGCTTATTCCCATAATATGATAGTAGGATTTTTTATATTTTTTAAAAGTTTTGATATGTATATAATATCAATAAATTAGAATGCAAAATTAGAGAAAAAATATAATATTGATAAGATGTCAGAAAATATGATGCATTTTTAGATAAATTATTAAGAATACATATATATTCAATGTTTACATTTAGGGTTGTAAGCATGTATCACAATGGCACTTTAGTTATGATTCCTTTTCAAAATTAATGGGTGACTTTTGTGAAATCTTTTACAATTTATGCTATATATAAATATATATAATAACAACTCAAACAATTGTGCTTACCTTTACTGAAGGATCCATCATTTAAGAAATTAAAGATTTTATTATACTCCTCTGCCTCCATGTTCAAGCACTCAAACACACCTTCAACTAATTCAATTTCAAGGTCAACAAACAATCATGTGGTTATGGAAATCACAGTCAAGAAAATGTTTAAGCATATTCATAGGTGTTATTATTGATGTGTGACAAATGTATAATACAAATTCCTATAATAGAATTTCTTTTTTTATGTGAGAATAAATATTATAGACAGGTATAATCTATTATGTATTATTTATTCCCAAATACTAACATAACCATAATATTATTTCCTAAATGAACAAATATTATAGGGAACAAATATAGGTTGACATAGTAAGCTATTGTCATCCAATCAAACCTTCGTATCTCACATTGTTCAAAGAGTCATGTGAGCTATTGTCATCCAATCAAACCTTCATATCTCACCTGGTCTAATGGGTCATGTGAACTACTGTCATCCACTCAAACCTTCATATCTCACCTGATCCAATGGGTCATGTGAACTACTGTCATCCAATCAAACCTTCATATCTCACCTGGTCCAATGGGTCATGTGAACTACTGTCATCCACTCAAACCTTCATATCTCACCTGATCCAATGGGTCATGTGAACTACTGTCATCCACTCAAACATTCATATCTCACCTGATCCAATGGGTCATGTGAACTACTATCATCCAATCAAACCTTCATATCTCACCTGATCCAATGAGTCATGTGAACTACTATCATCCAATCAAACCTTCATATCTCCCCCGGTCCAATGGGTCATGTGAGCTATTGTCATCCACTCAAACCTTCATATCTCACCTGGTCCAATGGGTCATGTGAACTACTGTCATCCACTCAAACCTTCATATCTCACATTATTCAAAGGGTCATGTGAGCTATTGTCATCCAATCAAACCTTCATATCTCATCTGGTCCAATGGGTCATGTGAACTACTATCATCCAATCAAACCTTCATATCTCACCTGGGCCAATGGGTCATGTGAGCTATTGTCATCCAACCAAGCCTTCATATCCAGGGTTCACCAAACCAGGCGAAGTGGGCGACTTCTTCGCCTTGGTTTCAATGAAGTCGCCCAATTTCTGTCAAAAAGCGAAGTTTTAGTCAGGGCGTCAGTCTTTTCAAGTCCATATTTTGTTCACCAATAATCATACTTTTTCTTCAATATTCACATAAAAGGAGCTCCCATGTTCTTGAAATGTGACCCATACAGGGTTTGATGTTCAATATTTTATTCCAAACATCCTTTTTAAGATCATAGTGCAGCACGTTCGTTTTTGTGAAAGGTAAACATGTGGTAGTGGGGAAAGAAACGTTAAAATTTGGATCGATTTTCGGAAAGTCTCCCAGATTTTCCCTCACTTTGCCCTTAAGTCAAGAGAGAGAGAAGTCAAGTCGCCCTGTTTTTACTATGTGTGGTGAGCCCTGTCATATCTCACATTGTTCAAATGGTCATGTGAGCTATTGTCATCCAGCCAAACCTTCATATCTCACCTGGTCCAAAGGGTCATGTGAGCTATTTTCGTCAGTAGCTGCGGTGAGTTATCATTAGATAGTTCCTTGCAGAATTTAGATTTCTTAAAATAAATCTGAATCCAAGCTGTGTGCCATAACATAACATAGTGTAACGTACAACTCAATATAAAAATTAATTAAAAATTCCTCTTCTTTGAAACCTTGGAGCAATATGAAAACAAACTTGGTTGAAATGTTTTTTGGATGGTTCTATACAATTTTTTTTGTGTCTATCAGAAATCCAAGATGGCCACTGCTTCAGCAGAAAATTAACAGGTTCATATGGGAAAATATTGAGATACAGTGGATTTAAACATTTAAACTAATTATTATATAGATAGCTGTAAGTTACAGAATTTTCTGAGTTAAATAAAAACCATAAATGCACAGTAAAATTATCATATTTATTTTCACTCTCCCTATGCAAATGCATTTAATTTTATATTAAATTTGAAGCAAAGCTTTTTTTATCTATATGATAGATACTATAACTAATTGACAAATTTCATCATCAAAAATGTGTCATTCATTTCCAAATATGTTGTAACTCATTCATGCACTGAATGCATTCATGAGTTACTATTGTTATTTGGTAATTCGTGACATATTTTTGATAATTAAACTCGTCAATTAGTTATAGTATAATTAATGAAAACTAATATAATAAAGTGGCATAATACTGGATCTTATATTAAGGTTATTTGACAATATCTTTCACAAGAAAGACAGATGAATATGAATATAAAGAGGTTTTATATTTCTTTTTTTAGGAAATTATACTCAACTATAACACAAGATATGTTGGAAAATGGAATTTTCATACTCTCAAGATATATTTTATGACGGTAACTATGTGTATTAGAATAGTTCCAGTATAGCTATTGTGCCTAATTCAATACACCAACTGCTGAAGTTGGCGTTAAAGGGGCATTTGTGGAAGTGCCTACCGACAAAATTTGTGGGCGGAGCTTATCATCAAAAATCCCCTTTGATATGAACAGCATATTTATGAAAATGTATGTCACATGACCAGCTGACCTAAAGGTCACATACCTCAGAAATTGATTTTTATAGATTTTAGACTGATGAAGAATATTATTTTTTAATAAAACTGAAAGTTTCGTAGGGAGGAACACTAGTAACCATGCCTGTCAAATATTTTGCTCCAAGCGTAACTGTGACACTATCTATCATTGATTTTTCCTCCTCGAGATAACCGTGGTCAAAATAATGAAGAATCTGAATGTTCGCTCCACCCACAGCTATTTATACCCACGGTCCTGGTTTAAACAATAATCAATCAATCAATATGCCAACATGAAAGTTGGCATGCAGTGCTGCATATACCTGATAATCTTATACTCTTGTCTTGTATTGCTATTTAAAGTGGTACTTGTAAATTCAGAAAAAAACTCTCCATAGAATGTGATTATAACCATAATAGGAGACACAAATATGGAGTGAGTGAGCGAAGCCCTGAGATGAGAGATGACTGAGAAACGTCCTCGAGTTTTAAAAAACATCTTTAATTATTTTATTGCTATGATAGTATGTTTAGCAAGGATTTGGTAATGTGACGTCATTATAACGTCATATTAGAAAACAGCGATATTACTAAGCGTCCTTGACAAAGCTTAGCAATTAGCTATAATTTGAATCTTCTCAGCGCTTATGTGATATGAAACATATTATTTTAAACATTAAAGGGAAAGTAAACAAAATAGCGATAATGTTATTTAATGCCAACTCAGCAATTTTTCCACTACTTCATGGCGAGAATAGGTTAATTTTAAATGAGATGATGATGAAGTGCGCTTTGTACTAGACCAACACGCTTAGTGCTAGCTCACTGAAACAACAGTCCACGGATAGTCATTTTATAGTCTGGTTTGACCCGATCGGGGCTTGAACCCACGATCTACCATACTCGAGGCGAGCACACTAACCATTACACCACCGATGTGGTTCATAACTATTGAGTGTTGAATTAAGAATTCTTAAGAATTCCACTCCATTGACTAATTATACTGAAAGTCATATAGCATACATATTTTCTTAGTAATTATTGTAAAATAACTAAGGGACTGAAAGATGAATGACATATTTCATTGAAATTGAATACAATTGGTCGTTTAATGATATACAAAAATGTATATAGATGTAAATGAACATGAAGGAAAATCTAATTTAACACTTAGAAAATAACTAAGGGGATAAAAGATGAATATATTTTCATTGAAATTGATGACAATTGGTCACTTGAACTATTGATAATGCATACCATAGATAATAGGAGAGTTTCCTCTGGTTTGACCAATCAGAAATTTAAAAAATAATTTTTTTAAATATATTTTATCTTCTTGATTTCTACAATATTATTTTTGTGTGTTTCAGTTTCCATATAAAATGAAGTAATTTCTGTTTATGAACAAAGAATTTAAACAGTGATGGTCAACAATTCCATCAATATCAACAAAACAAACAATCATCTCTCATCTCAAATCATTGAATATAAAAAAGACCATGACTATATATGGTTTTTTTTGTCAATAACCTTATGTTCTAAAAATATTTTGAACCTATATAAAATGTCAAAAAAGACATAAACATGGACTATAGAACTTAAAGAGTGTATTATCCATCTAATTATGTTTTGAAATTAAACCATTCCTCTGATAATATTATATTTCATATAAATGCAAATTCTAGTCGGCACATCCACATTTATATTTTATTTGTAGGAACTGTCAGATATAGAAAGGAATCATTTCTTTGATGTAGTGATAGGAAAGATTGGTAAATTAGCCCTATTGTTACCTCATCTATGTACTCAGGTAAATTAGCCTTATTGTTACCTCATCTATATACTCAGGTAATTAGCCCTATTGTTACCTCATCTATATACTCAGGTAATTAGCCCTATTGTTACCTCATCTATGTACTGAGGTAAAGTAGCCCTATTGTTACCTCATCTATATATTCAGGTAATTAGTCCTATTGTTACCTCATCTATATACTCAGGTAATTAGCCCTATTGTTACCTCATCTATATACTCAGGTAATTAGCCCTATTGTTACCTCATCTATGTACTGAGGTAAAGTAGCCCTATTGTTACCTCATCTATATATTCAGGTAATTAGTCCTATTGTTACCTCATCTATATACTCAGGTAATTAGCCCTATTGTTACCTCATCTATGCTCAGGTAAAGTAGCCCTATTGTTACCTCATCTATGTACTGAGGTAAAGTAGCCCTATTGTTACCTCATCTATATACTCAGGTAATTTAAATTAGCCCTATTGTTACCTCATCTATGTACTCAGGTAATTATTTTAGTACTAAAACATTCTTGGTACAATTTTTGTACTTTTGCTTAAAAATGGCCAATCAGAACACTATATTGGAGTGAGTGAATGTTGTTTAGTGCCAAATGAGCAATTTTTCAGCTATATCGTGATGGGAACAAGTTACATTCAATGGAATAATGATGATGTCCACTTTATACTAGAAAAACATGCTTATTTGAATTTTTATAGTGTTAGATCACTGAAACAACAGTTATATTGGTTATATGATAGACATTTGATCACTGAAACAACAGTTATATTGGTTATATGATAGACATTTGATCACTGAAACAACAGTTATATTGGTTATATGATAGACATTTGATCACTGAAACAACAGTTATATTGGTTATATGATAGACATTTGATCACTGAAACAACAGTTATATTGGTTATATGATAGACATTTGATCACTGAAACAACAGTTATATTGGCTATATGATAGACATTTGATCACTGAAACAACAGTTATATTGGTTATATGATATGAAACAACAGTTATATTGGTTATATGATATGAAACAACAGTTATATTGGTTATATGATAGACATTTGATCACTGAAACAACAGTTATATTGGTTATATGATATGAAACAACAGTTATATTGGTTATATGCTAAACATTTTCAGTCTCTATATCATTGGAACAAAATCTCACAGAATTAAAAAAAAATTGCTACAAGAAGTAAAAAGTGTCAAATTCTATAAAAAAAATTAGCACCATTTTTTTTTATTAGTAATGACTGAGTTATCGATCACCAAAAAATTGTTCAGAGTTTACAGGTCAATTAGAGATATTGTTTAGGGAAACAAATAAAAATTATATGACCCTAGCAATGTTGTACAGGATCTTTATTATTTATAAATGATATAACCCTAGCAATGTTGTACAGGATCTTTATAAATGATATAACCCTAGCAATGTTGTACAGGATCTTTATAAATGAGTTTTATTGTAGTGTTATGATTTCAATAAGTAATCTATTATCCAACTCTTGGTACTGCAAGCAAATGCTACTTTCAGTAAATCCTAATTTAAGACATAAACTTGGTATTGTTTTTGTCAATAAAAGCAATTTAGCTTTTATGCAGGTATAATAACTTTTATAATGTATTTTTCAGCCAATTCCATTATTAAAGAGAGGGAAAACAAAAAGTATAACACTAAGCCAGCAGCAGATAGCATGTTTATTAGCAAATGCCTTCTTTTGTACATATCCTCGTAGAAATGCCAAAGGGAGAAACTCAGAATTTAGCAATTATCCTAGTATTAATTTTAATAGGTAAGTTTTGATATTCTATTACATAACCGATAATGTATGAGGTCTCTAGTTTTAACCTTCAAGAAGAAGTAAATCTACGCAGACTCACACAATTTTCTGAAGTCAGATGAAACTATCACCTTTACCTGTAAATATTATTTCCACCCTGGTTTTTAGAATTACACTTTTAATGTTTAATTAAAATGTCAAATTGTAGTTGGGCCCAGATGGCTCAATGAGTTAGGTAGTTGGATTACCTAACAACTCATACAAGCCTATCACCAATATAGCATGGGTTCACACCCGGCTTTGTAAATTACAAAAAAGGGTGCACTCGACTCACAGCCACAAGTGATAAAGTTTACCAGTTGCTTGCTCATGGTCGATGGTTCTCTCCGGGTACTCCGGCTTCTCCCACCACTAAAACTGGTCGCCATGATATAGCTGAAATATTGCTGAAAGTGGCATTAAACACAAAAAAAAATCAATTAATCAAATTGTAGTTAATTATTTCTTTAAAATGTGTGAATTTAGAAAAAATATTTTGTATCTAGTATATCATGTCAAAATCATCAACATCCGTAAATAGGAAAGCTTTGAAATTAGACAACAAAGTGAAAGCAATAATTCGTTGTGATGTTGGGAAAAGTTGTGGGCGAGGAGATGGGTGTTGGTCGTACCCAAATAATGAACATTCTTATGGAAATTGTACTTTTGTTTATTAAATATCTTTATTTATTTATTTGTATGTTTTATTCAAATCATATCATATTGAGATAATTTCATCAACAATAAATGTAAACAAGAGTAATATTACGACAGGAACAAAATAACAAGTAAAACATTATTAAAAACATAAGATGTAATGAAAAATGTTTATTTACAACTAGCGTACAATATTTTGTCGAAAAATCAAAACCCTTCATATAGAGGTCTCCTGTATATAGTGGTCATTTTGTCAATCTCCCCCAGGTGACTGCTATAGACAGGTTTGACTGTAATGCATTTTGATGTGTTAATTAAGCTTGAATATATATTTTAAAGGATACAATTCAAATACAAATACACTGAGAAAATCACCTACATCTGATTAAATAGGCCTGTGTTATAGCATTTTGTTGTACAAGATACACATGTTTTCATTCAGAATTTAATTTTCACAGTTTATACGATGGTATGCCAGACCTAGTGAAGATACAAAAGTTACATTGTATAATGCATTACTTCAGACGAGTCACAGAAAAAAGTAAGTATAACGTAAATTATTTTCTGTTGCCACTATTGTTAATTATCCCCTCGCTCAATGAAGATGGCATGGAAATATAGAATAAATTTCAATTGTTATAACCACTGAGGGAACCATGAGTTATGTAAATTTTACATATATTCTCCTCTGTAGTGTACGAGACCACGAAAAATTGTGTCCTCTGGTTGTGCAGGACAACGTGACAAAACACAATGTGCCTTAGTGAGTGATTGTTGTTTAACACCAAATTAGCAATTTTTCAGCTATATCATGGTGAGAATAAGTTACATTCAATGATATGGTGATGATGTCCGCTTTATACTAGACCAATATGCTCAGGTGGATTTTTATAGTGCTAGCTCACTGGAACAATTGTTTGCTGGTAGACATGTCGCTCCACTAATAATCTAATAATCCTTATTCTCGGCCAGCCAGTCTTTTCTCTTACTCCTTAATGCTGCGTTCTTAGCAAAGAAGCAGCAATTACCAATTTTATAGTCTTTGGTTTGACCCGGCTTTGACTTGAACCAATGATCCACAGCATTATATGTGAGCAGACTGACAATCGCACCACCGATGCAGCCACACAATGTGCCTGGAGGAAGCAACATAAATGAGTACCTCGTTTTCGGAAAATGCCATGCTCCTAGTACATTAAGAACTTAGAGCAATTAAAGAGTGCAATATTAACAGAAATAAGTTGAAATGGAAAACACCTAAATTTACAGTTCTATGAATAAGGACAAAATTGAGAATTGATAAACCTTTTCTTAAGGACAAAGAATTAATACAGGCTCCTGTAAAATATCAGTTTGATAAATGAGTTTTTGTAAATATGAAT
Organism: Bathymodiolus brooksi; assembly: GCA_963680875.1. Lineage (NCBI taxonomy): Eukaryota > Metazoa > Mollusca > Bivalvia > Mytilida > Modiolidae > Bathymodiolus > Bathymodiolus brooksi. The sequence continues at coordinate 56,562,662 of OY804579.1, forward strand.
ATCTTTTATTTTAGTGCCAACAGGAAATGTCACATTTACTAGGCAATGCATAAATCAAAAGGATTTTCCTAACTGGAGTAAATTAGATGTCTCGCTGCGAGATTTACATGTATCTTCTGAGGGAACAATTGAGGATGATGGTGTAGGTCTTTTACAGGTAAGCAATTGGATTTATATTCATTGACTATTTTAAAATAATGACTGCAGAGATAATTGTATAGTTATTTGTTTTACTACAGATTAAAATAAAAGTCATTCTTACTCAAATGTGAATGGAGCCATGATATCTGGTTACATATCTTGCATGGACATTTATAATTACCGTATTTAGGGTTGTATAATGCACAGGATTTTGCCCAGATTCTTTATTTGGTAGGAGGTGTGAGCATTATAAACAGGAACAATGTGTTTCATTCTTTCCCAGACCGGGAAATCACATGTCCGCCATGTTTTTTTGTTTACTATTGTCAACATGCAAAGGACACTATTCCACAAAATAATTAATTGCATCTACTGTGTTTTAATTATTGAAGAATTAAAACTGTCTAGTGCAGTTTTGTTTTGTACTTGTAAATATTTACCTTTGATAGATACGAAAATAAACTAAATATAAACTCTTGACTATATCTAGCCATGTGTAAAATAATCAATAATCTTCCCGATAAGTCAATGTGTGCAAGTGTAAATGTGTCATAATTACTTAGTGTATAATTAGACTGTCAGACTGTGTTTACACAAAATTATAGTGATTGAAATAAAAAGAAAAGAAACAATAAAATGTATTTGTCAATTTTTATGTCAAGTCTAATAGCTTGATTGCTCCCAGGTGAAGTTAAACCCGATTAACACAAAATTACAACATATAGCAATCTGTTATGATTAAATGGCTTGGATGCTATTTCATCACTAAATAATAAGGCATTGTTTGTAGTTCATTCATGATCAATAATTATTTGATCAATTTTAAAAATACAAAAAAATAACGGATTGTCGGCACTCTTTGATGTATGTAACAACCATATTTTCAACAACTCCTCACAAGCATAAAAATGTTCAACAATGTCATAATAAGTGACAATTGTTTGCCTTTCTTTGTTCTATATCATTATTTTCTGTCATCTTCAACTATCAACTGCATTCAGATCCGGAATTTAAACTTATTTTTACCGATGCTGTACTAGATTTCAAATCCATTACACAACATTCGGATAATAACGATTTTTTTCAAAAGTCCATGCGCATTATATACACGAACTAGTTTTTTTCTGGAGATTTTCAAGGCCAAGAGGGGGTGCGCATTATGCACCAATGCGCATTATGCAACCCTAAATATGGTAGTATTACATTGAAATTTGTGATAACGGGGTATTTAATATTTTGTGATTATTGCAATGATATTTGTGATTATTACAATGATATTAATGATTATTACAATGATATTTGTGATTGTTACAATGATATTAATGATTATTACAATGATAATAATGATTATTACAATGATATTTAAGTCTCCCAAACAACGTTTGGAGACTTATTGTTTTTGCTCCGTTTCTTATTATTATTATTATTCTTCTCCTCTTTCTTTCTTTCCGTGGCACATGAACTTGTCCACGGCAGATCTCAGGAACTACTGGACAGAATTTCATGAAACTTGGTGGAGTTATAGATATATGTTTCTAGTTGGTCCTAAAGTTTTCAGCTTTGTGGTAAAGGGGGTCAAAGTCATATTTTGAGGGGTTCAAAGGGGGTGGGGGTTACTATAGAATCCTATGGGAAAGTTGAAATTTCGTACATTAATGTTGATAACTTCTAAATAGATAATGATAGAGACATAAAATTTGACATAGTGATAGGTCACCATTAGAGGAGCAATTCTGCGTTTTCAAAATTTTCGAGATGTCTGCCATTTTCAAAATGGCTGCCAAAACACGGCATAAAAAATGGGCGGTAAAAATTCAACATTGTCCGATATCATCTACCAGTCGCCATTTTCAAAATGGCCACCACAATACCGCAAAAATTCAACATTGTCCGATATCATCAAAATTTGATATGTGGGTAGATAATGATGTCCCGAATTAATTCCCGACATTGAAAAATTTCTAATGGTTGCCATTTTCAAAATGGTCGCCACAATACCACACAAATTCAACATTGTCCGATTTCAACGCCATTTCATATGTGGGTAGATTATGATGTCCCGAATTGATTCCTGACATCGAAAAATGTCTACCGGTCGCCATTTTCAAAATGGCCACCACAATACTGCACAAATTCAACATTGTCTGATTTCAATGACATTTCAAATGTGGGTAGATTATGATGCCCCTGTGAAATTTGTATTTAGCCTTGTACTTTTTTTGGTTCAATGAAAAAACAACACATGCTTCAAAATATACAAGCCTTGTACCTTTTTTGGTTCAATGAAAAAACAACACATGCTTCAATGATTTACATACATTTTTATTACAGGTTGATTTTGCCAATAAATATTTAGGTGGAGGTGTTTTAACTCATGGTTGTGTTCAAGAAGAAATCCGATTTTTAATTTGTCCAGAAATGATCATATCTAGGTTGTTTACAGAGGGCTTGGAGAAAAATGAAAGTTTGATAATGAAAGGTATTTATTTATTATTTTACCTACTTTTCTTTGATCATCACTCACTGATTATAGGTATATTTCAGACTATAAAGCTGATATGAACACAATATATAGAATAACAACACTTAGGAAGGTCGAGACATTCAAAACTGACGTTGTTGCTTTTATCGGTGATGTTGTAATGAGTCAGTTAGGTTGATACTGACAATATCACTTGGTGAGATCAAAGGAATAATGTCCAAATTACAGATAAATATATACTATTGTTGATTTGTTTTGTGAGAATGGATTTCTCAGATCAAATGTAAAAATGTGGATGTTAAAATCTAGTAATATAAAATGTGGATGCTAAAATTTTGTAATGTAAAAATGTGGGTGTTAAAATCTAGTAATATAAAATGTGGATGCTAAAATTTTGTAATGTAAAAATGTGGATGTTAAAATCTAGTAATATAAAATGTGGATGCTAAAATTTTGTAATGTAAAAATGTGGATGCTAAAATTTTGTAATGTAAAAATGTGGATGCTAAAATTTTGTAATGTAGAAATGTGAGTGTAAAATTCTTGTAATGGAAAAATGTGGGCATAATATTCTTGAAATGTAAAAATTTTGATGTTAAAATCTTGTAATGTAAAACATTTAATTAATATTGAAATTTTAACATGTGTAATATAGTAATTTTAACATATGTAATATTGAAATTTTTGCATATGTAATATTCAAATTTTAACATATGTCTTATTGTAATTTTAACATATTTAAGGATTGATCGCACATGAAGAAATAACCTCAATCAGGTTGTACACACCATGTTCAACCTGATTGAGCGGGTTACGCAAGGATGTGTACAACCTGAATGAGGTTATTTCGAATAAACCGAACAAATAATTTCGATCAATCCTTATAAATTAATTCAAACTTTTTTTGTTATGATATTGAAAAATATATATATTTTTTTCAAAATAAGGCAAATAATCGGAAATAAATTTAAATAACCCCAAAGGTGCCTCATTTAAAGAAAATCACCTGATGACAACGGCACGAGACGTCTTGAGAACGATGTCTATTTTTAGATTCCGTTCATTGACAAATAACCTCAACTTTTTAAACCAATCAAAACACGTATAAAATGACATGTGACTATAAAATTAATTTATGTAATATTGTAGGATGTGAAAGATTTAGTTTGTATGATGGATATGCAAGGACGTTTGAATGGAAAGGAAACTATGATGATTCCAAAACACCAAGGTTTGTTTAGATACAAATGAATGATACAGAAATATATAGAATCTAAGACATGGGGGGAGTACAAGATGGGGAAATTTCCGACACCCAAGGGTAAGATTTCAATCGTTCTCTAACGAGGCTTGCCTTTTAAAATTATTTTTGTTCAAGTCCTGTGAAAAGGATTATTTTTATTTGAGGAAGAATTGACGAAAATATCATTTTATTCATATGTCAGCATTGTAATGATTTGTTACATATTTGTGACTAGACAAAGAACTGGGGGCTTTAAGGGCCAAAATCAGCCCCACCTCAGGTGTAGAGCAATTTCTCTCCAAAATATGTTCTCAATATGTGCTCTTGAGAAATAAATACAATGTGTCAATTTATTTATTTATTCCCTCCCTCACAGCAAGGCAACAAAGTTAGGTAATGAAAACTAGTGAAAATCTAATTTTATTCAGAATAAAATTACGATGCTTCACTGTACTTTCAATATATACCTTTCCAGAACAAGACTTTAAGTTCAAACAAAACCATGAATTTTACTCAGATTGCAATGTTTATTGATCTAAGGAATAAAAACATGTGGTAAAGCTGTATTTTAAATTTACAGTTAATGAATAGTAGTATGTAAAGTACATAATGAATATATTATAATATCACAGGGAAAATTTGGTTTTCGACTGTAACGGAACTTTTGCTAGATAAAAACATGCACATACTGGTATCTAAAAGATAGATGGTACAACAGTACCTGATATATGTATATGGACCGTAAATTGCTTATTATAAGCCGCATTCATATATAAATGAGGGATTAGAATATGTCCACATTTTTGGGGGCTTGTTGCAAAGCTGATTTTGACGATGTTTTGACGTTAGAATATTTTTGTTATTTTTCAATATATTGTATAAATTGCAGGGATGATTGGGGAAGACTCTGTACACATGTGACTGCTATTGATGCCTTAGTAATACATAGTTATGATAAACAATTTAGATCTGATATGGTCAAAAGAGAATTGAATAAGGTATTAATAGAAAAAAATCATGGAGATATTTGTCCGTTTTTTAGTCTATATTCATTCAGACAAAGAATAAAAGTTTGAAGATACGAAACGACAAATTAGAAGCCATTAATCGTTGAAGGACAGACAATACAATGTCCAAAAGAAAAAGAACAAAAAGACAAACATTGGTCGACGAAACACTAGACAGAAAACTGAAGATTAAGCAACACTAAAATCCAGGATGAATTCAAGTGCCTCCAAAGGGTAAGCAGTTCCTGCTCCACTAGTGGCACCTATCATGTTACTGTTAAATGACTCAAACTTTTAATCATTTATAGAAAACACTATTACTTAAATGCAAACTTCATTTTTTTGTACTTTAAACGGTAGAAACTGAAAAGTATTGATGTGTTCTTCTATAAAACAAACAAATTTAACATTTATTACTTCACAGATATATCATTTACTGACAATAAAAAGTAAAGAGTCCCCTGGCATTAGTTCTATTGACTGCTTTTATTGCTTTCTAGACTTTTGATTAAGTAACCTTAAACATGGATTTGTGTTTTTAATTTATGAATTGCATTTCTCGTTTCTGAACCACACTGGTGGTGTAATTGTTAGCATGCTCGCCTCTAGTGTAGTAGATCATGGGTATGAGAATCAATCATGTCAAACTAAGGACTATGAAATTAGTATCTGATGTTTCTCCTATAAGCAGGCAGCAAACCCCACCCCCTCTTGAAAATTGGATCTCCAACGGCAATACAGATATAAATAAACTTTGAAAAATCTGCTGCACAGATTCGCTTGCACTCAAAAAGACCACATACTATCACAAAAATGAATGACTACAAATAAACATGAGCAGTATAATAGCAGGGTCAATGCTGGGAGTTCAATTCCCACACATGGCAAAGGGTATTCAATACAACATTATGTGATACAGTTTGAGAGATTTTCAACAGGTCAGTGGTTTTCCCGACATAACAGCTGCACAGGAAAGTTAGACAGAAATTTTGAGGTCTTTTTTAATAAAAATTGATAAACATTGGATATAACTATCAAAGTGGAATAAAATATAAAGTCAAAAAAGAACAAAATACAGATAGTTGGAGGAGAAACCATAGAAATATACCTAATTTTCTGTTTATACTTATTAAAGTGCTCAAGTAGGTATATAATAGTGACTTTTTACAGGCCTTTTGTGGTTTTATGGAACCAGGTGTGAAGTCTTCAGCCAATTTACCTGCTGTATGTACTGGTAATTGGGGATGTGGTGCCTTTGGTGGTGACAAGAGATTAAAAGGTAAAGGTGTATAAATGTTTTGATGTAATTAAAACAAACTTTTAGTAGGAATAAAATATATTTGTTGTTTAGCTAATACAGTCAAACGTGTATTCAGTGTTCTCCTTTTGGACAATGGAAAAATAACTAAGTAAGACAAGTAAAGGCTGGGATAGTTCTGACCTTCAATGAAGATGACAACCATTACTAAAAATAGAAATTTCCTCAAGTGGCCAAAATTGCTACATTTTAAACAAAAATTAACTTAATGCTATTATGTTCCATTTTATATTTTTATTTTTTGTGTGAAATTGTTTCAATTTTTTTGGCAAATAGCCTAATTTTACAAATATTTAATTGGACATATTCTCCTTCGAATCCACTAAATTATAGCAAAGTAGACTTGGATAGTTCTTATTTCTTCAAAATAAAAAAATCTGTAGTAAGAAATTGAACAGATAAAACTGAAAAGAAAGTTTAAACAGTGATGGTCATCAATTCCACCAATATAAACAAAACGAACAATCACCTCTCATCTTTACTGAACACCAAAAAGACCACAACATATGACATTGGAAATTCAGATCCTGAAAGGCACATAATTACTAACATGTATTTAATTAAAATTATTAATTTTTCAGCTTTAATCCAGTTGATGGCAGCCTCAGTGGCTAGGAGGGATGTATGTTATTATACCTTTGATGACGATAAGTTAAAGGACGATATCTATAATATACACGACTATCTTACTGTAATGAATCGCTTAGGAATAGGTAAATATGTCCAAAATTCAAGATCTTTAATATTTGTCTATTGGATATTGGAAAATACCATGATTGTGTTCCATTATAATCAGATACAAAACCAGTCAAATGAATCAACATCATCATATCATACATCCTTGTAACTATCAAATTAATTCAGCTTCAGTAATGTGATTACTGTTGATAAAATAGACTGCTATGATTACTTGATTACCATAATTGGCCATGTATATAAAATGGACAGCTATAATTACTTGATTACCATAATTGGCCATGAATATAAAATGGACAGGGTCCTTTCATTGGTCTATTTTAATACAAGTTGTATGCATCACTGATTTCTGTACAGGATTCTCTCATAGATGGATTTTAATACAAGTTTATTATGCATCATTGATTTCTGTTCGGGATCCTTTCATTGACAGATTCGAGTACAAGTTTTATGCATCACTAACTTCTTGTTTGTAATTACTCAGCCAGGCAAGTCAAATGAATTTATGAATAAAGGAGTCCATATTTTACTCAACAGATTATTGTTTATATTTATTATCCCTTCTCAACTTTTATCCCCTCGCCAACGAAGTTGAGAAGGGATATAGTGACGCTACCGTCTGTTCGTTTGTCCGTCCTTCCGTAACATCCTTGTGAACACTCTAGAATCAATATCCTTCAATGCATTTTGACCAAACATGGTACATACTTAGTCCTTAAGAGAATCTGGAACCCTATTGATTTTCAAGATCATAGGTCAAAGGTCAAGGTCACCAGGTCAAATTTTACAGCATAACATCCTTGTGAACACTCTAGAATCAACATCCTTCAATTGATTTTGGCCAAACTTGGTACATACTTAGTCCTTAGGGGAGTCTGGAACCCTATTGATTTTCAAGGTCAAAGGTCATGGTCACTGAGTCAAATCTTTACTGCATAACATCCTTGTGAACACTAGAATCAACATCTTTCAATGGATTTTGACCAAACTTGGTACATACTTAGTCCTTAGGAGAATCTGGAACCCTATTGATTTTCAAGGTCAAAGGTCAAGGTCATCGGATCAAATTTTTACCATGTAACATCCTTGTGAACACTCTAAGAGTCAACATCCTTCAATGGATTTTGACCAAACTTGGTACATACTTAGTCCATAAGAGAATCTGGAACCCTATTGATTTTCAAGGTCAAAGGTCAAGGTCACCGGGTCAAATATTTAGGTTAGGGGATACGCCACGCTTTGCGTTGCCCTTGTTTTTTTTTTAATGAAAAATGAGTTAGCTTCAACAAGCTGACAAGTGTTGACTATATATATTGCATGAAAAATATCAAAGGGAGATAACTCAATAACATAATTTATATTTCATTGCAGTATTACCATAATCAAGAGCAAAACATGTTTTTTTTCATCCTATGATATTTGAATGACAAATTTCTGATATAACACTATAATTGTAATCTTATTCTTTCACATTGGTGGTGTAATGGTTAGCATGCTTGCCTCAAGTGTGGTAGATCATGGGTTTGAGCCCTGGTCGGGTCAAACTAAAGACTATAAAATTTGTATTTGTGGCTTATGTACTAAGAACGCAGCATTAAGGAAAAAAAGCAAAGACTGTTATAATCATAATCAGGATAATATGTCCGAGTGGGGTAACATATCTATCCGCGGATTTTTGTTCCAGTGAGCTAGCACTATAAAAATCCAACTAAGCGTGTTGGTCTAGTACAAAGCGGACCTCATCATCATTCCATTGAAAATTAACTTGTTCTCGCCATGAAATAGCTGAAAAATTGCTGAATCGGTGCTAAACACCAATCACTCACTCACCATTTTTTTCTTTGATTCAGGTAACATTATGACATTGATTGACAGATATGAGACAATTCTACGGAAATCTTGGAACAAACCTAGGCGCATTAATTTATTTGACTATATTGTAAAAGTATTTGATGGATCTCTGGAAAACACGGATAGTGAACCAGAATCACCAGGTCCAGAAATGTCCCAAGAAATGTTAGCATGCTATAGTACCAATGATTCATGCATGGCTGACGAATGTACACAGAAAAATGTAACAACAAAAAGACCGTTATCTGAAGATTACAAAGCAAGCACACCTTGATAGTATAAATACAAGATCATATAATTCCATGATTATCACCATTTATTAGATTGTAGAAGTTTTGTGATGAAAAGTCATATTTTCTACTTGTATCAAGTTTTCAAATTGATTTTTTTATTTTTACTACAAAAAAATGTATCTATGATTTCCGTCATGGAAAATGATTGATGAATGAAAGGAATTTGATACTAAATGTAGATAGTAGAAACTGTGCACATGTACATATATTGACTTAGACTGTTTTGTATGGTCCTGTTTTGATGACATAAAATATTATATTGATCAACGGTTCTACAAAAGTCTACAAAATGTACAATGCCGAGTAAAAGTAGGAAATTATGAGTGTTTATCAGTAATAGTGGTGTTTTTGTCATAATGATTGCTTAAAATGTAAAATAGGGAAGAACTATGACAATGTTTATTTTTAAACATTTATGATCTTATAAATAATTATCCGTAATTGGAATTTAGGGAAAATCAGTACTTATTGTTCCCTGAATTATTATTCTTCCAAGGTATTTTTTCTTTAACAAGATATATCAGTTAGAGATACATGTAAGAGATGCTATCCAATCTGTTATTTTCTCTCAGTAGCTTTATCTATGTTTACCAATCTCACTAAGGGGAGATAATTACTAAAGGGAGATAATTTTATAGTTGTTGATGTGATACATATGTATATATATTTTTGTGTAACCAACAATCATGTTTATTTAATAAAACAGGCAGCACAGTTGTGAATCATAAACAATATTTGATAATGGGTGTAACATTTGATGTCAGGAAACACATTTTGATATTTCACGGCCATATTTGAGACTCATGTGACATTTTCTTTTCACGAAAGAAAATTTATTTCTACCTAGAATGAATCACATTAGCAAATAACCAAAGATAAGCGTTATGAAAAAAGACGCAATTTTATTTTTATTTAATTTCTTGAATCTAACATCTAGTACGGCCACCATTGCTGTTAACGTTTCATTATCAATTTCACATTCAAATAATGAAAATCCTTTTACTTTGACATGAAGAATATGTTTATGTCTTGATAAAGTATTCTGTGTGAATGATATTAGGTCTAGATTATTTAAGTCAAGACTGGATCCATGAAATGAAAAGAAAAACAGTCCTGTTTACATCAAAGTGTTGTAATTTATATTATTTGTACATATTTTTATTTATAGACTGTTATTAGTAGTAATTTTTTATTTATTTTTGTTGACACAATTAGGTTAGGGTTATGGTGTTTAATGCCACTTTCAACAATATTTCAGTTATATCGTGGCAGTCAGTTTTATTGGTGGAGGAAACCAGAGTACCCGGAGAAAACCACCGACCTGTCACACGGAACTGAACTTTATCACATAATGTTGTATCGATTACACTTCACCTGAGGGGGTCAAACTCACAACTTTAGTGGTGATAGGTACTGATTGCACAGGTAGTTGTTAATCCAACTACCATACGATCATGACCACGATGGCCCCTATATTTGTTTATGTGCTAATTTTGTATAGCTTTATTCGTAAAGTGTAAAGAATTGATGTATATTTTCTGTATCAAAGAAATCTGTCAAATATGCGAGTGAAGTGTATGAACAATGCTTTTTTCTAAACTTTTTCTAACAGTAGTGATAACTTTTCTTTTTCTAATATAGTCTAGATTAAATATTAATTGTTAGAAGTTGTATTAATATCTTGATGACAGGCCTGTGGTTGTATCAGTGTATATATAATACCTCTACACTGGTAGATGAAGTTGTATTAATATCTTGATGACAGGCCTGTGGTTGTATCAGTGTATATATAATATCTCTACACTGGTAGATGAAGTTGTATTAATATCTTGATGACAGGCCTGTGGTTGTATCAGTGTATATATAATACCTCTACACTGGTAGATGAAGTTGTATTAATATCTTGATGACAGGCCTGTGGTTGTATCAGTGTATATATAATACCTCTACACTGGTAGATGAAGTTGTATTAATATCTTGATGACAGGCCTGTGGTTGTATCAGTGTATATATAATACCTCTACACTGGTAGATGAAGTTGTATTAATATCTTGATGACAGGCCTGTGGTTGTATCAGTGTATATATAATACCTCTACACTGGTAGATGAAGTTGTATTAATATCTTGATGACAGGCCTGTGGTTGTATCAGTGTATATATAATACCTCTACACTGGTAGATGAAGTTGTATTAATATCTTGATGACAGGCCTGTGGTTGTATCAGTGTATATATAATACCTCTACACTGGTAGATGAAGTTGTATTAATGTCTTGATGACAGGCCTGTGGTTGTATCAGTGTATATATAATACCTCTACACTGGTAGATGAAGTTGTATTAATATCTTGATGACAGGCCTGTGATTGTATCAGTGTATATATAATACCTCTACACTGGTAGATGAAGTTGTATTAATATCTTGATGACAGGCCTGTGGTTGTATCAGTGTATATATAATACCTCTACACTGGTAGATGAAGTTGTATTAATATCTTGATGACAGGCCTGTGGTTGTATCAGTGTATATATAATACCTCTACACTGGTAGATGAAGTTGTATTAATATCTTGATGACAGGCCTGTGGTTGTATCAGTGTATATATAATACCTCTACACTGGTAGATGAAGTTGTATTAATATCTTGATGACAGGCCTGTGATTGTATCAGTGTATATATAATACCTCTACACTGGTAGATGAAGTTGTATTAATATCTTGATGACAGGCCTGTGGTTGTATCAGTGTATATATAATACCTCTACACTGGTAGATGAAGTTGTATTAATATCTTGATGACAGGCCTGTAGTTGTATCAGTGTTCATATTATACCTCTACACTGGTAGAGTGTAAGTATACTGGATTATCCTTGTCTGTACATCCATTTGTCTGTCTGTACGTCTGTTTATCAGTCAGTTTTGTCCCATTGTCTTGTGTAGGAAGCCAATCTTTTTATCATTTAACTGAACTAGTACATATTTGATATGGTCTTGTTTTGATATATGTATGCACATATCATTACTATTTTTAAAGATAATTCACCAGTTCCATGGGAGTTATGGTCCCTTTTCCAACTTTTTATGCATGTCCCATAATCTTGGGTAGGAAAGTAGTCTTTTATCTTTTGATGGAACTTGTTCATTTATGGTGTGATGTCTTTATATGAAATGATCATGCACATATTATGATGATTTTTTCAAACAGACTGCTGATAATTATGAAAGAGTTACTGCCCCTTTTAGTTAACAACTTGTACATAAACTTGTGTAGGTAACTAGTCTTTTATATTTTGATGGAGCTAATTCATACTCTGTATTATTATATTGTAGAATGATATGAGCATGCAGATATTGTTATAATTAAATATCCTTTTTAACAACAACTTTTCCATTATCATGGATTATTTGCTTGTCAAGATAAGACAACCCATAGAGCTGGTGGATCAAGGTTTGGGTTTGGTTTATGGTGTTTAACGCCACTTTCAACAATATTTCAGTGATATCGTGGCTGTCAATTTTATTGGTGGAGGAAATCGGAGTACCCAGAGAAAACTAACAACTTTATCACATTATGTTGTATCGAGTACACCTCGCCTGAGCGGGATTCCAACTCACAATGTTAGTGGTGATAGGCACTGATTGCATAAGTAGTTATAAATCCAACTACTATATGATCACGAACATGACGGCCCCTTGTTGGACCAATGGATCAAATTTACATACACAGAAACTTCTCTAACAGCATAATTCCTGCATATTATTCTGATTATGTTGCAGCTATGTTCTCTTTGCCATACAAACTCCTGCATTGAAATTATTCCATTCATATATCAGTATGTGGATGTATAGAGTGATTTATCATTAACACCACGATATAGCTGAAATATTGATAAAGTTGGCATTAAACACCAATCAATCAATCATTTTCAAACAATAAAATTTACAACAAATGTCAGAACACCATAACTTATAAGACACAATAAAGCAACACATATTCCAGTTCTTTTCTGCAATAATCAACAAACAATTCATTGTAACAGTCAGATTAAATGTAAACATGACAAACAAGTGGGGATATTCTTAATAGCACGACTCCATGTGCTGCCGAGCTGTGAATTTGTTATTATTTTAGACATACTGATAACAGGTCTTGTTAGACAACTGCACCTATATTTGATCATCTTTCTGATGTTACTGATAAAAATCACATGCGATGTAACATTTATCAGTTAATAAACATTATGAGTAACGCACAATTTTCTTTGTTGTTATATATATTTGGAGAAAAAAAAACATGCTTTGAAGAAAATGACATTTAATGCTCATTATAATTAAATTAATTCCGGTATTTGTAAACAAATTATTCATTTTAAGTTTAAACCCCAAAATGTCTGTTTTTTTTATGATTGATGTAATAAATTGTATAAATTCCATTGAATAAGGGAGGAAAAGTGTAGTGACTGATATGCTGACTAATAAACACTGATATCTTTAAATAAACCAGTTGTTGTCTTGTTTATGCCATTATAGACTGGTATGTTTATCTGACTAATAAACACTGATATCTTTAAATAAACCAGTTGTTGTCTTGTTTATGCCATTATAGATTGGTATGTTTATCTGACTAATAAACACTGATATCTTTAAATAAACCAGTTGTTGTCTTGTTTATGCCATTATAGATTGGTATGTTTATCTGACTAATAAACACTGATATCTTTAAATAAACCAGTTGTTGTCTTGTTTATGCCATTATAGACTGGTATGTTTATCTGACTAATAAACACTGATATTTTTAAATAAACTGATTGTTGTCTTTTTTATGTCATAACATACTGGTATGTTTATCTGGCTAATAAACACTGATATCTTTAAATAAACCAATTGTTTACTTGTTTATGTCATAATAGACTGGTATGTTTGACTGGATAAACAGTATGAGTATCTATTTCCTTTTATACAGATCCAAGTTTTTATTGTGGAATAAATGATATCTTCACATAGTTATTCATCTAACATTCTCATTATAGACATTTTAAACAAATCATCGCTCACTTTTGTTTTGTTGATCATGGAAGACAAGACGCAAATATAGGTATTGTTTTCAATGATAAGTATGTTGTCTTTTGTTTGTAAGGTGTTCAGCCGCCATACACAGTAAATATGTCATAATAAACATGTATGTCGTCAGCCTATGCACAGTTTTGTTTTTCAGTAAAACATAAAAAACCAGAATGAAGTAATACGAGATGAATATAGATAGAGACAGATTATAAGTTTTTTTTAAATCAATATATTTGGCCAAGAGCAACTGAAGTTAGAACAAAACAAGTGCAGACACATATATGTTCTCTTGCACCCTGCAAATTGTGTATGTGAATTTTTTTCAGAAAATAAACTCAATCAAAGTATCATGAATTTGAAATTAAATGAAGGTGACATACATAAATATTCACATGTACCCTCCATCAACAATATGTGGACCAAATATGGTGAACCTATACTCTTGTGTCACCGAGTTTCAAATCTGTTGAAATGATCGGAAATGAAAACTGCTTACATCGTTGCACCAAATTTTGGCACATCTGAGAGATAAAATTTTGTGCAATTTAAATTCCACAATGATATATCCTTCATTTGAATAACTTTGCATTTATTTGTGTGTCATAGAAGATATATCATGGACTTTTCAGCCATTGTTTGTACCGGAAGTGCAACCTGGGTGCATTTGGATGGATGTCCATAATGAAAACAAAACATTGGCAGACAATGAAAGACAAAATTGTCATATTTAACTCACAAACAAACCTCAGACATGCCTTAACATACACTAAAAGTTGTCATTGAAAATGCAAGAGGCAAATTAAAGAAGTGAGGTAAACAACTCGGGCATCCCATTAGAGAAAGATGGCAACCATGTAATGTTAAATCTCCGTAGAGAAAGATGGCAACCATGTAATGTTAAATCTCCGTAGAAAAAGTCTAGAATGGATTCATTCATTTAAATTGTCAAGAGAGAATATAAAACATTGACCATTGACATTGTGATGGAGTATAGTATTTGATTTTCAATGCAAAAGTTTAAGGAATGGGCATATAAAAAAAAGTACATGTACTATATTTTGGAAAAAATGGTTCTAGTGACACATAGTATATGAATAGAAAATTTAAACTGCGATGGTTAACTATTCCACCATTATCAATAAAACGAACAATCACTTTTTCACCTCAACTCGATGTACATAAAAAAGACCTGGCTGGAAATCCAGGTCGTGGCTTGGGACAGTCGGTTTAAATCTCACATTTGTTAGTGATTTAATTGAAAATGAAAGGACAAGATTTGAATACACGGTAATAAATTTTAGTTGACCCAGTACCTAAGAGCTAGAGATTTATGTCTATCAATTGCCAGTTAACATATTAAGCTAATGCATCCTTCATTACTGGTTAGATATGTACTGTAGGGGAATATAATGTAGTCTATGCAGATTGTGAAAAAATGACCTACGACCTCTAACCATGACTGACTTCTTAAGGTAGTAATACAAATGTATTTGGGGCCATCATGATCAAATAGTAGCTGGATTTACAACTACCTCTGCAATCACTGTCTATCATCACTAACGTTGTGAGTTTGAATCTCACTCATGGCAAGGTGTACTGGATACAACATTATGTGATAAAGTTTGTCAGTGACTTGTGGCAGGTCAGTGGATTTCTGCGTGTACTTTGGTTTTCACCACCAATAACACTGACCACAACAATATAACACTAACCTATTACATATGTATTTGTGCCGTCTGCTATGTGAAATATCAGACATGCAAAAAAACACAAGACAAAATCATCTTTAAATAATGTAGATGTTTATTATAACATAATTAAATATCTATTAGTGAGATATAAAAAAAGATCATGCATTTTCCATAATAATGTATCAAACAAAATTCATCAAATTAAAAAAAAAAACAAATAATAAAGGGGTATGCAAAACGATTGCATGGTACAACCACAGCAAGTCGACAAGGGAAAGTTGAACAAGTGTATATTAAAAACAAGTGTGGATATAGTATTTTGCTTGACACAGTAAAGTGCTGTACACAATAATGTGTCGGACACTGTAATACATGTATGCTGGAAAGAGTCATTTGTTGGACGACGACACCACCATAACACACAATTTTTTTGTGATCGTGTAATCAAAAAATTAAACAAGGGAATAATTTTTTATACCTACACATGGATTCATGATTCAAAAATAAGTAATGTATTCAATTTGACCTTACAACCCCTCACTCAGGATGCCAAAACCATTCGTTTTAAAAAGCAACATTAATGTTGACACCAGTTCAAATACTATGATACTCTCAGACTGGCTAATTCAACAATGAATAAGGTACTGTCCCACTAACAAACTTAATGCTATGAGCATTACTATGGAGAGAGTTCCATTACATATTGGACCAGATTGACCTTAGCTTTTTTACCCATTAACAGTTAACTGAAACAGTACTTTGATTTGAATTAGTCAAGTTATGGTGCAAGATGAATTTTCAAACAGTGACATAATAAACAAAGATCCCTGTCCATGATAAGTAAACTAGTTTCATTACACTATGATTGATGAACGTTTAATGATGTGGACTGCATCACATAGATATAGATAATTGGCCACTTCTTATCTTGTGTGTAACACATGTTCCATATCCCAAGATTGAAAAAGCAGAATGAATTTAATTTTCATATAAGGGCACAACCTAAAACTGGTCTTAAATCTGGCACCGTTATAAATAAAAGTATATCTACAAATGGGTATTTTTTTACATGTATACAAAGATCCAAAAAGTGTAAACATTTATATAAGACATATTGTTTCAAATCTATTCCATCCATTTAACATTTGTCATGGTGGAATGCTATTCTGTTGGTCCAAGGGTATTTTCTGCTTGGTAGCCAATCTTTATACTTTATATCTTAATTTTAGTAATTACAACGAAGGACTCGTCTAGTTTTAAGTGTGGTACTTGTCCTTATTTGGTTTAATATGTTTTTGTTGTTTTGTTTATAAGAAAAGACAAAACTGTTACGAGATTCCCATAGCCTACTGGCCAAAAAATAAAAAATAAATCTGTAAAATTATTACAATTTGCTATCATAACTCTACAAGCTCAAATTAGGTTGTGTGGGATTTGTCATGGAAAGGGGAGATAACTCTGAACTAGGATTTGACACGAAATTTTTTACCAGTAAATACATTCAACACAAAGGTATTTTTTGGTTTTCTAAGATTTAAAATTAAAAAAAGGCCAATACAAGCCACTTCACAGGCCAAAGTATTAATTAAGTTGTAAAACTATTTTGTTAAATAGTATAAATCAAGATAAAAAAGAGACACTCTTTGAAGTAAGGTTTTAAGACAGTAATTTGACTAAGGAGATGTTTGTAAATAAAACATAAGTACATAATTTAATATATTATTTAACACAAGAAAACATTAGCATTTTAGTACAATTCTCATTAGAGCAGCCAATTTGAATAAATATTATATATATTTAATGACTTAGCATTTGAAACCATAATACTGTCAAGATTGTGTGACCTTATAAGACTTTTACTGAAAGCAGACTGCTATCAAAGCACTATATCTTAACTTGACAGAAAATATTTACATATTTGCATAGATTATAATGTAGGTTATTTTTTATATATACAGTACATCTGATGCATACATAAAAAAATTGCAGACAAAAATTGAGACAATATTACAATTTGGAATTCTAAGCATATATTAAATAGGGTTATTCCATTTAGATATTAAGTGGTGTTAAACACCATATGCCTCCTTAAAATATTAATACATAATCAACAATACTTTTCCCCCTGTTACTGGTTATTATCAAGGACACACGAAAAAAACAACAATGTGTAACAACTTTTGACATAAATATTAAAGCACTTCCTACCATTTAATGGAAAGTCCCTAAAGAACCTTAAATTGATATAATAAATAAAACTTATTGACAAGGCACAAATCAGAATAAAGTAGCTGACAAATTCTCCCAATATTCATGTTTATGTTTGCAAGTTTGTCAGTGACTTATGGCAGGTCGGTGGTTTTCATTGGGGACTCTGGTTTCCTCCATCAATATAACTGACTGCTACAATATAACTGAAATATTGTTGAAAGTGGCATTAAACACCATATACAAAATATATACTGAAGCAAGGCTCAATTAGATTATTTTCTGGTACCTAAATACAAAATATACTAAAGCCAAGCTCAATTAGATTATTTTCTGGTACCTGGCTACAAAATACACTAAAGCCAGGCTCTGTTAGATTATTTTCTGGTAACTTAACACACAATATACAAAAGCCTATCTTTCATCTTGCTATAATCTTTCATGCATTGAGAGAACAATAATAATTTAAAAACAATAAGGCACAAAAACTACATGTATTAACAATACCCAAAATCTAGAAATCTGATTTATGATTTTATATCAATTCCTAAAGTTATCATCATATTGGGTTCATTTCATTGGGAGACTGAGAAAGAGTCAACCTGAGATTGAGTTTACTAAAATATAACAACAAAAATTGTCATGATATTATTATATATACTGGGTTTTTTCTAAATCCTATAAGTATTTACTGTGGAAAAAATTCTACCACAAAAATGATGACGATAAAATTAACATTACTGTTTTCTGAAAAAAAGTGACAAAAAATTGTTGGATCTGTACAACAACCTCAAAACAACAATAAAAATCATGCACATTTAAAGGTGCATGGACCGGTATTAGATAAAATAAACAATTATCACAGTCACTCATATACAACCTTACTATGTTGTTATTTCAGAGGTACATATATATATATTACAATATTAAATATTTAGAAAAAATACAATATTTTATTTGAGAAATTCAAACTACAAATGTATCTATTTCACCAATTTGCATATTGCATTGTACATACAACCATAACATGTTATTTGATATTATAAATTTAGCAAAAAACATTTGACATCAAAAATTAAAACTAAATATTTCGCTATTTTGCATCTTGTATTGTGTAAAGATCATTAGACTCGCAATGTGACTGAAAATGTACAGGCTCTTATAAGCAAGGTAAGATAATACTAAAAGAGTCTGTTCAACATACTGAGCTTTCAATGTCATTAATTTGAAAACAATTATTATAAAATACTTTTCTCATACCATTTTGAAAATTCAATATTTTAAATCTAAAGGATATCTTGATATTATGACAAGGAATCATGAAAGCAGATAAAGTTTGTAACATTATAAACATTACATGTGAAATTTCTTTTATTGGTTGGTATCTATTAATAGGAAACAAATAGATGGTTTGGTTTATGGTGTTTAATGCCACTTTCAACTATATTTCAGCTATATCGTGGCTGCAGTTTTATTTGTGGAGGAAACCGGAGTACCCGGAGAAAACCACTGACCTGTCGCAAGTCACTGACAAACTTTTTCACATAATGTTGTATCGAGTACACCTCACCATGAACGGGGTTCAAACTCACAACTTTAGTGGTGATAGGCAATGATTGCACAGGTAGTTGTAATCCAACTACCATGCGATCAAGACCCCGACAGCCACATATCATGTAGCATATAAAGTTTGTAGCATTATAAACGTTACATGTAAAAAAAAATTATTGGTTGGTATCTATTAATAGGAAACAAATAGAAAGAAAACATCTTAGCATCTTACACCATGATATAAAATTAATCCAGATCTAATATTGAGTTAACAATCATAGTTAATTTTTATTTTAATCACTAAAAACAATTTCTCATCACAGCTGTTGATTTTTGTGTTTTTCTGTATGATAAAATTAAAATATTGTCTTTAATCTCTCTAGACTTAACAATATCAACAATTGGTTTTGCAAATATTATTTGAAAAAAAAAGGAAAATATCAAAACCATGAAAAAGAACCCTGTTTGTGACAATCCATGAAAACAAGTCTCAATAAATCACAATACATGTATTATTTTCAAGTTCACCTTTAATAAAAAATGAAAAAAAGAAAAACGGAAGGCGTTCCATGCACCAATGCAAGCCAAATACAGTACAAAATATGGTATGTTTAAAATATTATTACATGATTTTCATAATGTAAAACGAGCCGAAAAAGTAATGAGTTATGTCCGTTTTTATTCAAATCAAAATAGCAAATTACATATGAAAATCTACAAACAATAATTATTTCATATCTGTTCTAAGATCAAATGTAAATGTAATCACCACAATTCGTAAGGACAAATCCATAAACCCCACCCCCACCAAAAAAAAATATATACCAACTCCCTATAAATGCTGAAAAACATAAAAGAAGGAATATATGTTAACTAGTACATCATGGGAAAAAAAGATGATCGATCATCTTTGCTTGACAGTCTCTTCGTGGTGACAACATATAGAGATATTTTAATAAGCACACTATTTACACGCTTTTGGTACAAAATAAAAATTATATTATCAAGTCAAAAAATATTTACAGTAGCAAGTTTCCCTATTTATTTTCAATATCATTTTATGACCTTAGAATACAATTAACAAATATGATTTAGTACACATGTGATTTGAGTATTCAAAGCACATATAATCTCATGTGACATATTTAATTCACACGTATAGCAACAAAAACAAACACAATTTGTGTTATACACAAAACTAGTGAGTGATCACAAAAAACAAAATTGACACAAATTAAGTATGAAATAATACATGAATATGTATCAAGAACGTATATTACAAGAAACAATGTCAACAATACAAAATACACATTATATTGAAAGCCCTTGTCTTGTATATTAACTTCTAAAATAGAGGCTATATTACTTCCCCTTAGAGTACATCGGAAGTAGAGGTTTTCCTAATGGCGGACATAATAGGTCACAGAGTTCAGTAAATCGGAATTATGGGAAAACAAAATGGATGTTTACGGTACATGTACGACCAACATTTCACCAAATTAAATTTTGAAGAAAATTTTTAATTAAAACCAAACCAACTACAAATTTGAAAACTTATGACAGGGAGAAAAGAAAGTTCCTCGTTTATCAGGCCTTTCAATAAGGGGAGATACCAGGTACCAGGTACTTTTACCCACCTAAATTGGTCTTTGGTATCTCTTGATTTTAAAGAGTGTTGTACAAGATATTCATAAAAATTGTTCAAATTTCAATAAAAGTACTGCCTGTAAATAGTGAAGTACTGGTAGACTTGAAAAATATTGAAAGCCCTGCTTATATAAAAAGGCGGAGTTTATTCAAAATGGAGGATGACACATGGCAGACGTGAAATTCTAATGAAGGAATAATGTAGCCTCTATTTCAGAGATTGCTTATATATCTGTCAATATCTTGATGCAACCCGCTGCTGTTACCACACATATAACATATGCCATGGTACAATCCTCCATGTGTTATAGTGTTGAGACAGTACAGACTGTATTGTGGACATTAACATATCAATGTAGTGACGATTATTTACAGGTATTAGTCAATACTGTTGAGATCATGCTTCACTTGAGGTTTCACTCATTGATCTGTGATGTGTGTATTTAAAACCACGAACAGAATACTGAAATAGACAATAGAGTACACAATTAATCATTTTGAGAAATAAAAGAGCATAAAATTCAGGAATGGCATCCTCTTGCTTGCAGATGAGTGATAGTCTTAACTTTTAACAAATAAATGCTACATCTGTGTTATAATGCACACAGATATGTAGCTATACATCTGCTTTATGCTCAAAGATATGTAACTATATATCTGTGTTATTATGTTCACATATGTGTAGTTATACATGTTATTATGCTCACAGATATGTAGCTATACATGTGTAATTATGCTCACATATGTGTAGTTATACATGTGTTATTATGCTCACATACGTGTAGTTATACATGTGTTATGCTCACAGATATGTAACTATACATGAGCTAGGCTAACAGATGTGTAGCTATACATGTGTTATGCTCACAGATATGTAGCTATACATGTGTTATGCTCACATATAAGTAGCTATACATGTGTTTTTATGATCACAGATATGTAGCTATATGTGTGTTATTATGCTCACAGATATGTAGTCATATATATTTGTGTCATTATGATCACAGACAAGTAGCTGTACATGTGTTATTATGCTCACATATGTTTAGCTATACATGTGTTATTATGCTCACATATGTGTAGTCATACATGTGTTATTATGCTCACATGTGTAGTTATACATGTGTTATTATGCTCACAGATATGTAACTATACATGTGCTAGGCTGACAGATGTGTAGCTATACATGTGTTATTATGCTCACATGTGTAGTTATACATGTGTTATTATTCTCACAGAGATGTAACTATGCATGTGCTACGCTAACAGATGTGTAGCTATAATATCTGTTATGCTCTCAGATATGTAGATATACATGTGTTATTATGTTCACAGATAAGTAGATATACATCTGTTATTATGCTCACATATGTGTAGTTATACATTTGTTATTATGCTCACATGTGTAGTTATACATCTATTATTATGCTCACATATGTGTAGCTATCACAAAGATATAATAAATATTGGGAATGTTATCTTACAAAACTCTTATTAATATGACTGACATCTTAACCAAACAAGATGAACTGTGAGTTAATGCTCACCTATGATACCCCCGCTCTTCTGCAAACAGGAAGTAGGAATCTGACGGGTCAAAAAACGCTTCCCACAATATAGGGTACCTATATGAAGCCTGTGACCAAATATCAGATTTCTGCCATCAATAGTTGCTGAGAAAAATGTGACGAAAAATGTGCATATATGTTCAATGTGTATAAAAACCAACTAAGTCGGCAAACAGGAAGTAGGAATCTGACGGGTCCAAAAACGCTTCCCACAATATGGCATATCTATATGAAGCTTGTGACCAAATATAAGATTCCTGTCATCAATAGTTGCTTAGAAAAATGCGACGAAAAATGTGCATAACAAATGTATGTTAAATGTGTATAAAAATCAACTAATTCGGCAAACAGGAAGTAGGTATCTGATGGGTCCAAAAACGGTTCCCATGATATGGGGTACCTATATGAAGCTTGTGACCAAATATCAGATTTCTGCCATCAATAGTTGCTGAGAAAAATGCGACGAAAAATGAGCATATATGTTCAATGTGTATCAAAATCAACAGTCGGCAATCAGGAAGTAGGGATCTAATGGATCCAAAAATGGTTCCCACGATATGGGGTACCTATATGAACCTTGTGACCAAATATCAGATTTCTGCCATCAATAGTTGCTGAGAAAAATGCGACAAAAAATGAGCATATATGTTCAATGTGTATCAAAATCAACAAAGTTGGCAATCAGGAAGTAGGAATCTGATGGGTCCAAAAACGCTTCCCACAATATGGCATATCTATATGAAGCTTGTGACCAAATATAAGATTCCTGTCATCAATAGTTGCTTAGAAAAATGCGACGAAAAATGTGCATAACAAATGTATGTTAAATGTGTATAAAAATCAACTAATTCGGCAAACAGGAAGTAGGTATCTGATGGGTCCAAAAATGGTTCCCACGATATGGGGTACCTATATGAAGCTTGTGACCAAATATCAGATTTCTGCCATCAATAGTTGCTGAGAAAAATGCGACGAAAAATGAGCATATATGTTCAATGTGTATCAAAATCAACAGTCGGCAATCAGGAAGTAGGGATCTAATGGATCCAAAAATGGTTCCCACGATATGGGGTACCTATATGAACCTTGTGACCAAATATCAGATTTCTGCCATCAATAGTTGCTGAGAAAAATGCGACAAAAAATGAGCATATATGTTCAATGTGTATCAAAATCAACAAAGTTGGCAATCAGGAAGTAGGAATCTGATGGGTCCAAAAACGCTTCCCACGATATGGGGTACCTATATGAACCTTGTGACCAAATATCAGATTTCTGCCATCAATAGTTGCTGAGAAAAATGTGACGTACAATGTGAATAAAAACCAACTAAGTCGGCAAACAGGAAGTAGGAATCTGACGGGTCCAAAAACACTACCCACAATATGGCATACCTATATGAAGCTTGTGACCAAATATAAGATTTCTGCCATCAACAGTTACTGAGAAAAATGTGACGAAAAATATCTTGGACGGACGGACGGACGGAAGGACAGACAGACGGACAGAGGTAAAACAGTATACCCCTCTCCCCCTTCGGGGAGCAGGGGTATAATAACAAATACATTGTACAAACAATCACAGGGTTTAGTCTCTTCAAGACATTTATAAGATAAATTTACAATGCAACTCAACATCAAAAGGACATTGCTTATAACTAAAATAAATGGAATGCTAAAATATAGGTGGAAGAACAAAATGGAGGAAAAGTCACAAACAAAAACATCAAGATTTATATAATTAAGTAATTTATAAAAAAATAAATAAAAAAATTAACTAGTCATTTAAATAAAAAAAAAATTGTTGGTTGTTAATGTTTCACAAAGACATATTATATTTTTGCATTACAAAATCATAATTTTATGGTAAAATACACAAAATTTGAAGTTTTGGATCACATGATGCATTTAAACCAATCATGCTTTGCAAGGTAGAAAAATCTTTGATTGTTGCTCTACATGGGATGATGGGAGAAACAAGTATAACATACATTGGATGGATTTGTGGTGTTTAACTCCACTTTCAACAATGTTTCAGCTATATCATGGCTGTCAGTTTTATTGGTGGAGGAAACCAGAGTACCTGGAGAAAATCACTGACCTGTCACAAGTCAATGACAAACTTTATCAAATAATGTTGTATCGAGTACACCTCACCATGAACGGGGTTCGAACTCACAACTTCAGTGGTGATGGGCACTGATTAAACAGGTAGTTGAAAATCCAGCTACCATACGATCACGACGGCCCCAAAGTGAAAGTAGCTTAAATTGATTGCACTTTCTTCACGTTTAACTATTTATTTAACAGTCCAGTGAACCGTTAAGCAACCCTGGTAAACAGTTATTGTCCAGTCAGGGCCACATGTATAGCAATTATCGAATGAATTATATTTTAAGAGAATTTATTTTAAACATTGTGTTAGATTGATCAATTGCAATTCCCACAAGGAATCTCTAGATATAGAATATAAACAGGATCTAGCTTCTATGGGTTGCTGGTTATAAACCCTCCTGAAGAAACATCTGTAAATTGTGCATGATGTAATATACACAACCCACATTCATGGAAGAAGACATTAAATGCCTGCCTACCTCATGTTTGGAGAATTCTGGCATGTAAAAAAAAATGTAACTGCACTATCATCAAATGGAACAGTTAAGTTTTTAATCTAAATTGGTGCAAGATATTCCCCCAAAACACATCACTTAGTTATTACAGAGAGGAAAGTGCTCACTGGTGGAAAAGGAGGAAACCTCTAAACAGTGCCCCTATACTTTTTATTCTGGTTGTTTGGACCAAGTCTGACAAATTTTTTATTTCAAAATAATTTGCTTTAAAAAGAGGAAGTCCGTTGACAAGAGGAAAACTTTTGATTGTGATTGAGAATCCTGGATTTACTAAATATTGGTTAATGCTAACAATTGGGCATGGATTAGCGGTAGTGAGAGAAGAACTATCCGTAGCATTGTAAGCAAGTGCTTCTACATGGGAATTATAGCTGGTCTTGTAGCAACGGTTGAAATGTCATTACATATAAATCTAAAAACTTACTTAAATTTCCAGATTTAATTAATACCCTGTAATTATTAAAAGAATAGTTTGGATGTATTTCATATCTTGTTTGGATGCATTTCGTATTTTCAGAATTTATCAGAAATTTATATGTTTTACTTTTATCATTCAGAAAATGTCAAGCATTGTATGATATAAAGTAGTACTAGTTATAACATATTTATCAGATAGAAAACAATAATGATGGTTGGATTAAAAGAAATGTATTTTTAACTTAATGTGGTTCTGGTAGGGGTCTAAGCATGATCCGTGAAGGGACATTTTTGGAAGGGTGATATGCAAAAAACAGAAATTATATGTTTTTTTTCCCTGCTTTCACTTCTTGACTAGAATGCCATATCATATGTACAATATATTTGCTGATGAATAAAATACCAGTTGCGGATCGGTTGAGATCTATTTTTTAACCACAACAATTTTTGCTTGCACACCATTTATATGTATCCTGAAGGCAAGTTTCTGTGACCTTGTTGTAAGACAACTGATGACTATACTTAATTCTGAAATTTAAGTCCATATAGGCATACAGAATAAGAAAGATGCGTGAAAGATAAAAATATTTATGTATGAAGTGTGATTACACTAATTTTTTAAGCATGATTATGTGTAAGATATTCCCCTTCAGGGATGATATAATAGTTCTTGACATTCATACTACATAAACTGATGAGGGAGGGGGGGGGTACAACATATGCTGAAATCTGGGAATACTCTTGACTGTTCAATATTCAAGATGCGAAAAAAAAGTTTTTATATAATTTTTACAGAATTGCAATACAATAAATTTCATTATTACCTAATAAAGTGTATTTTTCTGTTTTATCGGGTCAAATTTTAGTATTATATATTTTTCGCTATTAAAATGGGCCTGTCAATCTATTGCACTCCTGATGAACTATTGCACTGTGCAATATTCTGTACGTGGTGTCTATAGCACCGACCCGAGTTGACCTTTGAACATGATTTCTGATTGGCTTTCAGTTTTGCCGAATGGCCAATCAAATAATTCATTGTTTAATCGACTCGGAATTGGTTGTCTGCGGCATAAACAACAATGGCTGCACATGAAGCGGACAGGTTTCCGTCCATAAATGATGCCGATCTGGATGCTCTCCTTGAAGCCAGGGATGCTATTAACACAAAAAATGTCATCAAATATGGACTAAGGATACTGCATGACGTTTGTGTGCAGAGAGAAATATTATTTGAGGAATTCGAACAATCAACAAAAGAGGAAATGTGTGAAACACTGAAAGCCTTCTATGCAGCTATGAGATCGAAGAAAGGTGAATATTATTCAAAAAAATCCATGGTCAACATTCGCTACGCGATACAGAGGCACATATTGAAACTCAGAAACTTTGATATTGTCAACGACTTGGTAATGTTTTGCTGACATAAAGAAAAACACTTTCTTGGTAAGGTATTAGGTAATAAATCTGTTATTTAATGGTTTCAGGTGCGATAGACTGGAACATTTGCCCTTTGGTCATTCCCAGGACCTCAGGGCAAATATTCCAGTCTATTGCACCCACAACCATTAAATAACTGAATATTCATACATGTATGTCTGTCATTTGACAAATTATCAAGGGGAATTCATACAAGGACAAAAAGTATCCCCTTAATTATGGTTCAAATGCAAAAAATATAAAAATTAAAGCATTGAACACAAGACCATAGGCCAACCACCACCACAGTACAAAGCATCAGCAATATTGTGATTTAATTTTCTAAAGTTGTAATCAAAACATGTGAAATTGTTAAATTTACATATTTACACATAAGACTTGACTCAAAATTAATAAAATATTACCCATACACTTGTGGAAAACAGGTAAAATTTGACAAAATGGGATTTTTTTTTCTCTCTAATGAATGCTTCAAGATAGTTTGTCTCTATTGCTTTTTCTAAATTTATATTCATAACAAAAAGGGCAAAAATAGGAAAACGAAAAAAAACATAATAGGACAATTTTCTGTTTTCAAAATTCTAAATAAAAAAGAATATAAGCGTGGTTATGGAAATACTGCAGAGTAGTCCAGAGGAAGCACTTTATAATAGCTCATTACATGTCAAAGTAGGAAAAAGATTATCAATGAGAAGAACGACTATCCATGAATGTGTATTAGTGCAGATAATAGTCATTTATTTTTCCTGTTGATAATCATTTTCCTACATCGACAGTCATCAAGTCCCCATGCAAAAATCAGGGTCACAAACGAAAAACTATTATCAATATCAATTCAGTTGAAGAACACTCACTACATTAGGGTAAAAATATAGTACATATAAAACTAAGAACACTCACTACATAAGGGTCAATATATAGTACATATAAAACTAAGGTCAAGCACGTCTGCAGTGAACACAAAAGTAGTGGTCTCTTTTGTGCTGAGTGATTTTAGGTGAAAGGTGATTGTTCGTTTTGTTAATATTAGTGAAATTGTTAAACATCACTGTTTAAACTTTCTTTTCAATAATAAGACTGTTTTACAATTATCAGAACATCACAGATGATTAATATGATTGACTTTCTAATAATACTTACAGCTGGTGGTGGTGAATCTAAAGGAGGCCCACCTGTCACGTTGATTGGATCACTGTTATAAATAAAATTAAAAAAATACAAATGTAAGAATGATTTCTGTTAAATTTAGTAATAAACAAAAATGTTTTTAAATGTACAATAATCTGATATAAACCATAAAGAAATAACAGGTTAAAAAAGTTGTTGAATTTCTGAAAGAAATGTCTTACAGATGTATTATACTGATGGATTAAAAAAGTATATATCTAATTTTGTGTGCATGAGATGTTTCTGGAATAACCGTAATCATGTACATATGCTCAAAATGGAAAAATATCATGCTCAAACATTGAATTTGTCAGAGTTGAATAGATCTTAATAATATCTGAAGAAAATTCCTATCATTTGAAATAGATACATGTAACCTTAAACTGCTCATCTACCTTCTAAATCACTCAAATTTAAATTGATGAAGACCTGATAAATAGAAATAATGTATTATATAATACTTCTCACAATGTGAGAACAAAATGTACTCACTGTATAGGTCCCAATGGAGAACCTGTACCATACAATGATCCATAATCCTGGTATGGAGGAGGACGTGGAACAAATGGATCGGTATCATCAACAGGTCTGTATCCAGTTCCTTTTCTATTAAAAAAAAAGGTTTTTCTTACTCAACAAATGTTATACATTGTACATCAATGAATTAAAAATCATACAATGTTATTGTTTCATTTTGATTGCTTGGTTTTATGGTGTTTAATGCCACTTTCAACAATATTTCAGTTATATCGTGGTGGTCAACAGAGTATCCGGAGAAAACCACCGACCTGCCACAAGTCACTGACAAACTTTATCACATAATGTTGTACACCTCGCCCTGAGTGGGAGTCAAACCCACAACATCAGCGGTTATAGGCACCTATTGCATAGGTAGTTGTAAATCCAACTACCACATGACCACCGCCACGATTGCCCATGTGAACTATTGGAAATATTAAGCTTGGTTGAACTAAATAAGCATAAAAAAAAAGTTTTTTTTCTTCTAAATATCAGTAAAAAATGAATGTGATTGAATGTATTCTGTTCAATGTAAAGCAAGAAATGTTTTGATGTTTCTTTATATTAAACAAGCATAATGAACTAGATTTGTTCTATGATAATAGCTCATAGAAATAACAGCCTGCAGTAAACCTGTGATTGTCAGCCCACCAGGACACAATAATTTGACTCTCATCCTGGTCACTCACAGAAATAACAACATGTAATAGACATTAAGTCACTCCAACATGACTCTCATCCTGGCCACTTCATTGGCTATATAAACAATGTCATTATAAAATTCTCAATAAATTTTACTTTGTACATGTGTACTGCCAGACAAATTGTGGAATTATTTTGAGTGATTTCATGTATTGCATACAAACTTTAAAATGTTTGTTTTGCTTCATTACATATTCTTTTTGTCTGGATAAAATATTAAAAATAACCATCTATTGATTTTGACTTTTGTAAATTGTCATCGTCTGGTGACATTATTTATAACTTATATAAGGAACGCTTGTGACATTGACACCTGACTACTGATTTATTCTACACTTTTTTGAGCACTTTATTTGTTGAAATTGCTAAAATCAAAATGCCATCAAATTGTAAAAATTCATTAAGATAATTGGAACTCAAGAGTATTTGGTTATATAGATACAACAACTACATGTATAAACAAGAAGCTAGTGGATTTTGTTAGAGATGTATTTCCAATACTGTCTGGCACTAAAAAAATCTCTTTACTATCAGAATCAAAATAATTGATGGAAGCCAAAGTGTGTATGACATTTAAACATGGGTAATATTATTTTTGTTGCATTTTATCACTCCTTATTCCTCAGTATAAATTTTTGACGAAAATAATGTTACTCAAAGTTAGAATCCCCAATAACTTCTGGCTTCCATGAACTATTTCTTAATTAGTTAGTGAAGAATATAGAATGCAACTAAAACTGGCCACAAATTGAACATTATCAATGGGCTGTGAATGTAAAAATGCCACATTTTTGTCCTAGTATAAACTTATCTCTCATAACTGAGATGCCACATTTTAGCCCTAGAATAATCTTATCTGTTTTTACTAAGATGCCATGAATGGACAAAAATTAAATTACCTTTTGTAACTAGTATGCCACATTTTAGGCAGAAGGCACTGTAATAATGGCAGCATCAGAGACAAGAGAACAAATGCTGACAACAGAATAAACATGTTAAATCTGAAAAAGAAAATCAAAATTTTACCCTTCTATCAAATACTACAACAGTGAAGCCTGTCAATTATGAATATCTTAGGATCAGTTTTGTTGTTCAGTATAGACAGGTAAACATATTATTTACATGTAGGTCAGATTTACAAGGATTTTTAAAGTTGTGACCTGAATTGAGGGTCCTATATACATGTATTAAATATCAAATTAATCCTAAATCCTCAATACTATATAGTTTCAACCAACTGTTGTTATATCAGGACTTACAAGTTAATACTGCAAATATACATACAGTGAAACATAAACATAACCTCCATAGGACATTGGTTTAGACAGGTTTCAGTGCAGTACTTTTAAAAAAAAGCGCATTGTTTTTATTTGTTTGCTATTCAATTTGGAAATAAAATAGGAATCTGTACTTTGATAAAAATTATTATCTTAAAATTATATCATTAGGGTTGGGGTTATGGTGTTTAACGCCACTTTCAACAATATTTTAGCAGTCAGTTTTATTGGTGGAGGAAACTGGAGTACCAGGAGAAAACCACCAACATGCCAAAAGTCACTGATGAACTTTATCACATAGAGTTGTATCAAGTACACCTCACCATCAGTGTGTTTGAACTCCCGCATTAGTGGTGATGGGCACCGATTGCACAGGTAGTTGTAAATCGAACTTCCATACGATCAAGACTACGACAGTCCCAAAAGTGTATAGAATTCAACCTTCAACCAATTATGATGCCATTCCATTACATGACCACACATTGTTCAGAGTTGTACAATTTAGAACATATAAAAAGTACGGGTATTGTTTTTATTTTTTATAAGTTACATACTAAAATCTTCTGTCATCAAAATTCCAATCCACTTCCACAGTTACTGTGAAATGTAGAACAGCAATAAAAGTGCTGTACTTTACTTTAATTTGTGTCTAAGTGTAATGTTGGATAGTCTCTCACGTTCAATTACATGAGTGGTGAAAGTGCTGTACTTTACTTTAATTTGTGTCTAAGTTTAATGTTGGAAAGTCTCTCATGTTCATTTACATGAGTAGTGAAAGTGCTGTACTTTACTTTAATTTGTGTCTAAGTGTAATGTTGGATAGTCTCTCACGTTCAATTACATGAGTGGTGAAAGTGCTGTACTTTACTTTAATTTGTGTCTAAGTGTAATGTTGGATAGTCTGTCACATTCATTTACATGAGTGGTGAAAGTGCTGTACTTTACTTTAATTTGTGTCTAAGTGTAATGTTGGATAGTCTGTCACATTCATTTACATGAGCAGTGAAAGTGCTGTACTTTACTTTAATTTGTGTCTAAGTGTAATGTTGGATAGTCTCTCACGTTCATTTACATGAGTAGTGAAAGTGCTGTACTTTACTTTAATTTGTGTCTAAGTGTAATGTTGGATAGTCTCTCGCGTTCATTTACATGAGTAGTGAAAGTGCTGTACTTTACTTTAATTTGTGTCAAAGTTTAATGTTGGATAGTCTCTCACGTTCAATTACATGAGTAGTGAAAGTGCTGTACTTTACTTTAATTTGTGTCTAAGTGTAATGTTGGATAGTCTCTCATGTTCATTTATATGAGTGGTGAAAGTGCTGTACTTTACTTTAATTTGTGTCTAAATGTAATGTTGGATAGTCTGTCACGTTCATTTACATGAGTAGTGAAAGTGCTGTACTTTACTTTAATTTGTGTCTAAGTGTAATGTTGGATAGTCTCTCACGTTCATTTACATGAGTAGTGAAAGTGCTGTACTTTACTTTAATTTGTGTCAAAGTTTAATGTTGGATAGTCTCTCACGTTCAATTACATGAGTAGTGAAAGTGCTGTACTTTACTTTAATTTGTGTCTAAGTGTAATGCTGGATAGTCTCTCATGTTCATTTATATGAGTGGTGAAAGTGCTGTACTTTACTTTAATTTGTGTCTAAATGTAATGTTGGATAGTCTGTCACATTCATTTACATGAGTAGTGAAAGTGCTGTACTTTACTTTAATTTGTGTCTAAATGTAATGTTGGATAGTCTGTCACGTTCATTTACATGAGTGGTGAAAGTGCTGTACTTTACTTTAATTTGTGTCCAAGTTTAATGTTGGATAGTCTCTCATGTTCATTTACATGAGTGGTGAAAGTGCTGTACTTTACTTTAATTTGTGTCTAAGTGTAATGTTGGATAGTCTCTCACATTCATTTACATGAGTAGTGAAAGTGCTGTACTTTACTTTAATTTGTGTCTAAGTGTAATGTTGGATAGTCTCTCATGTTCATTTATATGAGTGGTGAAAGTGCTGTACTTTACTTTAATTTGTGTCTAAGTGTAATGTTGGATAGTCTGTCACGTTCATTTACATGAGTGGTGAAAGTGCTGTACTTTACTTTAATTTGTGTCAAAGTTTAATGTTGGATAGTCTCTCACGTTCATTTACATGAGTAGTGAAAGTGCTGTACTTTACTTTAATTTGTGTCTAAGTGTAATGTTGGAAAGTCTCTCACGTTCATTTACATGAGTAGTGAAAGTGCTGTACTTTACTTTAATTTGTGTCTAAGTGTAATGTTGGATAGTCTCTCACGTTCATTTACATGAGTGGTGAAAGTGCTGTACTTTACTTTAATTTGTGTCTAAGTGTAATGTTGGATAGTCTCTCATGTTCATTTATATGAGTGGTGAAAGTGCTGTACTTTACTTTAATTTGTGTCTAAGTGTAATGTTGGATAGTCTGTCACGTTCATTTACATGAGTAGTGAAAGTGCTGTACTTTACTTTAATTTGTGTCTAAGTGTAATGTTGGATAGTCTCTCACATTCATTTACATGAGTAGTGAAAGTGCTGTACTTTATTTTAATTTGTGTCTAAGTGTAATGTTGGATAGTCTCTCACGTTCATTTACATGAGTAGTGAAAGTGCTGTACTTTACTTTAATTTGTGTCTAAGTGTAATGTTGGAAAGTCTCTCACGTTCATTTACATGAGTAGTGAAAGTGCTGTACTTTACTTTAATTTGTGTCTAAGTTTAATGTTGGATAGTCTCTCACGTTCATTTACATGAGTAGTGAAAGTGCTGTACTTTACTTTAATTTGTGTCTAAGTGTAATGTTGGATAGTCTCTCACGTTCATTTACATGAGTAGTGAAAGTGCTGTACTTTACTTTAATTTGTGTCTAAGTGTAATGTTGGAAAGTCTCTCACGTTCATTTACATGAGTAGTGAAAGTGCTGTACTTTACTTTAATTTGTGTCTAAGTGTAATGTTGGATAGTCTCTCACATTCATTTACATGAGTAGTGAAAGTGCTGTACTTTACTTTAATTTGTGTCTAAGTGTAATGTTGGAGAGTCTCACGTTCATTTACATGAGTAGTGAAAGTGCTGTACTTTACTTTAATTTGTGTCTAAGTATAATGTTGGATAGTCTGTCACGTTCATTTACATGAGTAGTGAAAGTGCTGTACTTTACTTTAATTTGTGTCTAAGTGTAATGTTGGATAGTCTCTCACATTCATTTACATGAGTAGTGAAAGTGCTGTACTTTACTTTAATTTGTGTCTAAGTGTAATGTTGGAGAGTCTCACGTTCATTTACATGAGTAGTGAAAGTGCTGTACTTTACTTTAATTTGTGTCTAAGTATAATGTTGGATAGTCTGTCACGTTCATTTACATGAGTAGTGAAAGTGCTGTACTTTACTTTAATTTGTGTCTAAGTTTAATGTTGGATAGTCTCTCACATTCATTTACATGAGTAGTGAAAGTGCTGTACTTTACTTTAATTTGTGTCTAAGTGTAATGTTGGATAGTCTCTCACGTTCATTTACATGAGTAGTGAAAGTGCTGTACTTTACTTTAATTTGTGTCTAAGTGTAATGTTGGAAAGTCTCTCACGTTCATTTACATGAGTAGTGAAAGTGCTGTACTTTACTTTAATTTGTGTCTAAGTGTAATGTTGGATAGTCTCTCACATTCATTTACATGAGTAGTGAAAGTGCTGTACTTTACTTTAATTTGTGTCAAAGTTTAATGTTGGATAGTCTCTCACGTTCAATTACATGAGTAGTGAAAGTGCTGTACTTTACTTTAATTTGTGTCTAAGTGTAATGTTGGATAGTCTCTCATGTTCATTTATATGAGTGGTGAAAGTGCTGTACTTTACTTTAATTTGTGTCTAAATGTAATGTTGGATAGTCTGTCACATTCATTTACATGAGTAGTGAAAGTGCTGTACTTTACTTTAATTTGTGTCTAAATGTAATGTTGGATAGTCTGTCACGTTCATTTACATGAGTGGTGAAAGTGCTGTACTTTACTTTAATTTGTGTCCAAGTTTAATGTTGGATAGTCTCTCATGTTCATTTACATGAGTGGTGAAAGTGCTGTACTTTACTTTAATTTGTGTCTAAGTGTAATGTTGGATAGTCTCTCACATTCATTTACATGAGTAGTGAAAGTGCTGTACTTTACTTTAATTTGTGTCTAAGTGTAATGTTGGATAGTCTCTCATGTTCATTTATATGAGTGGTGAAAGTGCTGTACTTTACTTTAATTTGTGTCTAAGTGTAATGTTGGATAGTCTGTCACGTTCATTTACATGAGTGGTGAAAGTGCTGTACTTTACTTTAATTTGTGTCAAAGTTTAATGTTGGATAGTCTCTCACGTTCATTTACATGAGTAGTGAAAGTGCTGTACTTTACTTTAATTTGTGTCTAAGTGTAATGTTGGAAAGTCTCTCACATTCATTTACATGAGTAGTGAAAGTGCTGTACTTTACTTTAATTTGTGTCTAAGTGTAATGTTGGATAGTCTCTCACGTTCATTTACATGAGTGGTGAAAGTGCTGTACTTTACTTTAATTTGTGTCTAAGTGTAATGTTGGATAGTCTCTCATGTTCATTTACATGAGTAATGAAAGTCTCTCTTTCGATTACATCCAAGGGGCTGTCATGGTCGTGTAGTAGTTGGATTAACAACTACCTATGCAATCAGTACTTATCACCACTAAAATTATGAGTTTGAACCTCATTCATGGCGAGGTGTACTTGATACAACAATATGTGACAAAGTTTGTCAGTCACTTGCAACAGGTCGGTGGTTTTCTCCAGTTTCCTCCACCAGTAAAACTGACCGCCACGAAATAACATAAAATATTGTTGAAAGTGGTGTTAAACACCATAAACCAACCAACCAATTACACCCATATCCTTTCTTACTAATTTACTAGAAACATTGACTACAATAGTACTTACAAAACTGTACTACATATTGCATCTTTGATTAATCGGTAGTTTTCATGTGTTCTTCGACATTCAAAAACACCATCTAATGCAGTCAGATTATCAAAACCATAGGTTAACTGTGTTCTAACTTTTAATATTGGTCCTTTTACCTACAACAAAAATTCTTCTATTTATAAAAAGAAACACTTTAAATTTAACCTTGTTTTCACAAACTTGGAAATGTGAATTTAATGTTCTATCGAATCAGTAATATGTTCTATATCCAAAATATAAATCAAATACTCGAAGTATAGAACCGCATCGATTGTGTCATGGTTAGCATGCTTGTTCGAGTGTGTGTTGGTCTAGTACAAAGCCAACATCATTATCTCATGGAAATGCAACTAATTTTTGTGATGATATAGCTGAAAAATTGCTCATTTGACATTTCACTGTACGTCTCCTGTATTAACAGTTTCTATTTAACATAACATTTGATAGTACATTTTTGGTATTTCTTCTGTATCAACATATTGTTCTTAACATGACTTTGGCTTCCTATGACATTTGGGTGTATTTCTTCTGTATCAACACATCATCTTTACCATGACTTTGGCTTCCTATGACTTTTAATTGTATTTCCTCTGTATTTACATTTTGTCTTTAACATGACTTTTGATAGCATTTCCTCTGTATTAAGACTCTTTTTATGCATTTTAATCAAATACATTAATTTAACTTACTTTATCAAATATTCCCAATTTTTGGCTGTCATTTGAAATCATTGATAAACTAGTGTTAGCTAAGGTTACTGCAGTCAAGGCATCATTAATATTCTAGAAAATTAAAAACAAAGAATTGTAAGTATACATATGTTTGTTTGATGGTGTTTAACGCCACTTTCAACAATATTTCAGTTATATCGTGGCAGTCAGTTTTATGGGTGGAGGAAACTGGAGTACCCGGAGAAAACCACAGACCTGTCGCAAGTCACTGACAAACTTTATCACATAATGTTGTACACCTCGCCCTGATCGAGATTCAAATTCACAACATCAGTGGTGATAAGCACTGACTGCATAGGTAGTTGTAAATCCAACTACCAAACAATCAAGTCCATGACGGCCCCCGTAAGTATACATATATGTGAAATGACATCATTAAAAATTACTATGCAGACATACTTTCTAAGGTATGTTTTAATATCGATATGGTTTCTATATTGCTACTTTTTATTTTTATATCATAACTTTTACAATAATTTTTTTCTATTAAATAACATGAATCCAAATCTCTTTATTACTTGAACAGCATTGGTGGTGTAATTGTTAGCATGTTCATCTTGAGTGCGGTAGATCGTGTGTTCAAACCAAAGACTATAAAATTTGGTATTTGTTGCTTTTCTGCAAAGCACGCAGCATTAAGGAAAAAAAGCAATCGCTGATTGGCTCTGGATCAGGATAATGTGTCTAAGTGGGGGGGACATGTCTCCCACGGACTGTTGTTTCAGTGAGTTAGCACTATAAAAATCCAACAAAGCATGTTTGTCTAGTACAAAGTGGATATCATTATCATCTCATTGAATGTAACTTGTTCTCACCATGATATAGCTGAAAAATTGCATATTTGGCATTAAACAACAATCAATCACTCTCTCACTCTTTATTACTTGAAACTAATATCTCAATATTTAAATACATCAATAACTCACTCCT
This sequence comes from Bathymodiolus brooksi, assembly GCA_963680875.1. Taxonomy (NCBI): domain Eukaryota; kingdom Metazoa; phylum Mollusca; class Bivalvia; order Mytilida; family Modiolidae; genus Bathymodiolus; species Bathymodiolus brooksi. The sequence continues at coordinate 56,600,215 of OY804579.1, forward strand.
GTGTTATCTGCTAATTGAAAATTGTAACAAATATATTTTATTAAGCTATTTTTGTGACTATTTCTGACCTTAGTATATTTCATAGCTATTCCTTCCTTACATTCCACATAGACTTTGATCATATCTGAAAAGATAAAAAAAAATACACATACATTTTTTTTCTCTTTCAAATCTCAGTTCAATTTTTTGAGTAAAAATACAACTCAAATTATGTTTATAATCACTATCATAAATATAAAGAGATGGAAAACAGAATTTAAATAGAAAAACTAGGATGAACTGTTTTAGATACCTAAAACTTATGTCTCCCCTTAATGCGGCCATCTGTACAACAACCTATCTCGAAAGACAAAAATGTTATGACTCAGACAAGAAAATACTATTTAAAAAACCATTATTTATCCTTGAGGTCAAAGTTCAAGGTCCCACGAAGGTCATTACAGTACAAGACACACCGCCTTATGGTCACACACCCACATACCAAATATCATTGACCTATCTCGAAAGACAAAAATGTTATGGCCCGGACAAGAAAATACTATTTAAAAAACAATTATTTGACCTTGAGGTCCATGGTCAAGGTCCCATGAAGGTCATTATAATGGTACGCGACACACCGCCTTATGGTCATGCACCCACATACCAAATATCATTGACCTATCTCGAAAGACAAAAATGTTATGGAACGGACAAGAAAATACTACTTAAAAAAACAATTATTTGACCTTGAGGTCAAAGGTCAAGGTCCAACGAAGGCCATTACGGTATGCGACACACCGCCTTATGGTCATGCACCCACATACCAAATATCATTGACCTATCTCGAAAGAAACAATTATTTGACCTTGAGGTCAAAGGTCAAGGTCCCATGAAGGTCATTACAGTACGCGACACACCGCCTTATGGTCATGCATCCACATATTAAATATCATTGACCTATCTCGAAAGAAAAAAAATTTATGGCCCGAACAAGAAAATACTATTTAAAAAACAATAATTTGACCTTGAGGTCAAAGGTTAAGGTGCAACGAAGGTCATTATGGTATGTGACACACCGCGTTATGGTCATGCACCCACATACCAAATATCATTGACCTATCTCGAAAGACGAAAATGTTATGGCCCGGACAAGAAAATACTATTTAAAAAACAATTATTTGACCTTGAGGTCAAAGGTCAAGGTCCCACGAAGGTCATTATGGTACGCGACACACCGCCTTATGGTCATGCACCCACATACGAAATATCATTGACCTATCTCGAAAGACAAAAAAGTTATGGTACGGACAAGCTTCGCTGAGAAGAAGCGGAAGAAAAAATCTGACTAAAACAATATGTCTCCCTTCGTTCGAAGGGGAGACATAATTAAATGGCGATGGCAGACAATAGCATAACTCACCTTAAACTACTGTAATACAAAATACAAAAGAGACAATGGCGGAAATTGTTTGAAATCAGTTAATCTAGGTATATACATGATAGGACAGGCTCAAGAATGTGGTGTGGTTAAACCAGTTAACAGAATAAAAAGTGTTATTATTTCATTCTTATGATCGTTTATACTCTGTAAGTAAAACAGGCATGTTTATATAGTGTATATAAATGTTAAAAAACTAGATTATTTTATTACATTTATCTATGGAAGTTTTTTTTGTATCCTGATGAAAACAAAGGAAGGTGATGAAAAATAACAATGCAGATATAAAGAAACCTGCACAGATTAAATTCCACTAAAAAAGAGAACACACTGTCAATGAATGCTCTATGAATCAATGAATTAACTAACTACCAGTTAAGAAGGTAGTACTGTATCTGTAATGTTAAAGACCACTTTTATTGTTTTTGTTTTTACTCAGACCAACCTTTTTCTACTCTGTTCTTAATTATGTCTTCTATAAAACTGTCTGGATCCATACATAAATCACCATTTGTCTGAAAAAAAAATATGGCTCCATAGATTACAAATTACAATGCATCAACAATATGGAATGTCACAGTTAATAATGGTTGGTTTCTACACATAAATCAGGAATGACATTATTGTCAATAATGGGTGTACCTTAGACTAAGGATAGAATGACAATTAAAATGTTAGTCCTTTTAATACAGTAGTCTCACTCTTATAAGGCCACTTCAACAAAGGACACCCCTCTTATCAGGCCATTCCCATGAAGGCCAGCCCTCTTATAAGACCACTTCCACGAAGGCCACCCCTCTTATAAGGCCATTTCCACGAAGGCCAGCCCTCTTATAAGACCACTTCCATGAAGGCCACCTCTCTTATAAGGCCACTTCCACGAAAGCCACTCCTCTTATAAGGCCATTTCCACGAAGGCCACCCCTCTTATAAGGCCATTTCCACGAAGGCCAGCCCTCTTATAAGACCACTTCCATAAAGGTCACCCCTCTTATAAGGCCACTTCCATGAAGGCCACTCCTCTTATAAGGCCACTTCCATGAAGACCATTCCTCTTATAAGGCCATTTCCACGAAGGCCACCCCTCTTATAAGGCCATTTCCACAAAGGCCAGCCCTCTTATAAGACCACTTCCATAAAGGTCACCCCTCTTATAAGGCCACTTCCATGAAGGCCACTCCTCTTATAAGGCCACTTCCATGAAGGCCAACCCTATTATAAGGCCACTTCCACAAAGGTCACTCCTCTTATAAGGCCACTTCCATGAATGCCACCCTCTTATAAGGCCACTTCCACAAAGGCCACCTCTCTTATAAGGCCAATTCCACGAAGGCCACCCCTCTTATAAGGCCACTTCCACGAAGGCCACTTCTCTTATATGGCCACTTCCACAAAGGCCACCCCTCTTATAAGGCCACTGCCACAAAGGCCACTCCTCTTATAAGGCAACTTCCATGAAGGCCACCCCTCTTATAAGACCACTTCCACAAAGGCCACTTCCATGAAGGTCACCCCTCTTATAAGGCCACTTCCATGAAGGCCACCCCCTTATAAGGCAACTTCCATGAAGGCCACCCCTCTTATAAGGCCACTTCCATGAAGGCCACCCCTCTTATAAGGCCACTTCCACAAAGGCCACCCTCTTATAAGGCCACTTCCACATAGGCCACCTCTCTTATAAGGCCACTTCCATGAAGGTCACTTCCACGAAGGCCACCCCTCTTATCAGGTCACTTCCACAAAGGTCACTCCTCTTATAAGGCCACTTCTATAAAGGCCACCACTCTTACAAAGCCACTTCCACTAAGGCCATCCCTCTTATAAGACCACTTCCATAAAGTTCACTCCTCTTATAAGGCCACTTCCATGAAGGCCACCCCTCTTATAAAGCCACTTCCACTAAGGCCACCCCTCTTATAAGGCCACTTCCATGAAGGCCACTTCTCTTATAAGCCCACTACCACGAAGGTCACTCCTCTTATAAGGCCACTTCTATAAAGGCCACCCCTCTTACAAAGCCACTTCCACTAAGGCCACTTCCACGAAGGCCACCCCTCTTATAAGGCCACTTCCACAAAGGCCACCCCTCTTATAAGGCAATTTCCATGAAGGCCACCCCTCTTATAAGACCACTTCCACAAAGGCCACTTCCATGAAGGTCACCCCTCTTATAAGGCAACTTCCATGAAGGCCACCCCTCTTATAAGGCCACTTCCATGAAGGCCACCCCTCTTATAAGGCCACTTCCACAAAGGCCACCCTCTTATAAGGCCACTTCCACAAAGGCCACCTCTCTTATAAGGCCACTTCCATGAAGGTCACTTCCACGAAGGCCACCCCTCTTATCAGGTCACTTCCACAAAGGTCACTCCTCTTATAAGGCCACTTCTATAAAGGCCACCCCTCTTACAAAGCCACTTCCACAAAGGCCACCCCTCTTATAAGACCACTTCCATAAAGGTCACTCCTCTTATAAGGCCACTTCCATGAAGGCCACCCCTCTTATAAAGCCACTTCCACTAAGGCCACCCCTCTTATAAGGCCACTTCTCTTATAAGCCCACTACCACGAAGGCCACTCCTCTTATAAGGCCACTTCTATAAAGGCCACCCCTCTTACAAAGCCACTTCCACGAAGGCCACCCCTCTTATAAGACCACTTCCATAAAGGTCACTCCTCTTATAAGGCCACCCCTCTTATAAAACCACTTCCACCAAGGCCACTCCTCTTATAAGGCCACTTCCACAAAGGCCACCCCTCTTATAAAGCCACTTCCACTAAGGCCACTCCTCTTATAAGGCCACTTCCACGAAGGCCACCACTCTTATAAGGCCACTTCCATGAAGGCCAACACTCTTATAAGGTCACTTCCACGAAGGCCACTCCTCTTATAAGGCCACTTCCGCAAAGGTCACTCCTCTTATAAGACCACTTCCACAAAGGCCACCCCTCTTATAAGGCCACTTCCATGAAGGCCACTTCTCTTATAAGCCCACTACCACGAAGGCTACTCCTCTTATAAGGCCACTTCCATGAAGGCCACCCCTCTTATAAGGCCACTTCCACGAAGGCCACCCCTATTATAAGGCCATTTCCACAAAGGCCACTCCTCTTATAAGGCCTCTTAAATGAAGGCCACCCCTCTTATAAGGCCACTTCCACAAAGGCCATCCATCTTATAAGGCCATTTCCACAAAGGCCAATCCTCTTATAAGGCCTCTTAAATGAAGGCCACCCCTCTTATAATGCCACTTCCATGAAGGCCACCCCAATTATAAGGCCACCCCTATTATAAGGCCATTTCCACAAAGGTCTTGATGAATACTAGATAATTTTCTGTAGCATTGTAGTTTTTTTCCCGTCAATGTTATCAAATTTTGCACATGATCTAGGTATTTGTCGTCTTTAGCAAAAGGCCTGGGTGGCTCAATGAGTTAGGTAGTTGGATTACCTAACAACTCATACAAGCCTATCACCAATACGGCGTGGGTTCGTGCCCGGCTTTGTAAATAAAAAAAAAAAAGTGCACTTGACTCACAGCCGCAAGTGATAAAGTTTCCCAGTTGCTTGCCCAGGGTCGGTGGTTCTCTCCATGTACTCCAGCTTCTTCCACCACTAAAACTGGTCACCATGATATAGCTGGAATATTGCTGAAGGTGGAGTTAAACACCAAAAATCAAGCAATCATTTTTAACAAGTGTAAATTCTCTCACTTATTTTAACCAATCAAACAAAGTTTTGCATGCATGATCACCCCCTTGTACCACTTTTCTTTTATTTTAACACTGTCCAAACAAATTGTGTTCATGTACATTGTCCAATTAATGGCAAAACAATAAGTACATGTATATGATATAGATAGCTATACTCACAACACTCCCTCCCAGATAGATTCCAAATGTTATCCAAGTAAATAACAAACCAAAGAATCCAAAACAAATAGCACTGAAATTAAATCAAAATTCATATACATTCATATAAAGATAATCATGTGTTAAACAGATATCAAATTGACTCCGCCACGATATAACTGGAATATTGCTGAAAGTGGCATTAAACACCATAACCGTAACCCTCAAATTTACTTTCTATATATGGAATTTTTACGAATTTAACCTAGCTTATCCAAACATTTATTTAGAACAAAAATTAATGTCCAACATGTTCCGTATTCTAAATGCAATTTGTTTGTATTGTCGAATTTGATTGGTTACTATTCTATGTAAAATTCTCAATTTAAAAATCGTAACTATGGGGTTCAGCTGAAAGGATCCACCATCTTGAAATGTGAAATTCTACATGTCACATTTACAACAATACACAAAAATAATTAATATCCCTACCTTGCAAACTTATTTTAGCTTACAATTTCTCAAAATTGAAGTGTACACGAAACCAAAAAACGTCTGATCTTTACGTTTTAAACTGGAAGACTTCATATAACGTCATGTTGTTTATGTGCCAAAGTCATCAACAATATTTCATGCAATATTAATTTGTGCGATTGTTAGACCCAGCGATATGCAAGAATACATTTTATGTTCAGTATTGCATTAGAATGGAGATAACTGTACTGTATTTGAAAATTTCATGGCATCAATTGTCGATTTCATGGTCGCAAATATCTGTTTACTGGCTCTGCTAATGCGTCACCAGTAAACTCAATTGGTGGCCATCAAATATCCAATTGATGCCATGAAATTTTCAAATACAACATATTTATCTCCTAATAAATTACATTTTTTACTGTTTCAATACTTCAATTCATCAACATTTGCTATGGTATATAATGTAAACATTTATTATTATACTTTGGATGCCAGTTTTTATGGTTTTTTTTGTTGGTATGATAAAATCTACCGGTAGTTAATTAAACCAATCCTGGCAATACATGGTATCCAATTAAATTGTGGGAGGATATGAATAACATGAAAGGGTCAATAAGACAAGTCTGATTATACTTTTCAGCTTAAGTTTGAATTTCTTCTGAAAATAGAATTAAAAAAATAGAATATTTACGTTGTAATTAAAAAATATTCAAGTTAAATCATCCATGGTGGTAAGTTTTATAGATGGTGAAGATCAAGGTATCATGAGATAACCTTTGACATTTCATAATATACTGACCAGGTCGCTATAAGCATAGTCCATTTGACTTCTATAAATCTTCAGAAAAAAAAAAAAAAAATCTTAAAAATCCAGTTTTCAAATCAACAATTTTTTTCTAGATGTTTATTAATACATGTATATGATTACGAACTCTGACAATTAATTTAAAACATTTTGGTCCATTATTAATTGTTCATTTTATTTTCTGAAGTGTGAAAATCTGCATGGAGTGAGTACAAATAGTGTAAGAGCCCAACCATGAAATCAAAATAACTGACATGTGTTTCAATGTATATTTTTTTGTACCATGTGACATAGGACATTTAAATATTAAAAGGCTGCTCAATAACTGACCATTAAGGTGATGGTCAATTGTTATTGATGTTCTTTAATATTCAAATGTCCTATGTCACACGGTAGTCTGTTATATGTACTCACTCCATCCAGATTTTTACACTTCAGAAAAAATAATAAACATAAGGACCTAATGGGTGGGTACCTATAAAGTGCAAAACGAAATAGAAACGAAACGAAACGAAATCAACGAAATGAAAACGAAATAAAACGAAACCAACGAAATCAACGAAAACAAAACGAAATACGATGCTAGACTACTTCCCACACATGTCTCAGTGTCTTTCACCAGGAGAGGACAGGATTTGATCACCATTGAACAAGAATACTATGTATTTATTCAGCGGGAGTCTGTCCTTTTCACTTAGTGGCTTCTTTTAAATTTGGGAACCATAAGAGCAACGTCAAGTCTGTTGAAAGGAGAGGAATTAAAATAACAGAAGTGCAGTAGTTAAAGTTCACTAATAAATATCCCCGTCCGAGCAAACTTTAAAAGTGTGTCGGAGAGACGAAAAAGTGTGACGACGGGAAGGACAAGCGAACGAACGGACAGCAGAAGTCCTATATACCCCAATCTTTTTTTGGCGGAGGTATACAAATCCTATCAAAAATTAACTTTAGAAATATAAAAAAATCTACATATCTTGTAAAAGTACCTTTTTTCCCTTTGATCCCTTTTCATATTAAAAAAACCCAAATCACCCCCCCTCCAAAATTTTTTCCGGTATTAATAAAATTTGATACGGCACATATTGCTATACCCCCCGCTATCCAGCGGGAGGGGGGTATATAGTATATGTCCGTTTGTCCGTGAGTGCTTCCCTCACTGCCTATGCAATTCCTCCTTAACAACTTGATGGAATTGAATGAATCTTACAGGAAATCTTTAATACCATATGGCAAGGTTCATTTATTTCATGAATTCTTTAGTACCAAATGGCATTGTGCACCTTCTATTTTTGTTTTCCCATTTTAACAGTTCTTGCTAAAATTTCTTCACTTTTGGACTTTGTCATTTAAGGCTATGTAATTGTCATACAAGGCTATACAATAGAGAGAGGATACTGTTGCGTTATCCATAACTCTTCCTAAACAACAGAATGGATTTCAATAAAACTTCCAGAGTTTCTTATGTTTAGTTTTTGCAAGCATTATTTTTTCCAGAAGTTCTTCTGTAAGGAGGGCACTCACTGTACGTCCTGTTATGTTGCTGTTGGGTTTTTTTTTTAGTTCTTCAAAATAGAACAATAGGATTTGAAATAAAAAGTTTATAGTGTTGGGTCTTTTTGACCCCTGTATATCTCGGAAAGAACAACGGTAAGACATTACGCTAGATCTGTTGGCACACTACCGAATAAAGGTAATAACAATGGTATCGTACGCCAAGGCGCATTCAAAAGAGAAAGTCCACAAAAACAGACAAAACCGATAAGAAGCTCATGGGGATTAAACGTGACAAGTCGGGAAAATCCAGTAGTCAAATAGTGCCCAGAATCTGAAACTCAAGACTATCCTGTTTGGTTTCCGAATAGGCAAATTTATGTAGAATACAAACGAAAAACGTAATAAAATCAGACGAATAATGAACCCTCAATATCCCAATCTATGAACATACCCCCTCATATCCCCCATTTTTTTCTATATGCCCACTCCAGAAACTTTATAATTCATAAATACTGACACACACACAAACACAAATAAAAATATGACATTTGAACTTCTGAAAGTTTGTCGGCAAGCAAACCCGGCTTGGATTGAGTTGCGGGTAATGTACATGAGGAGTACTGTAACGGACAGACATGCAAGATGGGTTATAATTAATCAAAATTATTGTATTTAAAAAATCGAATTATCTTTTTTTTTTTATTTCTTTATTTCGTTTTGTCTTTTATTTTTTTCCTTCCATTTTCTTCATATTAGTCTATTTCGTTTCGTTCCGTTTTCGTTGATTTCGTTTCGTTTCGTTTCTATTTCATTTCTCACTTTATAGGTACCCCCTAATGGGTAACTTTTTTAATAATGGACAAAAAAAATTTAAATTAATTGTCAGAGTTTGTATATATCATATTATTAATAAACATCTAGAAAAAAAATTGTTGCTTTGAAAACTGGCTTTTTAAGACATTTTTTCTGAAGATTTATAGAAGTCAAACAGACTATAACAAAACACATTACCACAAAATGAGAGCCAAATTCGCAAGCCACAGTAGAATAAATCCATCTATATTACAATCATTGCCTTTGGGGGCCTTTGTGAACACTGCAATGGTGGCCCCTTATGAACATTGCAATGGTGGCCCATTACGATCACTTCAATGGTGGCCCCCTTCCTCTGAATATATGAATGATTTTTTGAGTGTTGAAATATACACAAAATTACCTGGATAATAAAAATCTAGATCTTTTAAAGCATCCACAGAGTGACACAGCCAGGCAAAATAAAATCACTGACAATACAACTATTGTGGTTGTCCATCTGAAATAGACATGTCATTTTATATTTATTTATCCACAGAGTTACACTGCCAGACAAAATAAAATCACTGACAATACAACTACTGTGGTTGTCCATCTGAAATAAACATGTCATTTTATATTTATTTATCCACAGAGTTACACAGCCAGGCAAAACAAGATGAACTGTGAGCTAATGCTCACTTATGATACCCCCGCTCTTCGGCAAACAGGAAGTAGGAATCTGATGGATCCAAAAACGCTTCCCACGATATGGGGTACCTATATGAAGCTTGTGACCAAATATCAGATTTCGGCCATCAATAGTTGCTGAGAAAAATGTGACTAAAAATGGCCATATACAAAATGTATGTTCAATGTGTATAAAAATCAACAAAGTCGACAAACAGGAAGTAGGAATCTGATGGGGTACCTATATGAAGCTTGTGACCAAATATCAGATCTCTGCCATCAATAGTTGCTGAGAAAAATGGGACGAAAAATGTGCATATATGTTCAATGTGTATAAAAACCAACTAAGTCGGCAATTAGGAAGTAGGAATCTGACGGGTCCAAAAACGCTTCCCACAATATGGCATACCTATATGAAGCTTGTGACCAAATATCAGATGCTTGTTGTCAATAGTTGCTTAGAAAAATGTGACAAAAAATGTGCATAATACAAATGTATGTTAAATGTGTATAAAAATCAACAAAATCGGCAAACAGGAAGTAGGAATCTGATGGGTCCAAAAAACGCTTCCCACAATATGGGATACCTATATGAAGCTTGTGACCAAATATCAGATTTCTGTCATCAATAGTTGCTGAGAAAAATGTGACTAAAAATGTGTATAAAAACCAACTAAGTCGGCAAACAGGAAGTAGGAATCTGACGGGTCCAAAAACGCTACCCACAATATGGTATACTTATATGATGTTTGTGACCAAATATCAGATTTCTGCCATCAACAGTTACTGAGAAAAATGTGACGAAAAATATTTTGGATGGACGGAAGGACAGAGGTAAAACAGTATACCCCCCTCCCCCTTCGGGGAGCGGGGGTATAATAAAATCACTGACAATACAACTACTGTGGTTGTCCATCTGAAATAGACATGTCACTTTATATTTATTTATTGATGATTTGCAAATTTTACCTTTGATCTTTACACACGATAGTATCTGTTATCATGCAACAATTAGAGACGTTTTTTACACATGATAGTATTTGTTATCATGCAACAATTAGAGACGTTTTTTACACATGATAGTATTTGTTATCATGCAACAATTAGACAGGTTTTTTTAACCTGTCATGAAGTTGACTTATTACAAAATGATCATTTAAACGGATCTGCGGTGTAATGATTAGCATGCTCACCTTGAATGTGGTAGTTCATAGGGTTAACCCAGGTCAGGTCAAACCAAAGACTATAAAATTGGTGCTTGCTGCATCTCCATTTAGCAGAAAGTATTAAGGATTAAAAGCAAATATTGGTTGGCTCGGAATCAAGATATAACTTGTCAGAGTGGAGCGACACATCTACCCGCTGACCGTTTCAATTGACTAGTATAATAAAAATCCAAATAAGGGTGTTGGTCTATTACAATGCAGATATCATCATCATCATGTCATCCAAATGTAACTAGTTCTCCTCATGGTAATGCAGAAAACTTGCTCCCATGGCCTTAAACAACAATCACTCACCAATCACTCAATATTTATTGTTTCATAAATTGCATTTAAGAGGCTGTCATGGCGTGATCGTATGGAAATTGGATTTACAACTACATATGCTGTCACCATTGATGTTATGAGTTTGAATCTCGATCAGGGCGAGGTGTACAACACAATGTGATAAAGTTTGTCAGTGACTTGCGACAGGTCAGTGGTTTTCTCTGAGTACTCCTGTTTCCTCCACCAATAAAACTGACCGCAACGACAAACTGAAATATTGTTGAAAGTGGCGTTAAACACCATCAAACAAACAAAACATCAATCACATTTACCTGATAAATTCTGCATCTATTGTCTTATTAATAATAAAATCAAGACTGACATTTGGAGTAACTGACATAATTTTCTTAATGTCAGATTTGGCTTGATTTGACTTATCCAACATTGTCTTCGCAAATTGCCCTATTCTTGTTTTTGCTGTTATGTTTTCAATATTTCTATTCAACACATGCTGTAATTCTGTAATGCTTTCATCTGTTAAATCAGTGACAATGCCATCCATTGTGCTAATCTGAAAGTAGAAAAAAAAAAAATCTAAAAACCTTAAATTATAATAAAGTTTATAAATGTACCAGTTCAAAAATTCAGATTAATTAAATAGAACATGCACTGACTTTCTTACTACATTGTAGTAATACATTTTATACAGTAGAAGGGACATAACTCTAACAGATTTTAACAAATCAAAAATGCTTAAAAATACAGCTTTTTCAACATTTTCTTTACAGATAACATGGCTTATCTATATAATTTGATGATCACCTTAATAATTACCAAAGTAAATAAAATTAAAAAAAAATCAAACTCAACACTTACTGATACTGATGCCCTGAAGAAAAGACTGCTTTACGGCAGTCTCGGAAAATTATACAAGAAAATAAAATCAATAACAAATTTAACAGCATACTTATACTGTTATATAAATGTACCTTAAAGATTAGAGGAACAAGCACTATTTAGTATTTATAATTCCAGAGCACCTGAGCCCCCCCCCCCCCCCCCCCCCCCCACACCAGTTTTTCTTAGGAGGTTCATGTTGCTCGTTCTTTAGTTTTCTGTGTAAAGTGTTGTTAGTCTTTATCTTTTTATCCTTTTTCTTTTGGCCATTGTATTGTCTGTCCTCCTTCCATTTACAGCTTCTGTTCACCCCTTTAGTATATTCAAACTTTTCTTGCAAAGTAATACCAATAAAGCAGTAGTTTTTATAAATATCTATAAAATCTTCTATTTTTACCAATTAGAAATATTTTAAATAACGGTATTATATTAATTTAGATTTCAATTCAGCGATAAAAAAATATAACTTAGGTTTATTCATTTTATATTGACAAGGCGTGGTAAAAAAATATGGAGTATCATCTTAACTATGGGTAGCAGGACTTGTATAGAAGAAGTGACTGTCCCGGTCGTGATCGTATGGAAGTTTGATTTGTAACTACCTATGCAATCAGTACCTATCACCACTAACAAAACATTGTGAGTTCGAATCCTGCTCAGGCAAGGTGTACTTGATACAACATTATGTGATAAAGTTTGTCAGTGACTTGTGGCAGTTCTGTGGTTTTCTCCACCAATAAAATTGACAGCCACGATATAACTGAAATATTGTCGAAAGTGGCATTAAACACCATAACCCTAACCCTGCATAGAAGAAATATCTATGTACCGGTATTTATTTATTAGTACATAAGCTACATACTGTTCCCAAGGCTTCATTTAATGTAGAATTAATATCTCTAACAGCCTTATCAAAGTTTTCTACCCCATTATTTGTTTTCTCATTTCCATATAAACCAACACCAGCTGCAGCTCTGAAATAGACAAATTCATTTTGTACAAATCATATACTATTTAATAGGGGCTCGGGTGGCTCAATGAGTTAAGTAGTTGGATTACCTAATAACTCATACAAGCCTATCACCAATACGGTGTGGGTTCGCGCCCGGCTTTGTATATTACAGAAAAGGGTACACTCAACTAGCAGCCGCAAGTGATACAATTTACCAGTTGCTTGCCCATGGTCGGTGGTTCTCTCCGGGTTCTCCCATCACTAAAACTGGTCACCATGATATAGCTGAAAGTGGCATTAAACACAATCAATCAATCAATCAATATACTATTTAATACACAAGTACATTTTTGTACAATAATATAAGCACAATGACAGTTAAATTGAGAGTGCTAATATGACTAAACAACAACCAATTAAGTTTTCATCTATATCATGGCGATAACAAATTAAATGAATATTATGTGTCATACCATATTTGTCTAAGGTATACTTTCACTAGATTATTTAGTACAAATGCAATTTGAACCAGATTTTTACAGAACAAAAAATATAACTCAATTATTTGTTTGGTTTAATCCAACCATGGTTCTAGACTCCATGAGTAGAGCTCACTACACCACAGAAATTATTAATTATATGTATATAGATGTTTTGAAAACTTGTTTCTGATACAAAATTTTACAATAAATTAGTGATTATACCAGTTTTTAAGGTCTATTTAGACTCTATGGTTGACTGTTTTTTTTGGTTTTTTTTGCCAATTAATAATTAATGTATTATTTTAGGTCCTACATGCACTTCTACTAAACAGCAGTTTATTATTGCATAGGAGGATACATAGAGGCCATATCTGGTTTTTTTTATTCTTTGGTCTGTTCCATCCCCATTTAAGAGTTAAAAACATAGCAGCCTCTGCATTGTAATATACTTATATTTTAGTACAAGTCTACAGGCTGAATAGAGCTATTGCACATTCCCAATTTGATTCTAAAGTTATTTCCCTTGTGACTTGCAAAATGATACGCAGTCTAGCAAGAGCAGTGGAAAGGACAACAAATTTGAAAATAATTTTCTCTTAATTTGTAAAAATTTTATCTTGTAAAAAATCAGAAGATAATTTTCTAGTAAATAGAAAATTCACATGTTATTACATCATTTAAATTTTGAACATGTACAGATTATGGAAAAGCTATACGTTATTTTCATTGAACTTTTCCTGCCATAAAGCATATCATTTCAGAATAAAATTTGGAAATGTGCAAACAGTCTATTGCCTTACAAACCTACTATATTGTGTACATAAACTTACACTGCAACAAATATGACAATACCAATAATACCAGCAGGACAGCATGACTTAACCCTCTTCTGTGGACGTTGTTTCTTACACTGATAACAAGTACAACACAAACTGATCAACAGGAATAACACAAAAATCACCAGTGGATAAATGGCTAGGAAAATAATAGACTGAAAATAAAAACAACACCAATAGATAGATTAAAAAGGAAAATAACCATAATATTAAGATATATCTAAAAATATACACAAGTGCATATTCTCTAACAGTTATTAAACTAATTAGTGTTCCAATCTTTCGACTTTCAAGCATACCCGATAAATTTGATACCTATATTTTACTATATATGTGAGTTTCAAGTGCAGTATGTCACCTGAGTAATTAGTTATTGCTTGACACTGACAAAAAAGAGTAAAATAACAGTTATTTATTACTCAGTTACTATAGAAAAGCATAATAATTATATTTGTGTATACGTTTTGACTTGATCTAGTATACATGTACATGTAGATGTATTTGACAATTATTAGGGTCCTATGGTAACATGGTTGGTAAATTTAGAAAATGGTCGCAAAAATTGGTTGGAATAGCATATGAATTAACAGTATTATAGAACCTATTAGTACATTTTGTTTGCATAGTTCCATACAGTGACCATACATTGTAGTTTTTGTACTCATAGTCATAGGATCGTCCTATACACGAACAGTATTGGCAATGCCCATGACTGAACGAGACATGACACAGTCCTCATGATTAGCATCGGTGCTTCGAACACAGACAAATCAATTAGTCAGTTTTTATTTAGAAATATAGTATATAAAAATAAATTCAAGAATTTGATTTGGATGAGTAAATTCAAATTTTCATTTCAAGGACCGAGTATGCTGGCTTTCTGAACATGACAATAACATATTGTCTAACAGTGTAATCGAACGCCCATTCTTCTAATAACGTAAATATTGATAATACTATAGAAAATTTTGTTTAAAAAAAATCATTTACCTCTCTGTAATGGCTATCTTCTGGGTTGAAAGTTGAGTTGGTTAATTCAAATGAGAAAGTTAAATGGGGAAACGAGTGTAAAAAGTTCGTTATCCATTCCCTTTCGTCTAAATTCATTTTGAAATGTTCAGTGCTTGTTGTGAAAGCACTTTTTCAACTTTACAAATGCGGTGCACCTACAAATGCTGTTTATTTACACTTTGTGTGTACAAAAATTGTCATGAGACATCCGCCATTTTGACTTTCTCACTGGACTATCACGTGACTGGTTTTAAATCGCGGAAATAAAATTAATTACACACGACAAGGCGTAAATTAAGGGTTTAGCTCTTATGAAACAAAAATATTCAGAAAAGGCTCAAATATTTTCATGTTCGGATACAAGTTTTGTTTAGATTGTTTCCTAGGACCAACTCAAGGCAAGCCCAACAAACGTGACTCATCAATGACGTAAGCGGGTTTCCCTCGACAGTGAGAGGCATCCGTTTCGCAACTCGAATTTTGAAACATTGCTGTCATTACTTAGAGACAAAGACGAAATTTGTGCATTAGCTGTTGAATTCACCAATAACCAGTGATCACGAATCGAGATGTAAATTAGATGAGAGCAACCTCCGAATCGCAAAATATCTAACTGATCGTCGAGCAATTTTCAGCAAGTCGAAGACCTTGGCCTAGAAAGTGATACACCTTGCAACTTCTGCAAAAGACAAAAATGTCAGGTATGCATCAGATATGTTTGCTTTTTTACTTAAATAAATATATCAAATCATAATTGTAGATAATAACACAGAAAACATGCCATCAACTAAAGGAAAGCATTGCTTAATATGGAGCAACAATTGCATATAAAATCGTGAATGTCTTTATTGATATATAATAGGTAAATGACCTTTTAACTTTAAAATAAAGCACGAGACAGTGTATCCATAACTAAAAAAATAACATGCTTATATTTGAACATTCCCGTTTTGTCATGTTCCAGTTATCCATTATATGCAAACATACAATTTACATATTTTTGCTGTGAACAGAAAGAATTCAATGTACAAAGTGGGTTCCCTTGCATTGGAGTGCTTATGCTCTTAAAATATTTTTTAGACATTCAAACATTAAATGGCTTGGACTTTGATCTATTAAATGGTTTGGACTTTGATTTACAACAAGACCAGACATCGTTGATATGTGAATCTGTTGCATTCTTAAATTAATTTTAGTATTTTCATTTTATCATGGCACAAAATGAAGAAAACGACCTGTAGAAACACTTTATTTCTCTTAACTACATTTTATGTATGAGTATTTTACAGATAAATATAATTATATAAAAGTTTATGCACAATTTTTTTTATATTTATCTGTGCATGTGCAACGTTTTAATTTTTGAATTTGATGCAACTCTTACTACATGGGTATCACAGATCGTGTGATAATGATGTAAAAAGGGTTAAATTACAAGGAAATAATTTGCAGACTTCTCTTGTCTGAACATCCTGGCATTTGATAATTGAAGTACCAGGAGGAACCACTGACCCTCAACTTCAACTTCAATCAGGTTACTTAGTAACATCCGCAAGCAGACATCTCACTAAGGACTATATTTACACGCGCGCACAGCAGAGCCTCAAAGTTTAAAAGAAACAACATATTTACACTGTACAAGTATATGGAAGTTTAGAATATTCCCTTGACTGCCACCTTGAATGCGTCCAAGTCAGGGACGGCTATCACAGGCGGTGGTAGTTGGTTCCACAGGATGATCGTTCGTGGAAAGAATGAATATTTATATATATTTATGTTTGTCCTTATTGTCTGTAATTTCCAAGCATGGCTGTGGCGAGTTGATGTTATTTCTGCCATAGTAGGGTGATGGTAAACTGGCACAGCGATGAGGTGGTGGACTACCTTGTGCATGAGTGTTACATCTGATCTTTTTCGCCTCGGTTCTAATTTTCCCCAATTTAGATCTTTTACCATTTTCGTTGTGCTGTCAGGTTTTTTGTAGTCATGCGGCTTGTTCAGGACAAATCTTGCTGCGTTCTTTTGGACAGATTCTAATTTGTTGATGTTGCTCGTTGTATGAGGGTTCCAAATCGTTGAGCAGTATTCTAATTTTGGTCTTACAAGGCTGGTATATGCTCTATCTTTTACACTAGATGGACAGTGTTTAAGATTTCTTTTAAGGAAACCAAGTACTTTTGATGCCTTCTTGCAGGTTTGGTCGATGTGCAAGTTGTATTTTTTTTATTTTTTTTTAACAACAATAATATTTTATTCAAACGCTTGTTACAACCAGCTTCATAAGCCCAAGCTTCTTATGAAGCAATATATATATATATATATAATATAAATATAGAGAAATTTGTGACACAATGATATTAAAATAATTCATATTCAAATAGATTACAAATAATTCTTTAGTCTTTTCAGAAATGAACTTTTCTGAATTATTTCATTTCCTCTATATATTTGAAGGTATTCCCTAACAAACAATGAGTAAACATCAAGCCTTTTAGTTTTTTGCTCTGAAATGTAATATGCCTTATATATTGAAAATCCGATGATTGTAAGAAAATAATTGAAGTCATAATAGCTTTTATCGAATATTTTGTAACCGAATACAAGATGATATAAAGTTATATCATTTTCTATTCCACTTTTTTTTTAACAATTCTTTTATTTTCACCCAAATGTTGTACTTGAGGTTGTTACTGAGTTCTACTCCAAGGTATGGTTGATGGTCAACTTTTTGTAGAGTCTCTCCTTTCATTTTATAAGGGAAATCGGTCTTTGATCTTTTGTTTGTCGTTTGCATTATTGCACATTTGGAAACTTCAAATTCCATTTGCCATGTGTCTGACCAGCCTACGAGTGTGTCCAGGTCTTCTTGCATTAGTTGATGATCTTTTTCTGTGTGTATAGGTCTATATATTACACAGTCGTCTGCAAATACTCTGGCGGTGGAATGGAGATTGTCTGCGATGTCATTGATGAACACCAGGAATAATGTAGGGCCGAGTACTGTTCCCTGGGGAACTCCTGATGTTACATGGGAACACATGGAAGCCTCCCCGTCTACGACTACTCTTTGGATCCTTTTACTGAGGAATGCATCAATCCATATTCTGGTGGTTCCATCAATGCCATAGTATTGGAGTTTCTCTGATAGTCTTTTATGAGCAACTTTATCGAAAGCTTTTGCAAAGTCAAGGATTGCTATGTCGACTTGTATGTTGTTGTTCATCCATTTGGTGATGTCGTTGGTTGTCATCAGGAGTTGGCTTTCGCATGATCTTTTTGCTCTGAACCCATGTTGATTTTCATTGAGGATGTGTTGGTTGTCTAAGTGGTCCATAATTTGTGATACAATGATATGTTCTAAGATTTTTGATGCCACTGATGTTAATGACACTGGTCTGTAATTAGATGGTTTTGAGCGATCCCCTTTTTTAAATATTGGAACTATGTTGGCATGTTTCCAATCCTCTGGTATTTGGCCTGTGTTGATCGACTGTTGATAAATTTTTGTAAGAATAGGTGTGATGATATTGGCTGTCTCTTTAAGTATTCTTACTGGAACTTTGTCGGGGCCGGTTGCTTTACACGGGTTTAATCTATTTAATTCTTTTTCTTCACCTTTTTCGCTGATTTTGATGTCCTTCATTGGCTTAAATGACGAGTTTCCTTTCGATGGCATATTGGTGGTGTTTTCAGTTGTAAATACTGATGTAAACTGACTGTTTAGCATTTCAGCTTTCTGTTCTGCAGTCTCGGCTAATACACCGTTGTTCTTAAGAGTGCCAATCCCCATTGTGTCTTGTTTCCTTGATTTTATATATTTCCAAAATTTCTTACTGTTATTGTCTTTTTCAGGGTCTAACATGTTGTTTAGGTAATCCCAGTAGTTCTTGTGTAGTTTGTTTCTAATTAAGCTTCTGATGTCTTTGAAAGCTTTTTTGTGTGATGGTTTCTTGCTTTTCTTGCTTTTGTTGTATAAGCGTTGTTTTTTCCTAATAAGTCTTTTGATATCTGTTGTCATCCAAGGTACGTCGTGGTGTTTCCCTATTTTCTTTTTTGGAATATGTTTTGGAACCTGCCGCAAGTCACTGACAAACTTTATCACATAATGTTCTAACGAGTACACCTCGCCTGAGCGGGATTCAAGCTCACAAATTTAGTGGTGATAGGCACTGATTGCACAGGTAGTTGTAAATGCAAACCATACGAATTGATGACCCCAGCTAGAGAGTTAGTAGTGTCATATAAATGTAGATGGGAATTTCTATAATATGATCTATAATATGAAGATTGCATTGAAACCCAAAATAGGAGCAAAGTTTTCTTGCATTTTTTTTATACATGTAGTATTAACATGATCAAGGAAAAGTGTAATTAAACAAAATATACTACCTGGTAGATAGGTATAAATTTAATCTGTTATTGCTGATTGGAGGATAGGTAACCAATAAAGGCATTTAAATACAAAAGTAAAGATATACTGTAGATCATATAGTGTCTATATATATAATGTACAACTGGTTCTGACTTACTTACAGGAAGTAACTAATGAAATAACTATAAATACAGGTCTTGATCGTATGATAGTTAAATGTATATTATTATTAACCTATGCAATCAGTGCCTATCACCACTAGTGAGTTCGAATCACACCCAAGGGAGGTGTACTTGATATAACAGTATGTGATAAAGTTTGTCAGTGACTTGCAGCAGGTCAGTGGTTTTCTCCGGGTACTCCGGTTTCCTCCACCAATAAAATTGACTGCCAGATGTAACTGGAATATTGGAACTGGTACTCCATTTGTTCATTTAAGTTGAAAATAATTAAATATGCATATCCTCCACTAATTAAACCGACTGCCACGATATAACTGAACTGTTGTTGAAAGTGACGTTAAACACCATAACCCTACCCATATATATACATGCAAAATCTCTTAATTTATTATAGCAAAAACTCTTATTTCTGTATGTTTTTCTGTGTTGCAGACTCCCTCCTTAGGGATATATACATGCATGTGCTACATTTATGATAATGTATATATGCATTGGCGATCTAACATTCTGTAAGATTGAATAGTTGATTGTTGGCAGGTTTCCAGATAAATTACTGGGTATGCTTGTATGTATATTTTGGATTTGCATCCTATTTGATCGGTGCTTCACAAAATTTGGATTCATTCTTTTTCATCAATATTACACAAATCTTTAAAATGCAGGGATACTTGTAATCATTTCTGAAAATTTTGATGAGTCCCACCGTTGTAAGAATCTAAAATTTGAAGAATTTGATGAGTCCCAACTGACAATGGTGAGTCTAGGCGAGTTGCAAGGATCTCTGAAATGCCTCTAAATATTGGATGTTATTGAAATCTGGATATAAACGTCCAAAACTGAGACAGAGAATATTTGACTACCAAGAACCACTTGGCCAAATTGGATCAAAATGAGATATGATATGATAGTTGATACTCATAGAAAATTTAGATTTTACCCTAACGTCACTTTAATTTTAGTGACAATGTTATTTTCTCGCAAAGTCTCGTACATTTGCCAAAGAAATACATCAGAGGCATAGGTCATGCAGCATTTTATTGGAGGGTGTTGAAACCCCCCACCTCCTCCACCACCAACCAGACATAAAAATTAATAAAGACAAAACTGAGTACATTTGTGTACTTCAAGATGCATAATGTTTTGATGATGAATTTGAAATTGAATCCAGGGCCCGGGTGGCTCAGTGAGTTAGGTAGTCATACAAACCTATCACCAATACGGCGTGGGTTCACCCCCGGCTTTGTTGTTTACAAAGGGTGCACTCGACTCGCAGTCGCAAGTGATAAAGTTTACCTGTTGATTGCCCATGGTCGGTGGTTCTCTCTGGGTACTCCGGCTTCTTCCACCACTAAAACTGGTCACCATGAATGATATAGCTGAAATAATGCTGAAAGGGGCATTAAACACAATAAATCAAATCATGAAATTGAATCTGACAGTGAAGTAGTCTGGGTGTCGAAGGTTGATTGAGATTAGAAGGAATTAATGCTGTATGACTGAGTGATCTTAATTTAGTCACCTGTTTACAATAGTTCATAGAATGGTTTTTGCTGTCTCACATGTGGCTACAGCATGATTAACAATGTAAAATTTTATGATTAGATCAGTTTCTCCATTACCATACAACCAAGGCTCACCATGGTGTGTACAGTCACATCAGTCAGGCCAGTGTCATCTGAGATTGACCTCATATTCATGGTCTACTGACCTTGTTAAATTTATGCCAAGTTTTTTTTTATTAGGTCAGTTCCTCTATTACCATACAACCTTCAAATGTACGCTTGCCATAGTTGGTTCATACATTGATCATGGAGGGCATATGTCAGTCAGGCATGTGTCACCTTACCTTGACCTCATTTTCACTGTCTTTAACGACTTTGTTAAATTTACATCAAGTTATCATGATTACATTGTAGGTCAGATTCTCTATTACATTGTACATGTACCATGGTATATACAGCATAGGATCCCCATAGTTGGTCCACATATTGATCATGGAGGATGCATATTCATATTCGTGATTATGTCACCTTACCTTAATTTCATATGATACAACATTACATGATAAAGTTTGTCAGGTCAGTGGTTTTCTCCAGAGACTACGGTTTCTTCAACCAATAAAATGGACTTCCACAATTATAACTGAAATATTATTGAAAGTGGTGTTAAACACCATAACTCTACCCCCCCTCCCCCTCCCCCCCCCCCTTTAATTTCAGTTTCATGGTACATAATTTTGTTTATTTTCTGAGAAATATTAGTATAACACACAAATGATATGCAGGGGCCAGGTGTGACATAGATCTGTTTCTACACTCTATACTTGTTATTCTTCAAACTTTATTTGATATATTTATAGCTCTTATAAAAATGTACATATATCTGATACTTTTATCTGAAAACTTTGTGGGTCCTTGAATTTTACTCTGAACTCCAAGTTTCGCTCACTTCAGGGGCCCACATGGCCCTAAGATTTGAAAACTAATTGCATCCGGGCTGACATCCAAGATGGCTGCCCAGGCTTCTGATTGTGTGAAAATTCAAAATCATTGTTCTTCAGAACCACTGGATGGAATGAAACCAGATAGTCCTTTAGTAAGCCCCCTTCCAAAATCGTGTTCGTTGAACACATCCACTCACCTAAATGGTTGTCATGGTCGATTATGCAAATTAATATAAATTACCAGTAGCAGAGTTTTCTGGAAAAAATTCAAACAAAAATTATTTTCTTCATATTCCACTGAAAAAAATTAAATTAAATTTTGTACAAAAAATATTTGAGAAGTCCCTTTTGCAAATGATGTCTGTTGAGCTCATGTTGTGGCACGAAATAGCTGCTATTTGTTTGTATTTATAAATTAAATATGCAATTGCAATGGTGAAGTGTGGGTTATCTTTCTTTGATTGCTTGTCATCTGAGTTAAATTGAGACTTGCATTTATAATTATTTGGATTTGTTTTCAGCTTTGAATGTTTGTAATTAGACCATAATTATTAATATCGGAAACCCTGTCCAATTTCATTTTTGAAAGGTGTTGCAAAGGGATAAATATATTTGTAGGGATTTTGGAGAGGGTAAAAATGGGAGGTCACAGGTGACTACATTTATCATTATTTTTATACTTTTTACAGTTAACTGGATTTTGTTTTTGCAATATTTACAGGAAGCTCCCAGGCTTTCCTAATTTCTTTTGAAAATGGCTCCCAATATTTGAAATTTGCATTCAGCTACTTATATTGTTTGTCCTTTTAGCCATTGTATTGTCTGTCCCTCCTCAATTTACAGCTTCTGATTACCCCTTTGGTATCTTCAAACTTTACTTAAACTGGTACATATGTAATACTGTCAAGTAAATGATGCTATAGCAACACAGATCAATATAAAAGTCATTACTTGTTTCCCAGCAACTTTTTTTTTTAGGTTTTGTAATTGCTGCCATTTTTATTTAGGTGTCAATTTTCTCTTCAATCAGTAACCTTGAGAAAAGAAATATTTTACCATTAACTTCCTTTGATAGAACTTTACCTAATTTGTGTGTTTTTTTATGCCAATGTAATGTTAAGATGGCTGCAGTGTGATGTAACAAATATTTTTGAGAAACTATTAAGCCATATATAGCTAATAATTGTGCCTCTAGCTACTAAAACCTTTTACCTCCATGTAAACATATTGCCTGATGATCAGTTTTCCAAACTGATGACTAAATAGGAACATTTATACAGTCCCCGTTAAATGGTCACTTCAGTTTTACAATTGCTCAGCCAATCTTACAATTTCAAATCCTGTTAGGACTTCAAATTGTAATTTGGAAACAGTAAAATTTTTCTTCGGTTTACTCTAGCTGATTGCAATTGAGGGACAGAAACTGTGTGTTGGATACTTACTGTATAAGACAATTGAGTGACAGAAACTGTGTGTTAGATACTTACTGTATAAGACAATTGAGTGACGGAAACTGTGTGTTAGATACTTACTGTATAAGACAATTGAGTGACAGAAACTGTGTGTTAGATACTTACTGTATAAGACAATTGAGTGACAGAAACTGTGTGTTGGATACTTACTGTATAAGACAATTGAGTGACGGAAACTGTGTGTTAGATACTTACTGTATAAGACAATTGAGTGACAGAAACTATGTGTTAGATACTTACTGTATAAGACAATTGAGTGACGGAAACTGTGTGTTGGATACTTACTGTATAAGACAATTGAGTGACGGAAACTGTGTGTTAGATACTTACTGTATAAGACAATTGAGTGACAGAAACTGTGTGTTAGATACTTACTGTATAAGACAATTGAGTGACAGAAACTGTGTGTTAGATACTTACTGTATAAGACAATTGAGTGACAGAAACTGTGTGTTAGATACTTACTGTATAAGACAATTGAGTGACAGAAACTGTGTGTTAGATACTTAATGTATAAGACAATTGAGTGACAGAAACTGTGTGTTGGATACTTACTGTATAAGACAATTGAGTGACAGAAACTGTGTGTTGGATACTTACTGTATAAGACAATTGAGTGACAGAAACTGTGTGTTAGATACTTACTGTATAAGACAATTGAGTGACAGAAACTGTGTGTTAGATACTTACTGTATAAGACAATTGAGTGACGGAAACTGTGTGTTAGATACTTACTGTATAAGACAATTGAGTGACAGAAACTGTGTGTTAGATACTTACTGTATAAGACAATTGAGTGACAGAAACTGTGTGTTAGATACTTACTGTATAAGACAATTGAGTGACAGAAACTGTGTGTTGGATACTTACTGTATAAGACAATTGAGTGACAGAAACTGTGTGTTGGATACTTACTGTATAAGACAATTGAGTGACAGAAACTGTGTGTTAGATACTTACTGTATAAGACAATTGAGTGACAGAAACT
Organism: Bathymodiolus brooksi; assembly: GCA_963680875.1. Taxonomy (NCBI): domain Eukaryota; kingdom Metazoa; phylum Mollusca; class Bivalvia; order Mytilida; family Modiolidae; genus Bathymodiolus; species Bathymodiolus brooksi. Next base: position 56,624,866 of record OY804579.1, read on the forward strand.
GTGTGTTAGATACTTACTGTATAAGACAATTGAGTGACAGAAACTGTGTGTTAGATACTTACTGTATAAGACAATTGAGTGACAGAAACTGTGTGTTAGATACTTACTGTATAAGACAATTGAGTGACAGAAACTGTGTGTTAGATACTTACTGTATAAGACAATTGAGTGACAGAAACTGTGTGTTGGATACTTACTGTATAAGACAATTGAGTGACAGAAACTGTGTGTTAGATACTTACTGTATAAGACAATTGAGTGACAGAAACTGTGTGTTAGATACTTACTGTATAAGACAATTGAGTGACAGAAACTGTGTGTTAGATACTTACTGTATAAGACAATTGAGTGACAGAAACTGTGTGTTAGATACTTACTGTATAAGACAATTGAGTGACAGAAACTGTGTGTTGGATACTTACTGTATAAGACAATTGAGTGACAGAAACTGTGTGTTAGATACTTACTGTATAAGACAATTGAGTGACAGAAACTGTGTGTTAGATACTTACTGTATAAGACAATTGAGTGACGGAAACTGTGTGTTAGATACTTACTGTATAAGACAATTGAGTGACAGAAACTGTGTGTTAGATACTTACTGTATAAGACAATTGAGTGACAGGAACTGTGTGTTAGATACTTACTGTATAAGACAATTGAGTGACAGAAACTGTGTGTTAGATACTTACTGTATAAGACAATTGAGTGATAGAAACTGTGTTAGATACTTACTGTATAAGACAATTGAGTGACGGAAACTGTGTGTTAGATACTTACTGTATAAGACAATTGAGTGACAGAAACTGTGTGTTAGATACTTACTGTATAAGACAATTGAGTGACAGAAACTTTGTGTTAGATACTTACTGTATGAGACAATTGAGTGACGGAAACTGTGTGTTGGATACTTACTGTATAAGACAATTGAGTGACGGAAACTGTGTGTTGGATACTTACTGTATAAGACAATTTAAAAATGTTACAAAGACAGAAACTCCAAGAGGTTAAATGTCAAGGGAAAAATAGTTGATAAATTATTCTTTTCTGAAACCAATCAAACTTGACTGGAATGTTCCTCATGTAGTTTGTATTGATCAGAAATCCAAGATGGTTGCGACATAGTTTATTTAACATTGGAACCTCTGTAAAAATTAATGTAATAGTTTTTTTTCTCCTCAAAAACTATACTTTTTGTTGAACTGAAACTGTGCATGAAAAATCATACTCATAGAACGTTCACCTGGTGTCCATCATTTGTCTGGATTAATAATATGATTCTGTGACTTACATTAGCATATGACATTACACGTTATCATTATCATTACAGGGGCCATCATGGTTGTGACCGTAAAGTAGATGGATTTACAACTACCTGTGCAATCATTGCCAATCACCACTAAAGTTGTGAGTTCAAATCACGCTCATGGCGAGGTGTACTCAATACAACATTATGTGATAAATTTTGTCAGTGACAGGTCGGTGGTTTTCTCCGGGTACTCCGGTTTCCTCCACCAATAAAATTGACTGCCAGATGTAACTGGAATATTGGTACTGGTACTCCTTTTGTTCATTTAAGTTGAAAATAATTAAATATGCATATCAAATTATGTTGTTTTGGCTTAGAATTTGTTTTGGAGTATAGTCAATAAGATGATAAATATATATTATGTAAGGTATATTTTTGTTGCACTATATATATTCAATTTTTCATTATATTGGACTTGTACAAGCAGAGATCAACAGTTGTACCAAGGGTTACCACAATAGGATTTACAAATGATTTTTTACATCCTGAATAACGGAAAGGAGCATTGGGAAATAATATTTCTCCTGCATCAGGCATCAACCCTTCATTGTGCACGACTTCCATATAAAATAATAGCTCATGATCATGATCTCAAATGACATTACAGATATCCATATACAAAAACGTCAATAAAATGTCATCAAAATGTTCACAGTTCGGCCATTTTGAAATTTTCAGAATTTTTTTTTTCAAGTACATGATATTGCAAAATAGAACATTCCATTGACATGTGGTCACATACAAAAAAGTGGATAAGATGTCATAAAAAAATTTTGACTTTTAAAAACAATGCATATACATTTCAGTACCTTTGTAGATTGACAGGAAACATTGACTGACATTCACAATTCCAAGTTTACATCAAGCTGCCATATACCTTAGTCCATGCTTGTGATCTCACAAGAGTTTATGTTCACAGCAAGATAAATATATTTTGCATTGATTGGTGTTTTACGCCAACTTTAGCAATATTTCAGCTATATTTTTTTATGACATTGATGTTAATGTTGCAATTTCTGCATTCAATTTAAAAATTTTAAATGGTGGAAAAGTTTGAACAATATAAGGCATGCTCTGACAATCATCTTGAGCTATTGTTTACATCAAGTTTTTTTACATACATGGACTATACTCAAATTTAGGCAGCTTATAAATTGTCATGTGTGATCCTGTTTGAATCTGACAATTTTATTAACAAGGATCTATAGGCAGTGACCTGAATTATATATTAATTTGTTTCCTTCCTATTTTAGTTATCAATCATTTTAATTGTAAGTGTGGGAGACATTTACATAAGAGAATTTAAACAATTTAAACCTTTGACCCAAAAATCACGTTTATAATTGATACATATGTTTTAAGTGGGTGTATGGCGAAAAGGTTTTTGATAAAAGTGTAGGATTTCCCCTGACAAATGATGATAACCTATTTATCCTATAGTCTCTCATTGAATGAATTAACCTTATCGAATGGTGTTGATTAATTCAATGATAGGGTAATGACACCAAAACCCATGATATGGCTTCCTACTTTATCCTAGGTACAGTGTGCGGTTAGGTTAATTAAAGGTCAAATAATAAGTTAGATGTTTGTCTACATGTAAATACGTAAACTGGTTTGGACCATGAAGATGCAAGTATAGAAAGTGTGAAAATGTTCTTGTTAGCACATTAACAAAAATAGTTCAACAGATTCAAACCATCCATAACAAAAATTGTATTAGACAAGTTCAAAAACCTGATTTTTTAATAATATAAGGCACTCGCTTGTTCATCTCTTTTAGCTCACCAGTAAAGCCAAAGGCTCAAGTGAGTTTTTCCCATCACTTTGCATCCGTCGTCCGTTAACTTTTCACATTTCAAACTCCTTGGATGGTCGTCTTTCAAAATCGTGTCCTGTGACCTTGCCATACGTTCAAGATGGCTTCTGATTGAAAATTAAAAATCTTCTTCTTCAGAACCACTGAATGGAATGAAACCAGAACCATTCCCTTCCAAAATTTTGTCTGTTGACCCTGTCAATTATCCAAGATGGCAGCCACGGTTGATTATGCAAATTTTGGTTTTCGAGCATTATCTTAAGTTTCTGACATCCGATTTAACTAATATTTTGAAATAACATAATAAAAGTTACATTTAGATTAATAAAAATACAGGTCAAGCTAGATTTTGAGGTTTCTGAATTTTATTGTTCCAGTCATGCCCCTTTATTATGCATTGACAAGTTTTTGTGATTACATATAGGTCAATTTCTCTATTACCATAAAACATAGGCTGAGTAGGCTTATGATCACCATATTTGGTCTACACATTAATGGGGGGGGGGGTACATGTCGGCTAGCATTTTTCACCTGCCCATGACCTCATTTTCATGGTCTACAGAATTTGTTGAATTTACGTCAGTCATAAAGTTTTCATGATTGGATTAGTTTTTTCATTACCATGCCACCTAGACTCACCATTTGGTCCACACTTTGATCAAGGTGGGTATGCATGTATGTCAGACAGACATACATGTGTCACCTGATCGTAACCTCATTTTAACTGTTTACAGACTTTGTTAAATTTATGTTTAAGTTTTCATAATTACGTTGTAGATCAGTTTCTCCATATTGCCATACAACCTACGTTTAGGTTCACCATATTTGGTCCATACATTAACAATATTTACGCATATGTCACCTTAACTTAATATCAGTTAATGTTCATGGTACAGTGCAACTTGTGCAATCCGACACCTGAGTTTTCCCGATATCCTGTGACATCCGACAAAAATTTATGGTCCCAAAGTATTTCTGTTAACTAAAATAAAACCTGAGTATTCCACCATTTCCCTGGTCCTTTGGTGTGTCAGATTTTTTTTTACAAAATTTCACACACAATTTGTAATGGCAGGCAAGACATAGATCTGTGTCTACACTTGTTAGTTTCTGTATGTTATCTTAAGTCCAGCTGGTTATTTCATCAATTTAGAATTTTAAAAGTAGCTTTAAATGGATAATATACAGGATGTTTGCTCTTGCAATTTCCTTTCAAAAGAGACTTTTTGTCAAACATCTCTGTTGAGCAACCACATGCTTTCCAGGGCATATTTTTTGTTGTATGATAGTAGTCAGAGTATTATTTCTATTTTTTGTGAGTTTCATTACATACCTAGGCTAAATTGAAACTGAAATAACAATAATTACTTTCATTCATACATAAAATTTGTTTTCATTCTATGCAAATAAATGAAAATTAGATCAGAGTCTTTATGACCAGTAACCTGCAACCACTTTCCTTAAATTTGCAAATTGAAGAAATGGCCAGTATGCAGTTTTTTTGCACATATAGAGGAAATCAGTATATCTTAAATTTAAGGAAATTGTTACAAGTACATTTTATACTGTTTTATATGTAATAAAAAGAAATTAAACAAGGGAGGTAATCTCTTTAATGTCTCTTAATTATTTTTGACTCTTGGAAAAAAATTTGAAGAGAAGGGGAGGTGGATCATAAACCTAGTCTGGCAAAGATGCCATTTTTAATGCAGGTTTTTGCAAATTGATCATCTTGTATGACTTGATGAGATTATGGTGTGCCATTGAAAACATTTATCTACTGGGTATTTTATTTCGAAAGGTATATAAGGGACCCAAATTCAGAACTTTCGGATATTTGGGAAGTAGATAGATTTTTTTTTCATCCAATTTTAATGTTGTGTTTTCTTTGAGTTGATCATGCTGAGAGGTTCCATTCGTATGTTGACAGATTTCCTCAATCTCTTGCGGTTTCTGAGATAAATTAAGACTGAAAAAGATTAAAGAATGCCAATTTCCAAAATTTTAATGTTTTTATTTTTCATCCAATTTTAATGCAGTTTATTGCATGATGAACATCTTGAAAGGTAAATGATGGACCTTAAAAAAATTAGCTATTTTATGTCGATAAGGGGTCTAAAAGGGACTCAAATTTTGAAATTTCCCATAACAGGTTAGATGTGCATGTATTTGGAAGATTTACACAATTTACATTTTTCATCCAATTTTTGGGGGCCCGGGTGGCTCAATGAGTTAGGTCGCTGGATCTAACAGCTCATACAAGCCTATCACCAATACGGCGTGGGTTCGCACCCGGCTTTGTAAGTTGCAAAAAGGGGTGCACTCGACTCGCAGCCGCAAGTTATAAAGTTTACCAGTTGCATGCCCATGGTCGGTGGTTCTCTCCGGGTACACTTCCTCCACCACTAAAACTGGTCACCATGATATAGCTGAAATATTGCTGAAAGTGGCGTTAAAACACCAAAAATATCAAAATCAAATCACCCAATTTTTACATGTTTGGTGCATTATTTTCTTTGAATTGATTGTGACAAGGGCTTCTTGTAGTATTCTGGTGGATTTCCTTTATCAGTTATGGTTAATTGTAGTAAAACTGATGAAATAGAAAGCCCCGGAGCACTTGGCATTGCTGTGGTCATATCATGCTGGACCCGGTGTAGATAGATAATTAAAAAAAGCATAAAATGTATCTCAAATTCTTTGTTGGTTGTTTTGCACAAATTCAGAATATCTCCGTCATGACAATATTTCCTAATTAAGCAAATTGAAGGAAAATGTTAACTATATACAGTATAAAGAGGTTCCATTGAGCCTCTGGTTTTATTTTATCATGTTAAAAAGACCAGAGAGATGAAAGCAAACACTACAATTTATATTAGATCTTGCAGTAAAAATGAGAAGAAAGTTTAGTCATTTATGTGCATTGTACAGGTACATTTATATTCTTTGTTTAAAGTATTTGTATTTATTTGGAGGAGACACATTTAAATACCACCAATTCTACTTGATTTTAATTTATATATAGTGATCCAGATATAGTAAATAGCTTAGTCACGATTTAACAAAGGTAGCTGTCAGGGTATTCCCTCATTATTATTCATGACTTATAATCATCCAATGGACTGTCCCTGGCTGATACTGACTCACAACTGTATGAATGAATTACCTATGACCTGATTATTGACCTGTTTACATCCAGCCAATCACAAGTGATGATTCATGTTGGTGTGAACTTGTGATTTGTAGTATTGCACTAGGAATTCCAAGAATACAACAGGAAAACAAAATATCTGGGGGTTTGTTGGTGACAAAATTTTTATTTCATACCTTGTGCATTGTTTTGTACAATTTGTTGAAACAACATCCATTTAGAAATTGGACAAATATTTGATTTTTGGAGTAAGATTTTACAAAATGATGGCTAATCCCATTCAGGTGAATGTACCTGGCAATTTGGGAATGGTTACTACCCCAAAGGTAAACAATAAAGGTAAGCTTATTTTTAATTAAAGTCTTTTTTTTTGCAAATTAATTAGGTATCACCTGCATGTTTGAAAATCAATACACTATATTGACTCTCGTTTACTGCCATTGAATGCTCTAGTCTGACCATGTGTCTTGATTCAATTTTAAATGGGTGTGCGTAGAAAAATTTTCGAGCTTGACTTGTGAAGAATGCATAAAAGAACGATGTATTTCATTTTATGTTTTAATTCTCATGATGATTTATTGATGTATATGTTTATATTGTAAATAAGTCATTCTAATTTCATCCTTGTATGTAGGTTGTTAAAAATACATGTGTTATCTGATAATTAGAAACATGCCTGCATTGGCAGATACATTCCTTATGCTGATATCTTGTACCAAAAAGCATAGAAAGGGACACCTCTGAGTTTATTGATTACCGGTATTTTCATTCTGCAAAATATTTACATCATAAAATTGTAACTCCCTTAATTAAGAAAAGGTCATTACCTGTCTTACGATATAAATAATCAATCAATTGCCAAACATGACCTTTTCTATTGTATGACTATTAGGTTCGACAGAAAAAAATAAAGACATTTAAATTAACTTATATTATCCTGCTATTTGAAAAATATTTTAATTAATGCCTTTATGTACTTTGTACATGCATCTTCAGGTGTTCATAAAGTCCATACTAGGTTATATATACATGTACATGTATGTGTTTCCATAATGCATTCTGAAAATCCCTGTGCATTATAAAAATTTCTGTGAATTACCATGTGTGAAATAATTTGAAAACCCATAGATTTCCCTGATTTTTTAACATGCATATATAGGTATAACCTTTTGGTCAGGAAAATTAAAGGGAAAAAATATATTGATTTTAAAGGTCAATTTAATATATATGCTTTAGACATAAACAGTTCAAGTACGGTACAGGAAATATTTAAAACAAAACAGGAAAGGCATGTTTTTGTTTGTAGTATTTATTAACGTAATGACTTAGTTAGAGAACAGTAGGCTGTTCATCCTCTAGATATGACCCAGATGTAGGATCCTGGTACCTACCTACACTACTGTCAAGTAGGTCAACTTTAACCTAACAAAGGACTTACAATCTGAGATATTTAGTCATGTCTATTAATAGAGTTATGTTTTTTTTTTTATACTTTGGTACTGTAAAGATGACCAGTAAGTTCATTTTAGGGTATTACTAATTTACATACAAGATGTTTTGGTAAAGTCTAAAGAGTATGTGTCATATTATTATGATTCATAATGCACTGCTTCAAAAACATCATCAAACACTTGTTAGACCTTGAGTTATTTTAGATGATGATGACTTTAAATATTTGTTATTAAGTTATAATTAAAAGGTAAAGTGTAGAATCTGGATCAGTTTCAAAAATATTTACCTGTACTTCAAAGAATTTAGATTTTTTAACAATAATAAAGTAGACAACATTGATTTTTACATTAACCGTAATGGCTATACACAGAAGTTTAATGCACTTCAATGCAGACTAGTAAACATGTAAAACAATCCTTGCTATATGTCATTCAGTGCTTTGTTATTTATTATTTAAGTCTTGATATCTAGACAACCACCAGTTTTAGTCCTGATGATTGTTTGAAAAACTTTTTTTGGGGGGAGCTGGGGGTGAGAAAAAAAATTAAGAAATCCCGCCCATATATGTACAAATGTATGTGATACAAGATGTACTTTAGTCAGCTCAACGTCTTGTGTGACCTCATCAGATTGAAATAGAAACCGAATAGTACTACAGTCCACAAAATCAGTACAGGTCCTCCGGCCTAAGACCAGTACATTTTTCAGTTTTTATTTAGCATTATACATGTATATGTTTATAAAAGTATATTCAAGAATTTGATTCGAACCAGTAAATTCAAATTTTCATTTCGAGGACTGTTACTACCATCCATTGTCCGATGAAAATGTTAGATAAGCATATTATAATTTACATAAATGTGTTGGTACAATTATTTACATCATGTTTTGTCAAATGTGTACACCTTACATAATGATACGCTTTACTTAACTGACTTGACATAATATAAACAGTTGTACCAACACAATATGCATATTATTATGTGTACCAGTATATATAGGGCTGTCGTGATCGTATGGTAGTTGGATTTACAATTGCCTATATATCACCACTAACATAAGTTAGAACCCCGCTTAGGTGAGGTGTACTCGATACAACATTATGTGATCAAGTTTGTCAGTGATTTGCGACAGGTTGCTGGTTTTCAGCGGGTACTCCAGTTTCCTCCACCAATAAAACTGACCGTCACAATATAACTGAAATATTGTTGAAAGTGGCATTTGAAACTGACCAGCATCTGCTGATGACATATAGTACTGTGGTAAACCAAGATGCATCACAATCGACAGAGATCCAATGTGTATAAATAAAAATAAATAAATGCAAGCATATGCTGGTATATTTTATTTAAAGAGAGTATCACAGTTAATGTATACACTAAGCATTCACTGAGACCCTTGACTAAATGTTACAAAAAGAAGGATGTAAATAACATGTATTTACAAAATGTATTAACTTTATTTTTTTATTTTCAGCGAGAGGGGGCAGAAGAATAAAGGTGCCACCAGGATTGATAATTCCAAAGCAAAATGCAATACCACCAAAAAGTCCAGCGTAAGTTATATTTATAAATAATATTGTTGGAATTTCCCCCTTTAAATATAGAATTTCCCATATTGTTTTCCCTGAAAGGAAATGAATTTGCTCTTGATGAGTCTTGTTGTTAAAATTTTATGACATCACTCTGTTAGAAAATTTACACTACAATCATAGATGATAATGATATTTTGTAAGGAGTGCTTACATAATTACTGGTACATGTACATGTTATAGGTTTGGCTTAGATCTGTGGTGTTTAATGCCACTTTCATCAATATTTCAGTTTCATCGTGGCAGTCAGTTTTATTGATGGAGGAAACTGGAGTACCCGGAGAAAACCACCGACATGTCGAAAGTCACTGACAAACTTTATCACATAACGTTGTACAGAGTACACCTAGCCATGAACGGGGTTCGAACTCACAATGTTAGTGGTGATAGGCACTGATTGCACTGGTAAATCCAACTACCATACGATCATGACCACGACAGCCCCTTGATTAATTTGAACAAAAATCTTAAGATCGACAGCTAATAAAGACGAATGGTTGGTGACAACATATACTGCAAATTGGCAGTCACTAAGGAACATAGTTTGAAAATCTTTTCAGAAACTACTGAAGTGTTAGAACCTAAATACTTGCATGTACATAGGATGGCCCTTTATCTATTTTCTGTTGTTGTTTTTTTTTTTTTCCTTAGCCTCATTTTTCCCCAGTTAATGTATATTGCATATAATTTTAACCTGTATATAAAGGGTACATTTTTAGATTCCCTTGAGTAACCTTTATAAACAGGTTTGACTGTTGTATTGCCCTATGTGCAACTATCATTTTTGTTAATTCTGTTATAAGTCTGTTATAAGAGTGATACATGGTTTGGAGAGCCACTGGTCTAAATAACAATTTTACTTTCTTCATTCAGTTTATTAAATGTTTATCAACATACATGTTTATTTGGGGTGCAGTAATCTAGTTGTCGAACAAAGGACTATTATCATCTCAGGACGAAGGTTTTAAGTTCACGACCAGGTCAACTTATACCTTATGTTGACCAGGTTATTTTTCTGGCTTAGTCGATTTCTCTAAGTACATGTATTCCAGCTTTCTTAACTACATGTACTACAACCTGGTCGCCATAATTAATGAAAAGCATTGCAGCCATTCAGTCATTAAATCAACCTTATATTTATATCTTTATTTCATTCTAGCATTTTAATAATTTATAGTAGTAAATATTGACAAACTTTAGGATAAAAATAAATTCATAATTGACAAGATACATTAAGTAAATGACCGTTGACAATAACAGAAACCTAACTATACACTGGGATAATTGAATCTAACTTAACTATGGCTTGATTTGATAGTACGTAAGTATCTAGAATTTTTGTTTTGAAAGTGATGTACAAATCTAGTGTTATTATAGTAACACTGTTGACATGTTTTGAGAGATTGTTATTTAAACAAATAATCAAATGGCTTAACTCCCCTTCATCAGTTGAACATCTGTCACTTTGTTTGATGTCCAATATAATTGTTCTTGTCACACCACATAAATCACTTAGTTGAAGTTAGTTATATTTGATATGCATTGACAATAATGTCTACCTATTGAAACTTTGACAATAATGTCTCCCTATATTGAAAATGTTCTTCAAATTACCGTTATGCACTTTGTACAGTGATATTGGATATGTTGACAATAATGTCTCCCTATAATTGAAAATGTTCTTTAAATTAAGTTTATGCACTGACTTTGAACAGGAGACAAAGATTTACCTTGCTTGCTCATAAATAATGAATTAATGTCATTAAAATAAATTGTCTGTTTGACCTAAATTATCAATTTTTGCCAATTTTACACTCCGAGAAGTGCAGACACACTAGATCCATATATACCTCTCTTAGATTAACAGGTTACTGACATTGAAATCAGGTACATGTACTTTCTATATAATCAGGTCAACAAAATCATCTACTGTCTTTCTGTATAACAAGGTCACCAAAATCACCTACTTTCTGAATAATCAGGTCATTAAAATCACCTACTTTTTTTTGTAATTGAACCAGGTCATCAAAATCACCTGGTAATCAGGTCATCTACGTATGTTCCAATATAGCCACGTTTATTACCTATGTATATACTATAATTATTATATGATTCTACACACATGTATAATTAGTCAGAATTACAACATGCATGTGGGCAACATAGAAAAATGTCTATTCATAAAAAACCTCCAACCTATTTATACATGATATTATTATCTGCATAATGAACAATTACAGGGTACTTGTTACTTATAATTATCTAGGGTTAACATGTCTGTGCGTGCACTTCTCTCAAATTACTTTGATCATAAAAGAAATGGTGCAAATTACATTGTTTGATTGGAAAATTAAGTTCTCTTTCTGTGCAGTATTAGTCCCTGCATATAAGCATTCCTAACTTAAATAGTGTTTCATATACGATATATCTCTCTGATGAATAACTAAATACTGTACATTCCCTCAGCATGCATATATACCTTCCTAAAAATACATCTCTTGTTGACTAATACCTGGTTGTGAATAAGCTACTGAGCTTCTGACCAGTTTGACAAGACATTCATGTAGACAGTACGTCATGTACTGCAAGAGTACATACTACTTTTTATGGAAGAAAAAAGTGAAACACCAAAACAATGTTGTCTTTGGCAAGTCCAAAGCATATTCAATTTCCTGTCTAAGCACTGGCTAAAAAGTGCTTGGTTAGTAAAGACCGTAGCATCTATCTATATCTGAAACTTTAATTTCTATATACAGTCAAACCTGTCCATGCAGTCACATGTATTAACAGGTCACCTTTTTCTTGTGCTGTCATAGAAAATTTCATGTGAATTGAACCTCTTTTAAGAGGTCACCTGTCTTAAAAAAACACTATTTAGCTCACCTTGCCAAAGGCAATGTGAGCTTTTGCCATTACTTGGCATCTGTCATCCATTAACTTTTCACATTTTAATCTTTTCCTCTGAAACTGCAAAGCCAATTGATCTGAAACTTGGTGGGAAGCATCTATGGAAGGTCCTCTATAAAGATTGCTCATTTCTTTCCGATCCATTAACAAACATGGCCGCCACAGGCAATTCTTGTTTCTGATTGACCGATTTTTTTAAATCTTCTCCTCTGAAACCGCTTGGCCAAATGAACCGAAACTTGGTAGGAAGCATCTATGGAAGGTCCTCTATAAAGATTGCTCATTTTGTCCCGATCGGTTAGCAAACATGGCTACCACCAAAACTTGGTAGGAATCATCTGTGGAATGTCCTCTATGAAGATTGTTCATTTCGTCCCGATCGGTTAACAAACATGGCCACCACATGCAATTCTTGTTTCTGATTGGTCGATTTCTTAAAAATCTTCTCCTTTGAAACTGCTCAGCCATATGAACCGAAACTTGGTAGGAAGCATCTACATGTATGGAAGGTTCTCAGACTTTTTGAAAAAAAAATTCAATATGCAGGACATCTATAGATCCTGCACCCAATAATTTTCTGCAGGGGAGGAATTTACAAAATTCTAAAATTTAAACGGAATCGGTGATGGGAACAATAAAAACCAGACCAGCCATGTTTTCAAATATAAAAACACGAAATGGTCGCGTTGATGCATCACAGCCAGTTTAAACTATAAAAATACAATGATTAATAGAATTACCATGGAAACAGTTGCATGTTTAAGAAGTAAATGTCATTTGAAGCAGAATCTAATTCCGAGTTGACCGTGATTGTTCCGGCATACCAGTTGCATTTCCGATTTCCAGTGCAAAACAAAATACACAAACAAAAAATTTTGTCGGACACCCGGACCGGCATGCTTGGCAGTATTGCCGGTCCTTGTGATTTTCTGCCCACTCGGTCTGACGAATTTCAAAAAATCTGGGTTCTGTATTAAGTTTCCTCAAAGCAGAATGAAAGGTGAGCGACACAGGCTTAGTGGGGCTTATAGTTATTTTCCCCAAAGATGACCTCTTAATACAAAATGGTGTACTTGTAGACTCATGAAGTATGATAATTGTACTGAAGTATTTTTTTTATCTTGATCTATGGACACTTCATACATGTACATTGTATATATAAGCCTGTTATATGTGTGGTTCTCAAAACTTATGTATACAATAAACTTTACTTATTGTTTACATCCATCAGTTAAAAAGTGGTATAAGTATACATGAATTGCTCTCTTAAAAATTTGCAAAATAGTAAGTTTTAAGTAAGCATTTTTGACTTGATAGCAATGATAATTCTACTGTACTTACTTACTAGCGAAAAACAGGACGATATAACAGGATTTATTAGATTTTTCAGTGTGACGTTCCTTGCCGAGTTAGATACTGTAATACAAAAAATTTACAAATTGGTTTTCATTCATGATTGTAACCACAAACAATGGACAAAGATGCCTGCGAAAGGTTCTGGTTACATAGAACCACCCAAGGGGTCTATGTAATGTGAATACCAAGTGACCTTTACCATGTTTACAGTGGAGTGTTCATATGAATTTAGTTTTACTATGCAGTCTTGGTTGTACCTCTGAAGTCAACTGTATATTTTGATATTCATACAAGGGACATTGTGGTCGTGATCGTATGGTAGTTGGATTTATAACTACCTATGCAATCAGTGCCTATCACTACTAACATTATCGAATCCCGCTCCGAGACGAGGTGTACTTGATACAATATTATATGATAAAGTTTGTCAGTGACTTGCGGCAGGTCTGTGGTTTTCTCCTGATACTCCAGTTTCCTCCACCAATAAATTTGACCGCCACGATATACTAGTAACTGAAATATTGTTGAAAGTGGCGATAAACACCATAACCCAAATCATGATGTTCATATAAGATAAGGCCAGAAAAAAAAATATGTGTGTTTACGGTCACCCGACAGGGGTTAAAAAATCTTGGACCACCTCACTAGCCCAGGGCTAGCATACTCCCAAATATTACTAGCCCGAATCTATGAACCACTAGTCCTGGTCAATATCGTGATTTCATGATACCGACTTGAACCCTTGTACAACATATATTAGTTTAACTATTTTTCTTTTCAGATCTGGTATTGCGTTTTATTTTCACTTATTTTCCACAGTTCAGGTCACTGTAAGGCCAAAATAACAAAATATGTGTGTTTATGGTCACATGTCAAAAAAATCTAGGGTCGGTAGGCATTAATTTTTTTTTTCTTTCTTTTTAGCTCACCTGACCCAAAGGGTCATGTGAGGTATTGCCATCACTTGGCGTACGTCGTCCGTCGGTTAACTTTTCATATTTTAATCTACTCCTCTGAAACAACTGGACCAAATGGAACCAAACTTGGCAGAAAGCATCTATATAAGGTCCTCTATAAAGTTTCTTCATTTCGTCCCATTCTGCCAACAAATATGGCCGCCAAGGGCAATTCTTGTTTCTGATTGGCTAATGTTAAAAAAATCTTCTCCTCTGAAACTGTTTGGCCAAATGTAGCCAAACTTGGCAGGAAGCATCTATGTAAGATCCTCTATAAAACTTCTTCATTTAGTTCCATTCGACCAACAAACATGGCCACTGTTACTAAAAATAGAACATATGGTAAAATTACACGTTTTTGGTAATAACTCAAAAAACGTTAATAATATCAGAAATCTGACAGGGGTAAAAATGATCAGCACAGCAAGATCTTACTACCCTGAAGTTTTGAAGAAAATCTGATTACCTATCTTGGAGTTATTGTAAATCTGATTACCTGTCTAGGAGCTATTGCCCTTTTTTTAACTCACCTGACCCAAAGGGTCATGTGAGCTATTGCCATCACTTGGCGTCCGTCGTCGTCGTCCGTCGTAAACTTTTTCAAAAATCTTCTCCTCTGAAAGTGCTAGACCAATGGAAACCAAACTTGGTCTGAATCATCACTAGGGTGTCTAGTTTCAAAATTGTGTCCGGTGATGCTGTGCACCAACCAACATGGCCGCTGTTACTAAAAATAGAACATATGGTAAAATTGCAGGTTTTGGGTAATAACTCAAAAACCATTAATAATATCAAAAATCTGACATGGGTAAAAATGGTCAGCACATCAAGATCTACCTACCCTGCAATTTTGAAGTAAATCTGATTACCCATCTTGGAGTTATTGCCCTTTTTTCATCAAATTTGTAAAATTTTAATACTTTTCGTCTTATATTTCAAAAACTATAAGAGATAAAGGTTAAGTTTAAATTGCAAAAATGTGCGGCATATCAAGATCTACCCACCCTGCAATTTTGAAGTAAATCCCATAACCCATTTTGGAGTTATTTCCCTTTTTTCATCAAATTTTCAAAATTTTAATACTTTTCGTCCTTTATTTCAAAAACTATAAGAGACAGATGGTAAGTTGAAACTGCAAACATGATCAGCATGTCAAGATCTACCTACCCTGCAATTTTGAAGTAAATTTGATTACCCATCTTGGAGTTATTGCCCTTTTTTCATCAATTTTTTTTTTTAATCTTAATACTTTTCGTCTTATATTTCAAAAACTATTTAGAGATAGATGTTAAGTTTAAATAGCAAAAATGTGCAGCATGTCAAGATCTACCTACCCTGCAATTTTGAAGTAAATCCCATTACCCATTTTGACCGATTATGCAAATTAGAAAAAAGGGGGGATGAAATTTAAGAAAAATCTTCTCCTCTGAAACTACTGAGCCAATTTCAACCAAACTTTGCTGAAATGATCCTTAGGTGGTCCCCTTTCAAAATTGTGTCCGTCAGCGCCGTCCTGTATCCAAGATGGCCGCCATTACTAAAAATAGAAATTTCTTCAAATGGCCAAAACTGCTCTATTTTAAGCCAGAAAGTGCCCAAATTTGAACTGTATAAGCATAATGATGAGCTTTTTAACATATATTACGGGATTTTTTATGAACTTTGAACTTTTGCCGATTTTGACCGATTATGCAAATTAGAAAAAAGGGGGGATGAAATTAAAAAAAAATCTTCTCCTCTGAAACTACTGAGCCAATTTCAACCAAACTTTGCTGAAATGATCCTTAGGTGGTCCCCTTTCAAAATTGTGTCCGTTAGCGCCGTCCTGTATCCAAGATGGCCGCCATTACTAAAAATAGAAATTTCTTCAAATGGCCAAAACTGCTCTATTTTAAGCCAGAAAGTGCCCAAATTTGAACTGCATAAGCATAATGATGAGCTTTTTAACATATATTACGGGATTTTTTATGAACTTTGAACTTTTGCCGATTTTGACCGATTATGCAAATTAGAAAAAAGGGGGGATGAAATTAAAAAAAAATCTTCTCCTCTGAAACTACTGAGCCAATTTCAACCAAACTTTGCTGAAATGATCCTTAGGTGGTCCCCTTTCAAAATTGTGTCCGTCAGTGCCGTCCTGTATCCAAGATGGCCGCCATTACTAAAAATAGAAATTTCTTCAAATGGCCAAAACTGCTCTATTTTAAGCCAGAAAGTGCCCAAATTTGAACTGCATAAGCATAATGATGAGCTTTTTAACATATATTACGGGATTTTTTATGAACTTTGAACTTTTGTCGATTTTGACCGATTATGCAAATTAGAAAAAAGGGGGGATGAAATTAAAAAAAAAATCTTCTCCTCTGAAACTACTGAGCCAATTTCAACCAAACTTTGCTGAAATGATCCTTAGGTGGTCCCCTTTCAAAATTGTGTCCGTCAGCGCCGTCCTGTATCCAAGATGGCCGCCATTACTAAAAATAGAAATTTCTTCAAATGGCCAAAACTGCTCTATTTTAAGCCAGAAAGTGCCCAAATTTGAACTGTATAAGCATAATGATGAGCTTTTTAACATATATTACGGGATTTTTTATGAACTTTGAACTTTTGCCGATTTTGACCGATTATGCAAATTAGAAAAAAGGGGGGATGAAATTAAAAAAAAATCTTCTCCTCTGAAACTACTGAGCCAATTTCAACCAAACTTTGCTGAAATGATCCTTAGGTGGTCCCCTTTCAAAATTGTGTCCGTTAGCGCCGTCCTGTATCCAAGATGGCCGCCATTACTAAAAATAGAAATTTCTTCAAATGGCCAAAACTGCTCTATTTTAAGCCAGAAAGTGCCCAAATTTGAACTGCATAAGCATAATGATGAGCTTTTTAACATATATTACGGGATTTTTTATGAACTTTGAACTTTTGCCGATTTTGACCGATTATGCAAATTAGAAAAAAGGGGGGATGAAATTAAAAAAAAATCTTCTCCTCTGAAACTACTGAGCCAATTTCAACCAAACTTTGCTGAAATGATCCTTAGGTGGTCCCCTTTCAAAATTGTGTCCGTCAGTGCCGTCCTGTATCCAAGATGGCCGCCATTACTAAAAATAGAAATTTCTTCAAATGGCCAAAACTGCTCTATTTTAAGCCAGAAAGTGCCCAAATTTGAACTGCATAAGCATAATGATGAGCTTTTTAACATATATTACGGGATTTTTTATGAACTTTGAACTTTTGTCGATTTTGACCGATTATGCAAATTAGAAAAAAGGGGGGATGAAATTAAAAAAAAATCTTCTCCTCTGAAACTACTGAGCCAATTTCAACCAAACTTTGCTGAAATGATCCTTAGGTGGTCCCCTTTCAAAATTGTGTCCGTCAGCGCCGTCCTGTATCCAAGATGGCCGCCATTACTAAAAATAGAAATTTCTTCAAATGGCCAAAACTGCTCTATTTTAAGCCAGAAAGTGCCCAAATTTGAACTGTATAAGCATAATGATGAGCTTTTTAACATATATTACGGGATTTTTTATGAACTTTGAACTTTTGCCGATTTTGACCGATTATGCAAATTAGAAAAAAGGGGGGATGAAATTAAAAAAAAATCTTCTCCTCTGAAACTACTGAGCCAATTTCAACCAAACTTTGCTGAAATGATCCTTAGGTGGTCCCCTTTCAAAATTGTGTCCGTTAGCGCCGTCCTGTATCCAAGATGGCCGCCATTACTAAAAATAGAAATTTCTTCAAATGGCCAAAACTGCTCTATTTTAAGCCAGAAAGTGCCCAAATTTGAACTGCATAAGCATAATGATGAGCTTTTTAACATATATTACGGGATTTTTTATGAACTTTGAACTTTTGCCGATTTTGACCGATTATGCAAATTAGAAAAAAGGGGGGATGAAATTAAAAAAAAATCTTCTCCTCTGAAACTACTGAGCCAATTTCAACCAAACTTTGCTGAAATGATCCTTAGGTGGTCCCCTTTCAAAATTGTGTCCGTCAGCGCCGTCCTGTATCCAAGATGGCCGCCATTACTAAAAATAGAAATTTCTTCAAATGGCCAAAACTGCTCTATTTTAAGCCAGAAAGTGCCCAAATTTGAACTGCATAAGCATAATGATGAGCTTTTTAACATATATTACGGGATTTTTTATGAACTTTGAACTTTTGCCGATTTTGACCGATTATGCAAATTAGAAAAAAGGGGGGATGAAATTAAAAAAAAATCTTCTCCTCTGAAACTACTGAGCCAATCTCAACCAAACTTTGCTGAAATGATCCTTGGATGGTCCCCTTTCAAAATTGTGTCCGTCAGCGCCGTCCTGTATCCAAGATGGCCGCCATTACTAAAAATAGAAATTTCTTCAAATGGCCAAAACTGCTCTATTTTAAGCCAGAAAGTGCCCAAATTTGAACTGCATAAGCATAATGATGAGCTTTTTAACATATATTACGGGATTTTTTATGAACTTTGAACTTTTGCCGATTTTGACCGATTATACAAATTAGAAAAAAGGGGGGATGAAATTAAAAAAAAATCTTCTCCTCTGAAACTACTGAGCCAATCTCAACCAAACTGTGCTGAAATGATTCTTGGGTGGTCCTCTTCCAAAATTGTGTCCGGCATTTCAGAACACCAACCAAGATGGCCGCCACAGCCGAACTTAATTTAACATAGGACCCTATGGGAAATTCCCATAAAAATCTTCTTGTCTGAAACCATTTCTCAATAAGAACAAAATTTTGATGAAATAGTCATTGGATGGTTCTCTTCCAAAAATGTGTCCGGCGGTACGGCCCTTCGATCAGGATGGCCCCCACAGCCGAACTTAGCTTAACATAGGACCCTATGGGAAATTCTCATAAAAATCTTCTCCTCAGAAACCACTGTGCCAATTGCAATCAAACTTTTGTGGAATGATCCTTGGATGGCCCCCTTCCAATATTGTGTCCGGTGATCCCGACTTCCAACCAAGATGGCCACCAGGCTAAAAATAGAAAAAAGGGGGGATGAAATTATTCCTCTTGAAATGCATTTTTTTGTTGACTCACTGCTTTTGGCTACTCAAATAATCAAAGGGAAGCAACTCTATTACAAAATGTGAAGTAGGAAAAGCAAAATTTTGAGAATCATTGACATATGTTTTTTTACAGAAATTTTGATAACTTACATTAAAGGGGGAACCCCTGCCCAATTTTTTTTGTAGAAAGAGTCTGCAATGACGAAGGCTACATTTGTTAATTTTTTTTACCGAAGTTATCAAGTTTTATTGACTGATGTTGTTATTATACCCAGGTGAGCTATACAGGCTCCTGGGAGCCTCTAGTTTTTTTTTTTTTTTAATTTAAACATTTTTGTCTGATATTTCAAAAACTATTAGAGATAAAGGTTAAGTTTAAATTGCAAAAATGTGCAGCATATTAAGATCTACCTACCCTGCAATTTTGAAGTTAATCTGAGTACCCAATGTGGAGTTATTGCCCTTTTTTTCGTCAAATTTTCAAAATGTTAATACCTTTTGTCCTTTATATCAAATACTATAAGAGATAGATGTTAAGTTTAAACAGCAAACATGTTCAGCATGTCAAGATCTACCTAGCCTGCAATTATAAAGTAAATCTGATTACCCATCTTGAAGTTATTGCCCTTTTTTCATCAAATTTTAAAAATGTTAATACTTTTCATCCTTTATTTCAACAACTATAAGAGATAGATGTTGAATGTAAACTGAAAACATGTTCAGCTTGTCAAGATCTACATGCCCTGCAATTTTGAAGTAAATCTGATTATCCGTCTAGGAGTTATTGCCCTTTTTTCATCATTTTTTAGCTCACCTGACCCAAAGGGCCATGTGAGGAGGTATTGCCATCACTTGTCGTCCGTCCGTTAACTTTTTCATATTTTAATCTTCTCCTCTGAAACAACTTGGCCAAATGAAACCAAACTTGGCAGTAAGCATCTATGTAAGGTCCTCTATAAAGTTTCTCCATTTCGTTCCGTTCCACCAACAAATATGGCCGCCAACGGCAATTCTTGTTTCTGATTGGCTACTGTTTAATAAAATCTTCTCCTCTGAAACTGCTTGGCAAAATGGAGCCAAACTTGGCAGGAAGCATCTATGTAAGATCCTCTATAAAGCTTCTTCATTTGGTTCCATTCGGCCTACAAACATGGCCGCCAAGATTAATTCTTTTTTCTGATTGGCTAATGTTAAAAAAAATCTTCTCCTCTGAAACAGCTTGGCCAAATGGAGCCAAACTTGGCATAGATGGTCCCTGGGTGTGTCCCTTTCAAAATTGTGTCTGACAGCCCCACCCTCCATTCAAGATGGCTGCTGTTTTTTAAGGTAATGATTATCTCCCTTTGAAATTTGCTTCAGTATCATTCTATTGTCAGGTGAGCGATACAGGCTTAGTGGGCTGAGCCTCTAGTTTTACTATCGGCAAAACCGGAAATAGTCGTTCCCGGTTCATTTGTTGAAGCTGTGTTTTCACGAGTTACGCAGTTTTTCTACCTTCTTTGCTCTCAATTTCGACAAAAAGCTAGCGGTTGAATAAATAAAACATTGCTGCTGATTAAACAATATATAACATACATGTATGAATATAAGTAGATACGCGAATATTGACAAGTTGTCAATATCCGATATATATTTTTACTAGCCCAAATGTGGAAATTAGTAGCCCCGGGCATCGGGCTAGTGGATTTTTTAACCCCTGCCCGACTGACCCTAATTTTTGCTAGCAACCCTATGAATTTTTACACAGAATTCGGATAACCATTTTTGTTGTTTAACCAGCAGCAATGTTTTATTTATTCAACTGCTAGCTTTTTGTCGAAATTGAGAGCAAAGAAGGTAGAAAAACTGCATTATTCGTCATTTTACTGGAGATTTCGAAAATGAAATACCGGAACTGGGAACGACTATTTCCGGTTTTGCCGATAATTAAAAAAAAAAAAATAATAATCCTGACCCTAGATTTTTTTGACATGTGACAGTAAACACACATATATATTTTTTTGGCCTAATGTTACCTAACCAAAGAAAGAATTGTGTTCTTCGATTGTAAATGTGTGATTAAAATTGTCTTATTTATTTCAGACCACCAAGAAATTTGGATTCACATGCCACCATAAAAATAAATGACCAAGAGTTTGAAATAGAAGCAAATGACCTACAACTGATCCAAAATTTAGGTCATGGAGCAAATGGTATTGTGGATAAAATGATGCATAGAACCAGTGGGGCTATTTTGGCAGTAAAGGTAGGTGTCATGCTTTAAAAAAGGAACTTGCAAAATGTTATTAGTTAAAGAAAACACAGTACACATGTCAGTTAGGTTACAGTACATATCAGTCAGGTTTCCTTACATATGTTAGTAAGATCACTGTAAACATGTCGGACGGGTTACGGTATGCATGCATGGATCAACAAACCAGGAATAGTGAATGACTTTTTCACCCTTATTTCAATGAAATTTTGCCGCCATAAGACAAAGTTTTAGTTTCCCTGTCAGTCTTTGGAAGTCTGTATCTTTTCACGAATAACCATACTTTTTCTTTAATATTCATTGATAAGGAACTCCATGTTCCTGAAATTTGACTTATTCAAGGTTTGATATTCAATATATGCAGCACGTTTGTTTTGTGAAAGGTAGGGGAGAAATGCGGTAGTGGGGAAAGAAACATTGAAATATGTGAAAGTCTTCCAGATTTTCCCTCGCTTCACCCTTTAACTGAGAGGGAAGTCATGTCACCCTGTGGCTGGTTTTTATACGCCCGTCTCGAGACGGGCCGTATTATGTTGTTGGGTATGGCGGGCTAGCATCCACACAGGTTTCCGCACAATAACTTTAGTTCTGTATATTAGATCTTTACCAAACTTGGCCACATGATTCCCCTGTGGAAGGGGAAGAACTCTATTTATTTTGGGGTCATTAGGGCAAAGGTCAAGGTCACCATTACTATAAATAGAATTTTTGACAACAGGGTCATTTCCACATAACTTTAGTTCTGTATATTGGATCTTTACCAAACTTGACCACATGATTGCCCTGTGGAAGAACCCTATTTATTTTGGGGTCATTAGGTCAAAGATCAAGGTCACCATTACTATAAATAGAATTTTTGACAACAGGGTCGTTTCCACATGATAACTTTAGTTCTGTATATTGGATCTTTAACAAACTTGGCCACATGATTCCCCTGTGGATGGGGAAGAACCCTATTTATTTTGGGGTCATTAGGTCAAAGATCAATGTCACCATTACTATACATAGAATTTTTGACAACAGGGTCGTTTCCACCTAATAGCTTTAGTTCTGTATATTGGATCTTACCAAACTTGGCCACATGATTTCCCTGTGGAAGGGGAAGAACCCTATTTATTTTGGGTTCATTAGGTCAAAGGTCAAGGTCACCATTACTATAAATAGAATTTCTAACAACAGGATCGTTTCCGCACAATAACTTTAGTTCTGTATATTGGATTGATTCCCCTGTGGAAGGGAAAAAACCCTATTTATTTTGGGGTCGTTAGGCCAAAGCTCACCATAGCTGTAAATAGAATTTTTGACAAACCTAATGGCACAAAAGTGGTGGAATGCCACAAAATTGCTAACCTCAAAGGACTTAATTTTCCTGCTCACATGATTAGTTGTTTGACTGAATTACCATTATACCGTTTGATAATTTATATAGACGGGCGTATTTTGTGATGTACACATTTCTTGTTACCATATGTGGTGAGCCAGCACATGTCAAGTCAGATTACAATGCTTTGTGTATTATACTTTGTAATTGATGTTATGTTCAAATATTTCATTCCTTATATTGATTTAATTTTTATTTTTTTGTAGAGAATCCCAGTAACAGTAAATAATGAGGAACAGAAGAGATTATTAATGGACTTGGATGTATCTATGAGAAGTGGGTCTTGTCCTTACACTGTCCAGTTTTATGGTGCTTTATTCAGAGAGGTAATCATCGTTGCTTGAGCCTATTATAGGTTTGGATATATTTTTGCAATTTGTATATCTTCTAAATTTCTGAAGATAAGTCATTGTTAAATAAACCCATATTTCCCAGTGTAATAGGGTAGTATAGGAATCACTCCACATCAAATATGCAGCCTCGACAACCAATGTATCAGTCACTAAAACTAGTTTGTAGTCCTTGACAACTTAGATATTTAAATGCATCATTCTGGGGATTTTATAGCTCAAATATTACGATTGTCGATGATTTGTGCTGATGTTGATTTTTTTGGTGAAATGACCAGAAATTTATGAAATATGCTGTAATTTGACTTGTTGTACAACGGTGTGATTGGATGGGAAATCTATAAAACAAAAACAAGCAAGTTATGTAATAAATTAAATACTATCATTTTAAGAAAGGATAAGGTGTGTCCTAGTAAAATATCTCACAAATTGTATTAACAAAGACTTTTCATTTTTCTACAAAATGTGGGGGAAATTTTGATAGTTAGTTAGATAGTTAGAGTTCTAGCACTGAAATTAAAAATGAATTCCTGTTGTTATGTATTTTGCTCTAATTTTCAAATTAATAAGTACAACATTAGTACAATCTTTTTTTTTGTTTCATCAGTAGTCAAATAGTTTCTTCATTATACATGTCCCATCAAGAGTTATGGTGTTTAACGCCACTTTCAACAATATTTCAGTTATATTGTGGAGGTAAGTTTTATTGGTAGAAGAAACCGGAGAAAACCACCGAGCTGCCGCAACTCACTGACAAACATTATCACATAATGTTGTAGCAAGTACACCTCGCCATGAGTGGGATTCGAACTCACAACATTATGGCGATAGGCACTGATTACATAAGTAGTTGTAAATCAAATACGATCACGGCCATGACATCCCATCAAAATAGAAATCGCCTATAATATGTGTGTACCACGCTTGTGAATTATGGGATAACTGTGGGATTGGAAATTCACACAAAAACGGGAACAACTTCAACTGGAAGCTGCCAGAATAGTTACAGGCTTACCTATATAAACAAAAACTTAAATTTTATATAAAGAGACAGGTTGGGAATTATTATCTGTGAGACGGAAGAGAAGGAAGCTTCAACTTTTTTATAATATAGTTAATAAAAATACCTCTAATTATCTTTGTACTTTGATTCCCCTCACCATACAAAGTACCTCAGTGTATCCGTTGAGAAATGGAAATGATATTATTTTACCTTTCTGTAGACTGTCTTCGACTAGTGATTCTTTTATCCCCTCCACAATAGAAATGTGGAATAGTTTAAATAACAAAATTCGAAATGTTGATACCTTATCAAAATTCAAATCAGAATTAAAGAAAATCGATGAAACTGAAAATCATTCTGTCCCTAAGCATTTTTTCTGTGGTACTCGGAAATTAAATATTATTTTAACACAGCTAAGAAGTTCAGCCTCGTTTTTGAATTTTGATTTATTTCGAGTTGGAATCGTATCTGACCCATCTTGTCGATGTGAAGCTGCCTTTGAAAATTTAAAACATTTCTTTTTGGATTGTCCTATATACATACAAGCCAGAACTACATTGGTAGGTAATATCAACAGGGTTACAACCTGCTACACTCTAGACATTGAATTTCTGACATGTGGCAATGATAATTTAACTTATGAACAAAATTGTATTATATTTAAATATGTTTTTGATTATATTAAATGTTCAAAAAGATTCCTTATCGTATAACTGGAATTGAATTGGGTGAACATGCACATCATATGAATCCATCTTTTTTGTGAATATCATCATTGATTCGTTATTAGTGCTACATATAGTAATGCATGCCTTTTATGTACTTCTTTACTATAACAAATTGTAATTTGGAGAAGACTTCATAAGTATGTTTTACTTGTGTCTAATCCATTTTGTCTATTTAATTGGCAAATAAAATATGTTTAAACTACAAACTGTATCACGCTTGTCGCTTGATTATAGATATTATTACATAATGATTTTATTGGCTATCATGCTGTCACCTGACATTCCGTAAAATTTGATATTGTTTGATTAAAACTCGTATTGACTTGGTTTCACTTTCGTTTTCTAACAAAATCTATAAAAAGAATCACGTGAATTCTATTTCTATTCGACCAATGGACATAAAGGTAATGTGAAATTTCATCCAATCAGTATCGTCATATTAGCGTTACTTTAGAATGAACAAGTAATCATCATGTCCGACGCAGGCGATGGGCTTGCAGAAGTCAAACAGAGATTTGCAGAAATGTCGGAGACTTGGTTTCACTTTCACTTTTCATTTTAATGTAATAAAACAATTACAGTCTTTGTATCGGTCAATACAAGTTTTTATGGACCTTAGAAATCAATATTCACCTCAGCCTAAAGGCTTCGGTGAATATCGTTTTTAAGGTCCATAAAAACTCGTATTGACCTCAACAGAAGACTATAATTGTATATTATCATTTGTGAAAATTTACAAATTATGGATAATTGTATTTATCTACTTTATTTACAGGGTGATGTGTGGATATGTATGGAAGTTATGGATACTTCGTTGGATAAATTCTACAAAAAAATATATGAAGATGGCCAAAACATACCAGAAACAGTTTTAGGAATTATTACATTATCAGTAAGTTATAAAGATATAATTGTCTCGATAAGATATAAGTATACATATAAAGAAGTTATCTATTATTATTCTTGGATAAAATCAAGCTGCCATTATGAATGCTTTCTCCAAAAATCTTGTATATAATCCTTTACTCTGCAAGTCCTGAGAATAAAAATATTTGTTGAGAGTACCTACATACCTACCAATCTCTAGCAAAATTATTATTTCGTTATAATAGAAAATTTCTTCAGTTTATATCTTAAATTTATTGTTAAAGGTTGACGAGTTTTGGTCAAGTCTGGAATAAAAGAGCTTTCCAATTTTTAGACCTCGGCAGAATAGTATTATAGATATGTGTTTTTAACCTCTTTGGATTAAATATTTAGTTACAGTCTATAATTAACTTATATCTATATTTTCCAGGTAGTGAAAGCTTTACATTATTTGAAGACAGACTTGAAAGTAATGCATCGAGATGTAAAGCCATCAAATATATTAATCAATAGGAAAGCTGAGGTTAAAATCTGTGATTTTGGTATTTCTGGTCAGTTAGTAGATTCAATAGCAAAGACAGTAGATGTTGGCTGTAAACCTTATATGGCAGTAAGTTTATTTATGATTAATTAACAGCATGCACAATACACTGAAAAATTAGAATATTTTAGTTAAGATGAATTTTGATCAGTTGTAGAATGAATATATATACCTTCCTAGAAAAACACAAAAACAAGTTTGCCCATTGATGCAAGGGAGATAACTCTTATTTTTTAACAAAAATATTTTCATATGGTTCTGGATGTTAATTGAATTATATGTTCTTGATTTTCAGATCCTTTATTGATATGTATAACCCTCTATAAATAAAGAATTTATTATTATTATTATTATTATTATTATATGTGGGAAAAGATTTTTTTGTCTAAAAATAGTTTCATTTCTATTACTAAAAAATAGTTATGAACTGAAAATAATACTGCTGCTGTAATTACCATGTTTTTTTTCTCTTTAAAGCCTGAAAGAATCAATCCACCAGAGGGACAGACAGGCTATGATATAAAGGCTGATGTATGGAGTTTAGGAATCACTATGGTAAGGAAGACAAATCTGTGCAGAACTGTTTACAACTTCTGTGACTTTTTAATGTTATATTATTTGAATATTCAGAAATGCAGAATTAGTTTATAATTGATTTAAGATCGTATACTGTGAAATCAATTTTATTCGTGTGGTACCAATTTTCGTGGGTAGGCTGATCCACGAAATTAAGAATCCAACGAACAATGAAACTTTGGGAAGCATTTTGACATCGATGTATAGCCATATATATATGATATGCCGTCCTCGAGTCACCTCAACTTTCTGGACCGGCTGCATAGGGTACAGTTGACAATTTTAATGACGAAATAAGTACGAGCATACTTTTTAATGGGTTATAATTCACATGAACATGTTTGTGAATGATTTGATTTTGAATGCATGTGTAAAAACGACAGACATGTGTATTTATGAAAAGATTTTAACAACTTCCGGTAATAAAATTTACTCCAAAACTATACACTAACGATGACACACTTCTAAGTGTTGTATAAACATTTCTCTATTGAATTATAACACCCTGCAAATTGGCTTCGATTAACATATGTGATCACTTTTCTTTAAACAATTCAATTAAGAATAAGTTAACTGTACATTTGGCCCGGGATCAGGATTAATCTTGCGATACGACTACGAGTGGTTTCAATCTGAGATAAAGGGTAATAAAAGATCGAAAATAAAATGGAGATTAAATATTTGTAAAACATAAAAACAAAATAATATATATTGATGGAAATTGCTAATGTATGTTCTCATAAAATAATTTCAGATGATTTTTTTGAATTTTCAAATTCGATAAAATAATACTGATCTGCACTGATATATAATTATGAAATTCAAAAGCTGATTTTGTTCCGATTCTAAGTTGATATATGTATAAAAAAATCAAAAAAATAAAAATCGAGAAAATGTACACGTTAATATCCACTTCCTATTACATCATTCTATGGCTATTCTGTCTAATATATTGAAGCTTTCTCGAAATTTTGATACCCAGCAAAACTTATTATGTTCAAAATATAAAATCAGCAAATTTTATTTTGGTACAAACACAAAATCCACGAATTTACGAATCCATGAACTTGTAATTTTTAACCAAACCACGAAAATTGATGCCCATGAAGAAACGTACTTTCACAGTATTTGAAATGTGTTAATTTTCCACTTCCGTTGTGAAACATTTTATGCACATTAAATAACATTTTTAGTATTGAAATTAAAGAATAACTATTGTATTTGGATGTCAATCATTGAATATACTGTTACAAGTAAAATTATGAGAAACCATTAATATGTGTAATTATGACAGTACAACTTTAGATTGACTATTTAAATATATTACGATTAATAATATTTATATTCTACTACAATTATTAATTATAGTTTTTTTAAATGCTGGTGTTCAAGATATTTTGATGTAATCATTTATTAAACCCCCTTAACTTGAAGCAGCATCCAATCCAAATTAGTAATCCATGTCATGTGACAATTTTTATTTTAACGAACAATTTTTCACATCTTTTCAGATTGAATTAGCAACAGGAAGTTATCCATACAAAAAATGGAAAACCCCATTTGAACAACTTAAACAAGTGGTACAAGACCCTCCTCCTAAACTTCCTCCAGGAAAATTCTCCTCAGAATTTGAAGATTTTATAACAAATTGGTGAGTATATTATTGATATTTGTTTGTCTATGATAGTGGATAAATAAGAATATTTAATCATTTTTTAATACAGATTGAATATTTAAACCACAAATTGTACATCATGTATGGATGATGTGTATGTATACATCCAGGCTAGCGACCACTAGTGAATCAGAGAT
This sequence comes from Bathymodiolus brooksi, assembly GCA_963680875.1. Classification (NCBI taxonomy): domain Eukaryota; kingdom Metazoa; phylum Mollusca; class Bivalvia; order Mytilida; family Modiolidae; genus Bathymodiolus; species Bathymodiolus brooksi. Next base: position 56,653,937 of record OY804579.1, read on the forward strand.
TATAAAAGCACCAATCTAAAACATGTCCATTTAGAAAGAAAAGTTATGGATGTAAAGGAACAGCTTGTAGTAAGAAAGGTTATGGATGTAAAGGAACATTACACTTAAGACACAAAAAAAGTAAAGGAACAGCTTGTAGTAAGAAAGGTTATGGATGTAAATGATCATGAGAGACTATCCAACATTACACTTAGACACAAATTAAAGTAAAGGAACAGCTTATAGTAAGAAAGGTTATGGATGTAAAAGAACATGAGAAACTATCCAACATTACACTTCGACACATATTAAAGTAAAGGATCAGCTTATAGTAAGAAAGGATATGGATGTAAATGAACATGAGAGATTATCCAACATTACACTTAGACACAAATTATAAAGGAACAGCTTATAGTAAGAAAGGATATGGATGTAAATGATCATGAGAGACTATCCAACATTACACTTGGACACAAATTATAAAGGAACAGCTTGTAGTAAGAAAGGATATGGATGTAAATGATCATGAGAGACTATCCAACATTACACTTAGACACAAATTAAAGTAAAGGAACAGTGCTTTTATTGCTGTTCTACATTTCACAGTCACAATGACATTATTTTACAAATTGCATGAGTAGTATGCAAAAGGCAGTCTTGAAGTACTGTTCTTGTTACTTGAAAATAAAGAGGGTAGCAAGGATCATACCAAACTAGAGATATTCAAAATTACAATTGTCAGAACTATGTTTAATATGGGTTTAATTTTTTTTAATTTTCAGTTTATGCAAAGATGTACAGAAAAGGGCAAATTACATAGAACTCTTAGATCATCCATTTATTAAAAAAGCTGAAACCTCAGACTTTAATTTAACAAATTATGTAGAGGGGATATTTGAAAAATATGGTGATTTCAACGAGCAACCAAGTTAATGTAAATTGTACGTTAGACATTAGACAAGTATGCATGAAGCTGAGCCCTGTGAAAGAGAGACGACAAGATGACAGAATGGTGACATCATCAACCTCATTATTGACCTTTCATTCAGTGCTTTAAAGCCTTTTCTACATATTTTTTTATATATATTTATGTATGCAAAGAAATTGACCAAGTCTTCCATTAATAAATGTTATTTTGGTGGGAAATGCACTGTCATTTTTTTACTTTACTTCTTTTAGATATTTTATTAGCATTCTCTTTCAAGTTTCAGTAGATCTCTATAGTTTTTATTTATCCACGACATATTGGTTATAATTTATCAATGATTTGTAAATTTTCTCTTTGATCTTTACACAGGATAATATCTATTGTCAAGCTAAAAACATGATATGAAAAACTATAGTTGATTTCTATTTGTTTCACTGACTTCCCCTTGACAAATCTCAGATAATTTCATAAACATACTATCATTGATATGTTTTGCTCCAAGGGACATCTTGTGCTTCATCTTCGATGTGATATTGCTCTGAGAAATCAATTCTCGCAAAACAAATCAGTTGTTAAATATGTATATATATATATTGGTAGAAAATAGTTGAGTTTTATGACCCAACATTGACCATTTTGAGAGTATGATTATTATTTTTTTTTACAAAAATGACTTAAAATAATAATATATTTATTTATTTTCTGATTTTATTTAGCTTTTTTTTTTTTTCAAAATTTAGATACTGCTTGATATATTGTATTGAATCTTTATCGTCTTTCAGTGGTCTTATAAACTGTTTTGATTGATATAACTGTTTATGTTTTGTGTATACAAAAAAAAAGAAGAAATATGTGAAAATGAGCTCAATAAAAAAAATCACTGTTGCATGCAAAGATATATACAAAGAGAGGAATGCTATGTATATACCTAATATTACATGTGTGATGAACAATATTAAATATTTAAGGCTTTAGTAAGGAAAATATTTTTATACTGAAGATCATTATAGGAGAATAATTAGCCTATTTTTATTTATCTGAAGTTTATGCAGTATTTTTGAAAACCATGTATACATCTTGGTTATGAGTAATTTATAAAGCTTTAGTTGTTTATAGATCTACTTGTCTGTGATATAAATAGAATTATTCTGGGTATAAGAGCATTACTAAATATAGCTGTATATTTACTTAATAGAAGACTTGTAATAATGAATTATTGTTAATGTCTGTCATGCAGATGCACACTTTCTGTTTGACAAAATATCCTGAGACATGTATATGGTCAAAAAATATTTGTTATGTTGATTTGTAAATTTGTTCTAAAGGAATATTTGCAAGACTTCACATTTGTGAAAATCTGTTAAAATCCATCATTGCAAATATTGTTTTTGAATAATATTGGCTACAATATATATTTGCAATGTGATATTTTAAGATTTTCACAAATGTAGGGTCTTGCAAATATATACTGTACAAAACCTATACATTGATTGTTATTACCCTTATTAGTAGAAAGATTTTCATGTAATCATGGCAATTCTAGGATAGTGTCAAAAAAATCACAATAGGGTTAAAATGTCTACTGATATTGGATATTTATTATCATTTTCATAGATAAATACATTAAGCTTGTTACGATTTAATGTGTCATGAGTACAATTTCCATTAATAGGGAAAACTGAAAAAATCAACTTTATTTTTACATTTATGTTTAAATGTTTTTTTTTAATTTTATTAAAAAAAATTAGCATTCCACAGTTTTAAGAGGAAACATTTATAACTTATAAATTTTGAATATCATGATCAGAGTAATAAAATTTCTAGGTTTTATGATATAAAATTATAGCAATACATTAATTCAAAATGTCATATAGCAATTTAAAATGTCAGCTCAATAAATTTAAATAATATGACATTGACAAACTTCCCGTTTTGTCAGTTTATTTGACAATACCATTGTAAATGAAATTCTTTAGCTTTATAATTTCCTGTGTAAGAATATAGGGTATGTTATTAATATTTTTAATTTCTTATTCCTAGGGCCTTGTATAAAACGAAATCCAGCTTCATTTAATTCATGAAAGATGGTCAAAATGAAATCATTTCAGCATTGTACAGACAATATTTTGTTTCATATTTTCCCCAGTAAAGTGACAGTTTTTGTTTTATGCCACGATATAGCTGAAATACTGCTAATGTTGGCATTAAACACCAATCAATCAGTTTCAGTTTTAATACATATACCATTTATTCACTTAGAAATGAAATGGTCACCATTTTATCCATTAATTATCTACCCAAGTATATTTTCAACACTTTTTTATGTGAGTTTTTAGATGGTAAATGTAGTGTATTTAGTTATAAATAGATAGAAAGAAAACCCATTTATATTAGAAGTGACATATATAAAAATATATATTCACAGCAAACCCTCCCCCACACCAATATAATCCTTTTAGGGAAAAAAACCGATTGTATCAATTAAATTGTCAGTATGATCCATTTCGTTGATCATAATTAAGGAATAAAGAAACAGTAGAAGTTGTACAGTTTGATTGGCACGTAGAACATTTTTAAAAATTAGATATCAATATTGATTCCATGAAATTGATGTTCACTTCATATCATTTTTAATATTTCTTGTAAATATTCATCAATATTATTATTAGTCTCTATGCGAGTGAGTGTTTTATTTATATCTATAATGTTACCTCAGTAGGAGGGATAGATTCATCATACAAAGTTACGAGTGGGCACATTAACGTTATGTGTGAGAGAGATGTTATTGTTATGAGTGAGAGAGATCAGGGAGTCATTGTTATTTATTATTATGCTCAAATCTCAGGTGGAGCTTGTGATCTGGAGCATGGTTATATTTTATACTCCCAAAAGTTGATACATGTTGTTGACATTTGAGCAAACCATTTATTTGTATAAAAAGTAATTCACTATATTAAAGAAAAATAATGAAAAATAATTTGTTTTCGTCTTTATAACTTTAAAACATTGGGGTTAGGGTTGGGGTGTTTAACACTACTTTCAACAATATTTCAGCTATATCGTGGCAGTCTTATTGGTGGAGGAAACTGGAGTACCCGGAGAAAACCACCAACCTGTCGCAAGTCACTGACACTTTATCACATAATGTTGTATCGAGTACACCTCACAATGAATGGGATTTGAACTCACAACTTCAGTGGTGATAGGCATTGATTGCATAGGAAGTTATAAGTCCAACTACCATACGATCATGACCTCGACTGCACCGTCAGACTTGGGACCAATATCTCTCATGTGCATAGTTAGGAAGATCAAAGCTTCATTGGTTTGATGTGGTTTCCTACAAATAATAAATTGTTTTGTCACCAATTCTTATGGTAACTAATGTCCTGTGGTTCATATTGATTGTCATGGTAACCAGTGCATGTTACTGAACTGTATATACAGTTAAACCTGCCACGTGGCTACCTCTATTTAGCAATAACTTTAAACACTAGAGGCTCAGTGAGCCTGTGTCGCTCACCTTTCATTCTGCTTTGAGGAAACTTAATACAGAACCTTCCATACATGTAGATGCTTCCTACCAAGTTTCAGTTCATATGGCTAAGCAGTTTCAAAGGAGAATATTTTTTAGAAATCGACCAATCAGAAACAAGAATTGCATGTGGTGGCCATGTTTGCTAACAGATCGGGACGAAATGAGCATCTTCATACAAGGACATTCCATAGATGCTTCCTACCAAGTTTCGGTGGTAGCCATTGTTTGTTAACCAATCGGGACGAAATGAGCAATCTTCATAGAAGACATTCCATAGATGATTCCTACCAAGTTTCGGTGGTAGCCATGTTTGTTAACCGAATGGGACGAAATAAGCATTCTTCCGTAAATGTACGTTTTCGGTTTGAGACGAGTGCACTTGCACTCGTCTCTACTCGTTGTGACATCCAATCAGAACGCCTCTAACAAGAAAAAAATTGCTTAAATATATATCCTAAGCCGGGAATGTCACATTATATACCCTGTCTGATAGCTGAATAACAGATATAATACGGATTTAACCATTGTTTTTTTTTTTCAAATACAGACTCCAACCGTATTAAATATATTTGTGTCTTTTATTTTCATTTTTTCGTATTTCTAGATGTCCTTTTCCGTACCTTTGACGTCATGCTTCAATGGCGTCAAAATATGTGTCACGTCATATTTCATAAATGGGGTGTCTCATGAAGGAAAATACTGTACTTTCAATAAAATATTAGTGAGAAAAGCTCAAATATCGGTAGAAAGCTACTTAGTTTATCAATCGGTGTCACAAAAGTCAATTTTATGTGATGTGTATTTCATAACGCTCGATGATATTGATCTGATAATTTATGCAAATTAGTTACTGATCAATGGCGATAGTGAAAGTTGTTGGTGTACGGAAGAAATAGGTACTTACATGCGTTGTTGGGAAAGCCCGGGTGATCTTCCACTTGCGATAGAAATTTTTGTTTCTTTTCGCTCGTTTCGCTGCACAAAACTTGCGAAGACATATAATTTCTATCACTCGTGGAAGATCACCCTGTCTTTCCCAAGAACCTATTAATCTTCATAGAGGACATTCCATAGATGCTTCCTACCAAGTTTCAGTTCATTTGTCCAAGCAGTTTCAGGGGAAAAGATTTTTTTAAATCGGCCAATCAGAAACAAGAATTGCCTGTGGTGGCCATGTTTGGTAATGGATCATAACAAAATGTGCACTCTTTAGAGAGGACCTTCCATAGATGCTTCCTACCAAGTTTCAGTTCATTTGGCAGAGGGTTTTCAGAGGAGAAGATTAAAATGTGAAATGTAAACGGATGACAGACGACAGACACTAAGTGATGGCAAAAGCTCATATTGCCTTTGGCAAAGTTTGCTAAAAAGAATATTAAAATGTGATTACCTACTTGTAATGTATAGAATAAACCTGTTACACTATATCAGCATTAGTTAATTTCTAAGGGATGGCAAGAGTTATCTTTCTTTTAACAGTTTAGGCAAGAGTTATCTTTCTTGGCCATGTTTGTTAACCCATCGGGACAAAATGAGCATTCTTTTTAGAGGACCTTCCATAGATGCTTCCTACTAAGTTTCGGTTCATTTGGCCAAGCGGTTTCAGAGGAGTAGATTAAAAAAAATTTGCCAATCAGAAACAAGAATTGCCTGTGGCTGCCATGTTTGTTAATGGGTCGGGACAAAATGTGCAATCTTTAGATAGGACCTTCTATAGATGCTTCCTACCAAGTTTCAGTTCATTTGGCCGAGGGGTTTCAGAGGAGAAGATTAAATTGTGAAAAGTTAACGGACAACAAGTGATGGCAAAAGCTCACATTGCCTTTGGCAAGGTGAGCTAAAAAGGCGACCATTTCATGGTCCCAGTGATCACAAATAATTTTACAAAGTATTCTTATTTATGCAGTCACCTCTCTTATGTGGTCAATACTTTTTAATGATCCCCTGACTGACTGCTTAATACAGACCTGTCACAAGTCACTGACTACTTTATCACATAATGTTGTATTAAGTTCACCTCGCCCGAGTGGGATTCGAACTCACAACGTTAGTGGTTATAGGCACTGATTAGGTAGTTACAAATCCAACTACCATACGATCACGACGGCCCCTCACAAAATGTAATTGCTTTATCTTTGTCAATTATAATGTATTTATTGATCTTTAACTTAATCTGATACTGAGGTCCATTGTGTTGATCACTTGGAAAAGCCATTTGTGGTGCAAGCCGATGTTTGACACCTGCCTTTGATCATGTTAGCTGCTGTAAACATATTATTAATTATTGCATATCAGATTTATAATAGGTATTCTAATTGGTTATGTGGCAGTCACATGGGGTGTTTTATTCTATGATAAATCAGGATAATGTGCCCGAATGGGGCGACATGTCTATCCAGGGACTGTTGTTTCAGTGAGCTAGCACTATAAAAATCCAACTCAGCGTGTTGGTCTAGTATAAAGCGGACCTCATCATCATTTCATTGAAAATTAACTTGTTCTCGCCATGTTAAAGAACAATCACACACACACACCAGGCTGTGTAGCATAATTTGGACTAGCTCTACATTGATAGAGTTATGTCCCCTTTAATAAAACACAAAAATGATCCAGATTAAAAGTAGCATACGACAACAAATAATGTATTAAACGTTTATGATAAACATGTTTTTGTTTGATCACATAAAGAAAATAACAAAGAAAAAACTAGAGGCTCCCAGGAGCCTGTAATCACTCACCTGGTTTTCAATTTGACATCTAAAGTTGATAGAAAATGGGGGTGTTACACATAATTTTGAATGTGGGCCACCCAAAGATCATTTCAACTCAAATTTCTGGGCAAAAGATTTTGATGTGATTTTTATCTCATAATATTCCTAAACGGAATAAACTGGCTGAAAAAATCTCACAGAAAAACCCAGAATATATGTTAAACTACTCATTGCCATGTAGCTGCAGTTAAAATTTGAGTTCATTTTGATTTGTAATAAAGCAGAAATTGACAACTAAAGAAATTTATATTTTTAGTAACAGCAGCCATTTTGAATGGAGGGCGGGACTGTCAGACACAATATTGAAAGGGGACCACCCAAGGACCATCCCAGCCAAATTTGCTTTAATTTGGTTCAGCGGTTTTAGAGGAGAAGATTTAAATGTGATGTTTTATCAAAATATGTCTAATTTGTATAATCGGTTGAAAGAAAAATTTCACAGAAAAACCCAGAATATATGTTAATCTACTCATTGTCATGTAGCTGCAGTTAATATTTGAGCTCATTTTGATTTATAATAAAGCAGCAATTGACAATTGAAGAAATTTCTATTTTTAGTAACAGCAGCCATCTTGAATGGAGGGCGGAGCTGTCGGGCACAATTTTGAAATGGGACTAACCAAGGACCATCCCTGCCAAATTTGGTTTAATTTGGTTCAGCGGTTTCAGAGGAAAAGATTTAAATGCGATCTTTGGCCAGGTGAACTAATAATAAAAACTCAGGTTGCTGCTTGAGAGAACAAAAAATAAACAGGGTAAATCTACTGTACACAAGTATCTAAAAGTATTCTTATAATATCATGTTAAAGAAGCACTATGAACACAATTTTTTTATATAATTTATATCAAATAGTAAATCTTAATACAAATTATAGTACCCTCTGCCCCTTTTTTTTAACAAAGGGTGAATATGCAAACCTCAAAATACAATATCAGATTTTTAAAGCAATATAATCTGAAAAAATATGCCTCATTGTAAGTTTACTGTGTTCAATGCAATAAAAACAATAGTTACTTATTTAGGGGGCAATATTATACATTTATTTTCCCGCGTTTCGCGCCGAATACACATATTTACCTATATGCTTCGACAGCGCACATGTATTGCATTTATCCTGCAATTTTAAATTGTAAATAAACGTTTACTGGACGATGATAAAAGTATTTGAAATAATTTTGTGTATGTATTTGAAAACAATATCCCCCGATGTGGGCAGAGCTTACATTTGTATGTTCTATTTATAACTGACCAATATCAAAAAAAATATTGGGAAGGCTATATTGGTCGGTAAATGCTGTCATTGCAGGATAAAAATGTTTTATTATACCGAATGAAACCAAGAAAACACATATATGTAAAATACTGCTGGCAAACATATTTTAAGTCCATTGGAACGTTGTCTCAGATATTTAAAAACCACATTAACGGTCGCCTGCAAATGATACGTTCCGAGTGCCTCTGATCTTTTCCGGTCAAACAACGATAAATCTGGCGGGTCTTCCCGCCAGGCTTCCGAGGGGGTGGAATATGATTTTTGTCCTGTGTGATCACGTGTTCTGATTTTTACCCATTGTCCAATCAAATTAATCTATTTATGGTAATTAATATATGAGGTATAATAACAAGATTTATGAACTGCCCTTGGGCCAGGATATGAACTGAAATTTTGATATGGCCACGCCTTCAGCTCCACCCATAAAAACAATTTCAGTCCATATCCTGGCCCTTGGGCAGTCAATAAATCTGATATTGCCCTCAAAATAAGCAATTATTATATAGGTACATGTAATATGATTTAAACATATCATCTGTGACTTTTAACTCTTGAATGAGTATAAATGATTTTGAATAAAGCAAATAAAACATTCATTAAAATGTCTGCAGCATGACTGCTTCAGGTTTTATTTTTAATTAAAATCAATATTTACCAGCAAATCTGACAGTATTTTATTTCAACTAAAAATATCATTATTTCTATTTCTTTACATACTTTGTCTGGAATGAATGTGAATTTTAGGTATACAATAATTTCCATCTTAAGAAACCGACTTTTTTGGGATTTAAATTTTAGATTGGTCAATTCTGACCAGTGATCGAGGTAGCAGGTTTCAAAGAAGCAAATATCAACCTTTATTGTTAAAACAAACACAGTATAGAGAGTGATTGTTGTTTAACACCGACTCGGCCATTTTTCAGCTATAATATGACAAGAACAAGTTAATTTTCAATAAAATGATGATCATGTCTGCTTTGTACTAGACCAACACGCTTAGCTGGATTTTTATAGTGCTAGCTCACTGAAACAACAGTTCACGGATAGAGATGTCACTCCACTCGGACACATTATCCTGATTCCGAGCTAACCAGTCTTTGCTCTTTCTTCTTAATTCTGCGTGCTTAGCGGAGAAGCAACAAATATCAATTTTATAGTCTTTGGTTTGACTGGAACAGGGCTCAAACCCACGATCTACCGTACTCGAGGTGAACATGCTAACCATTACACCACCGATGCGGTTCAAACATATAGTATAATAAATCAATTTACAACATGCTAAAACTTTGTCTTGCAGTTGTGTGTAGCCATCTTGCATTTCCGATTAACACACACACACAAATTTGAGAGAACCACCCAACATGCCCAAGGAACATTCCAGCTAAGATTGCTTTCAAATACTTCATTGGTTTCTATAGAATGTATAGAATAATTCTATATTTTTTTCCCATAGAGACCTATTGGTATGTTAAATTTATCCTCTGGGCATTAGTGGGGGCAATCTTTGATTTCCGATCTACAAAAAAATTAAAATGACAAATGATTATTCACGTATAGTTTGGGTTCAATCAAATTTGTGGTTTCTGAGAATATTATTAATTCATTTTCTCAGAGTCTTTCATTAAAATAAATTGCTATGCATTGGCAGCCATGTTGGATGTCTGATCCACATAAGAAATGAAAATTTTGTACACGAGAAGAGGAGATTTGAAAATTCTGCCAATCAGAAATCATAATTGACAGTAGCAGTCATACTGAATTTCAAAAATAGAACAAAAATCTTAAAATGTTGAAAACCATCCAAGTACAATAGCATATTTGCCAAGTTTAGTTCCATTTCCTTTTTGGGTTTGTGAGAGAAAGATTGAAATGTGGAAAGTTTATGGATGACAGACGATGAAGGCCACAAAATGATGACAATATCTCACATGGACATTTGGCCATGGCGAGCTAAAAATTAGTCATGAATGATACATATGTCAGTAAACAAAACTTTATCTATATAGTTGCTATATGTATACATCATTTATTACTGAAAATATCAGTTATTTTTGATAAGTTAGCATTTCTATAAGTTTATAAAAGTTTGAGGAAAACCACTCGTAGCCATTTGCTTTCAGCAATCCTCGTTAAATAAATAAAGAATTAAATATAAGTTTATTTCTCTCTTGATTGCTGCAGTATGCATTCTCTGTCCAGTAATTCTGTTATGTGGTCTTGGACCAACAGTTAAAGATCACTCCACTAAAGAAAATGTGAGATTCAAGTAGGAGCATCAAGGAATGTTCTTATATGTATAGCACTAGCTTTACCAACTACGTCTGTTAATTCCTGAAACAAACAAAAAATGTAAAATATATTTTAATGCTATTAAAACAAGGGCAACGCAAAGCGTGGCGTATCCCCTTGCCTAAAAACTTGATGCAGTGACCTTGACCTTTGATCTTGAAAATCAATAGGGTTCCAGATTCTCTTAAGGACTAAGTGTGTACCAAGTTTGGTCAAAATCCATTGAAGGATGTTGATTCTAGAAAGTTCACAAGGATGTTATGGAAGGACGGTAGCGTTACTATATCCCTACGCAACTTCGTTGGTGAGGGGAAAATAAAGGGCTCCACCTACAGAGCTTGTTACAATAGCAATACATTAGTACAAACATAACAAAGTGAGTGTAGATACAATAAGATGTTGTTTTTCTCTTCAATAAATTAAAGGGGGTTATGGTGTTTAATGCCACATTCAACAATATTTCAGTTATATCGTGGAGGTCAATAAATTAAAGTACTACACCAACAATACAGCTATGATTGTTTTCTACATAACAAACTACAGAGGACCAATGAAATTTGCTCTATATAAATATTATTCGTTATAAAAGAAAACATAAACAGTAATATCTTCAAATTCAATGCAGTTTATTTCTAAAAATACATTTCAAGTGGTATAATATTAAAATCTAAAGTTCAGTTCACTATTAAGATTTGTCATGCTTGTCCAAAACCTCCCATCCCTTTTCCAAATTATCAAGAGCTATAATACCCTTATTTCTATATCATAATACTATTCCCCTGATATGTACCTTTATTTATCTGGGAAACGTTCACATCAGATTCTCACGTAAATCTTAGAGGTCAAGTTTTTTTTTATTGGAAAACACAGCTGGTAAGCTTGTAACTGAAGTTTCTTTTGTGAAATGCTAACCATGTTTTTTGGGTTTTTTTTTCAGACATGTTAAAATTGTCACCAAGTTTATATTTTGGTGGACATGATTATTTGTAGTAAAAAAAATGATGCCATCTTTTATCAAAGTTCACATTTTATTTTGAAAAAGAAATAACACAAAATCCAAGGAACACAACCCCATATGGTCATATGATTCTATGTTAAACTTTGTCATGAGATGACATCTATCTTGGATTTCATAACAATACAAAAAATACACAGTAATTTTGTCCAAGTCATGAGGTGACAGCTATCTTGGAAAAAAACACAATAATTTGTCCAAGGAAGATTCCTATCAATTTTGTTTTCAAGTTATTTCAGAATTGTTTTTAAAATTAAGATATTTAAAAAAAAAAAAATACAGTGAATAATTCAGTCAAGCTTTCTTTCAAATGGTTCAGTTGTTCCATAATGATGACTAAAGTGTAAAAAGTTAACAGACGACAGACACCAGATGATGATAATAACCTACATGGACGACCATCCAAGTTCAATATATAAAACAAATTTACTGTAATCAAATTGTTTAAGTGTAGACATTTTCTTGATAGTGAATTCTGGATTAATTAAAAATTATTTGTAATAGATAAATTGATTGAATTATTGGTTTTATAGGAAACTTACTTGTACAGAAGCTTTACTTATGGCTTTGAGACCTGTAAAAAAAATAAGACTGATGACAGTTTGACTGTCAACGATAACTTCAAAAGCTACATACATGTACATGTATCACTGTTCCTACTAATAATTACCAGCATTATGTCCATGTAAATGGGGGCCATCATGGTCGTGATCATGGTAGTTGGATTTATAACTACCTGTGCAATCAGTGTCCATCACCACTAAAGTTGTGAGTTTGAATCCCGCTCACTGCGAGGTGTACTAGATACAACATTATGTGATAAAGTTTGTCAGTGACTTGCCACATGTCAGTGGTTTTCTCTGGGTACTCCTGATTTCCTACATCAATAAAACTGACCGCCATGATATAACTGAAATATTATTGAAAGTGGCATTAAACACCATTAACCTAACCCTAACCCTCCAAATAAATGCTAACAGTAAGTACATCGATGAAATCGTTGTTTTATTTAATACTTGCAAAATTTTATGTCAATCAAACAGAGGTTGTCTTGTTACTGAATTACATAGTAACAACTTCATTACAAAAATTTATAGAACTTTTCAAATCAAATTCCATGGTGGCTTTTGACAAAACTTTTTTTAATCCTTCGTCGACATCAATGTCGGCCATCTTTGATATCTGATTGACCTATATTTGATAATTATATTCTTGTTGTATGAATTCATATTTCTAAACAAACAGAGTCGACACAGGCAATTACCAGACAATCAATCTTATGAAGTCAAATTTCAAAGTAATGGAACAAGTCTTTGACAAGATTTTATATAAACCATTTCCCTATAGAATCTAATCTTGATGATCAACCTAATTAACGGCCATACTAGATTTTCAATTAGCAGTTATTAAATCAAAGAACTGTCCTGTAATATTTCTGGTCTCAAGGCTAAGTTCAAGTCGTTCATTAATTATGTCAAGAATACTTTAAAAGACCTATTCCAAAAATAAACATGTGTGATAAAAAAAAAACCTTTGGCAAGGTGAGCAGAAACCACATACTTCCAAATTTTTCAAGCAGTATTCTTGATTTAACTTCTCCCAGTTTAGGTATACTCTTGACAGTTGCGAGTAAAGCTTGGTCCTGTGGTGTTGGTTTTTTTCTCTTAGTAAATGGATTTGTTTCTCTGTGTCCTTCAACATGTACCTAAATATATAAGTTAGAATAAAGTATTATTTGCTTAATACACAAAAATGTAGTAAAGTGTGTAAGTCTTACTGAGGAAAAATGTAGTGTGTATTATATCATTACACATAATCATAAAATAAAGATGAGAGGCCGTCATGGTCGTGATCGTATGGTAGTTCGATTTACAACTACCTGTGCAATCAGTGCCTATCACCACTAAAGTTGTGAGTTCGAACCCCATTCATGGCAAGGTGTACTCGTTACAACATTAAGTTTGTCAGTGACTTGCGACTGGTTTTCTCCGGGTACCTTCACAATAAAACTGACCGCCACGATATAACCGAAATTTGGTTAAAGTGGCATTAAACACCATAAACCGAACCAAACAAAATCAAATAAAGATGCAAAATTATGCTGTGAATTCATGGATACCTAATTTCGTAGTTTGTAGAAAAATTGCATTTTCCTGAATGTGTTGATTCATGGATCCCCACCTACATGTAGAACATAATATATTTTTTACAGTGAAATGATCTTTAACAAATCTTGGTATAATTCGTGTAGGCACATATATATGGCTGCATAAATAGCATTCATACTCTTAGTGTTACATTTATTGCAGTTAAAAAATAAATGAATAATACATTCTTATTTGTTGGTCTTCGTTCTGTTAAGCTGGTTCAATCAATCAGGAAGTTTGACCGGAGCATATTCCTTCTTCTTATGAGCTCCATTTCAAGTTATCATCTTAGTCAGTAGAAAAGAAAAACATTTCGTGTCTTTTGTCCTCATAATCGTGGTAGAAAACGTGCATAGAAATATTAGTGATTGCTACTATGTGTAGGTTGTTATGTTACAGTGCTATCATTACTTTCTTTGAAAATATTGCTATTTACTTCATTGACATAATATATATAATTAACACCATTGATGTGTAAATAAATTTGTTTGGTGAGCTGATAATTTGTTATAACAAGAAATTACAGTAGCAAGCTTACAATGTTTACAGTTCCGCCCTTAAATTTGTTCAATTTAGAAGAAAATAATAAATGTGTTACAAATAATATATATATATATGTAAGACTCAGATTGACGTCCAGTCTCTAATCGACGTCCAATCCTCAAATTGGCGTCCAATGACGCCACTGACGTATACTTCAAATGACGTCACACCCATTAGGGAATGTTTTTGAAGCAATGATGGAGAACGGATAAGACCAGATTCCAGATGAGGGGTTCTTGATGACAAAAATACTGTAGATAAAATCCTATTGTGTTTTAGGAGTACTTCTACTTTAGCGGACCCTAACCCTTGCCGTAACCTTCACCCTAGCCCTAACCTTAACTCTAACCTTAACCTTAACCCTTATCCTAACCTTAAACCTAACCCTAACCCTAAACCTAACCCTTTTGTTGTCATATCTGCATGGTAGCAAAATGAAAGGTTATGGGTCATGCACTTTGTTTATTACAATATCTGACTTCTGTGGTCTGCCATTTTTTTTAAGTAGATTCTACCCCTATTGATAATATTAAAGAATGGGAAAATGCTTAAAAAAAACACACACACACACACAAAAATAAATAAAAATAAAAACTATCGCTACAATTATTTTTGATGGCAAACTTTGATCGTGTAAACGAACCTATAGATATGAGAGTTTGGAAAGGACGTCGATTTGAGAATATCCTAAAATTGGACCATCATTTGAGATAATGACGTTAGTGGACGCCGATTTGAGGAGTGGACGTCGATTAGAGACTGGACGTCGATCTGAGTCTATCATATATATGCACAAAATGTGTTTTCAGTGTTTCTGAACTTTTTTTCTGGCTTTTGTTTTTGCTTAGTAATGTGTTGATTTTAACAGGTCATATTCCTATTCCTAAAATCAACATATTACTTAACAAAAAACAAATACAGAAATAAAGTTGAGAAACAATGAAAACATGTTTCTGTCACCTTTCATTCAACAATTCCTCACTTCAACAAAATATGGACAGTGTCTCAAATTAAAAATTATAAAGCAGTTTTTGCCTTATTTTTTTTCACATATTCAGAAATTTTTTCTATTTATTCAAACAAATTCTTTCATAATTTTCACTCGTTTGAATCCAGTTTTATTTGTCCCCTGCTTCGGGCAAGTGGGTTAGTACGAAGACTGTAAAGTATCAGTTTATTACAGTAAATCACACAACAATGAGTGTTAATCTCATAAAGTGCCAACTACAACTGATATTACCGTATAGCGGGTTATTTTCGCTTATTTTCACGGTCAAATGTAAATCGCCAAAATAAATTCCATGAAATATTTATACAAAATCTGTACTTCCGATTTAGATTTGGGAATGTTTCTTCTATTTACGTTGAACAGATCTATAACGGTCGATGATCGTTAATCAATATTGTAGAAACGTGCCCAATGGCATTGTGTGTGAATTTTCATAACTGATTTTCAGTTCACTTTTATTTTATCGAATTAAATGTTAGTTTGAATGCCCAAGATGAGCATCTTTAATTATTTCAAGCCAAAACAAATTGTACCATCCGAAAATTCTGAAATTGCCGATTTGCTTGGGCCATCTGTACTAAATGAAGCAAATGAGAGTGTTTTAAAAATTATTGGAAGTCCAATTAAAGTACAGAATTCGCCAAAAACACCAGCATCAGTTACGAGAGGAAAATATATTACTTATTCACCGAAAGATCGTGCTGACATTGGAAAATTTTGTTCTCAGCATGGACCTGCATCAACGGTGAGAAAATATAAAGAAATGTTCCCAAATTTAAACGAAAGTACAGTGTGTGGAATGAAAAAGAAGTACGAGTCTTTAAACTTGAAAAAACGAAAATTGGACTTTGAAGGTGACATTACTGAATTACATCCAAAAAAGTGTGGAAGACCGTTACTAGTAGGTGCTGAACTGGATACCAAAGTTCAAAAGTATGTAACCGTGTTCAGAGAGATAACGGAGCTGTGATTAAATCACAAATTGTAATTGCGGCAGCGAAGGGTATAATAATAGGAAATGACAAAACCCTGTTAGCTGAAAATGGTGGCTCAATTGACATTTCCAAAACCTGGGCCAAATCGCTTCTGAAAAGAATGAACTTTGTGAAACGCAGAGGTTCAACCGCCTGTAAAAATGACGGAGAGTCTGGAAGATGAAGTTGTCAAAAGTCTCCTGAGAATAGACAACTGTGTAATACATGTGATACAGTTTATGTAGATATTTCGTAACTCTATGTGATTTTGAGTTGTCTGATCTTGATTTGCAATTTGTAAATAAAATTGTTGTTTGTGTACTTGTTTCTATCAATTTATCGACTTATTTGTGGTAAGAAATAACAAAATGAACCACAATTTCTTGTACTTTTTTACCGCCAAAATAAAATATAGTTTTGTTCAATCCGTGAAAATTTGTACCATACCTTTGCCCCCCAAAATCGCGAAATCTTAGACCCGCGAAAATAACCCGCTATACGGTATACCCAAAAAAGGTGCCAAAGATATTTGTCAAATTCTTATACAAATCTTGAAATCCATGAAAATTGGCATGCCACGAATAATAATATAGTCATCACAGTAGAAACTGTATTTACAAAATACAAACACTAAAAAATTAGTACAGTGGAACCTGTCTAAACCAAACATCCTTGGAACCAACCTTTGCTTTTGTAATAGACAGGTGTTCACTTTATATAAGTTAAATTAACAAAGGTTTCCTACATTGCGATTTCATTAGAAGTTCAGTGTTTACAGGATTCTGTTTTATATATGTAATTAAATGTATACCCTCTAATGAGCATTTTGCTAAAATACGACAAAGTTTGATCATATGGAATATTATTATTTATTGATTGTTTGTCGCTTATTCTAACATGACGTCCTTCTTTCGCTTTGTAAACCAACGAGCGATTTATCGATTGGGTATAATCTCATTAGCACATGCGCCGGTGCATATGACTGACTTTTCCATCGTAAATGTACATGTTGATGAATTATCGTCTGCTCGAATTTGGCAGCATAAATTGTGTGCGACATTGTCTGCAAACGTAAATATAAATTACCGTCTTCCAATCAAAGTACACTACCGTATTTTTACTCTTAGATATATCAGAATCGAAATAAATCATGGAAGCCAGAATGTGTTTTGAGTTTTAACATGGGTTGGCGGATATTAGTAAATTTTATCCCTTGCCTCTGGCTCAGGATAAAATACTAATATTCGCCAACCCATGTTAAAACTCAAAACACATTCTGGCTTCCACGATTTATTTCTTAAATATCCAACGGTAAATATTTCATGCATATTCAGGACGAGGAATATGATAAACATTTTGATAAATGTCTTTTACCAAATCACACAATGATACACATTTTCATTGTGTGTAAAAGCATCTAGCAATTATCTGATTAGATGCTGTCAAATGCAGTCACACCTGTATATAAAGGGCACTAAATAATGTAAATTTGCCCTTTTTATACAGGTTCAAATTATATGCACTATTCATTAAATGGAGAAAATGAAACTGTCCTTTATTGACAGTGATTTGTTATATACAGGTGGCCTTTAAGGCAGGTTTGACTATTGTAAACATATTAGCTGATAATGGAGCACAGTTTTTGTCTCCAATTTTGTAGGTCTTTTTAATAGTTTTTGCATAGGTTGCAGAAAATGGTGAATATCACTGTTCCACCAAATAATCTATTTCACAAACATTTCTTAAAACAATTATCAGCATTTTCACAAACCATTTGAGCTAGGATTGTTCCTGCCTCTCTCTGTGACGGGACTGGTACCAATGAAAATCCAAGCTCCATAACACAAAACTTTTGAAGACTAGCAAAGTACTGACTACTAGTACCAGTTCTCTCTCCTATCACTACAATGGGTATCTTGTTTGCCTGTAAAAAGGGGAGACAATTATAGTAAGTACTGACTACTAGTACTAGTTCTCTCCCCTATCACTACAATGGGTATCTTGTTTGCCTGTAAAAAGGGGAGATAATTATAATAAGCACTGACTACTAGTACCAGTTCTCTCCCCTATCACTACAATGAGTATCTTGTTTGCCTGTAAAAAGGGGAGACAATTATAATAAGTACTGATTACTAGTACCAGTTCTCACCCCTATCACTACAATGAGTATCTTGTTTGCTTGTAAAAAGGGGAGACAATTATAATCTAAATATAATAATATATGTGTAGGGTTTACCACAATTTTTTTTATCAGTAGATTTAGTTGATTTTTAATTTTTTTTATATAAGGTTCAGCTTCAGCAAATATGTATTTAATGAAACTTTATTTCATATACCCTACTGTGCCAAATATATTTACCGGTATATATTTTTTTAAATATCTTATATAAAACACTTTCTTTAAAATGTTCTCAAGGGTTTGTTTCTCATTCCATTTACATGAAATAAGAATCATTAAAATCGAGAAAGCATCAGAGATGCAACAGCCGAGTTGCAAGTCAAAATCATTTGGTCTTGTTTTATAAATAAGTAAGAAACTAAAGAATAAACAAGTCATGCATGTATGATTTTTAAATATTAAAATAATTAATCATTTTAGGCCCCCTCTTGGGCCCTTCTTTGGACCCCAGACATATCGAACATAAGTTTGGAAGAGGATCACCCAAGGAACATTTGGGCAAAGTTTGATTAAAATTGACAAAATGGTTTCAGAGATATGTGTAATTCTCAAAAAAACTTCCGGTAGGGGATGGGGATGACCCCGAGCCTCAACTCTTGGGGCATTTAATTTGTCTATTCAACCCTGATCATAAATATATATGGTTTAGGGGTGGGGATCTCAACCATTATAAAGTTCACTTCAGGTAGGGGGTGGGGTATGACCCCCCGGGGCCTGAGCTATAAGGCATTTAATTTGCCTAGTCACCCTGATCATAAATATACATGGTTTAGGGGTGGGGATCTCAACCATTAAAAAGTTCACTTCAGGTAGGGGGTGGGGTATGACCCTGGGGCCTGAGCTATAATGCATTTAATTTGCCTAGTCACCCTGATCATAAATATATATGGCTTAGGGTGGGGATCTCAGTCACATTTTTTAAAACCGATTCCCCAGCGGGGTGGGGCTGAGCCCCGGGGATAAAAAATGTGGAATGCACAACTTCACATTGGCATCTCCACCCATACCATATATTAAATTTCTATCTTTTGTAGTTTCAGAGAAATGTGTAATTCTCAAATTCTCTATAAAAAAAAGACATGATTTTACAAGAAAACACAATAGATTAATCTGAATTTTGAACTCGCTCTAAATAATAGTTTAATAATGCTTCCTACCAAAAATTATGTTGATCGGCCAAAAACTAACAGCGCTATCGCGTTAACGAAGATAATTCTCAAAATATGTACTTTTTCTATAAAAAACCATGATTTTACAAGAAAAAAACAATAGATTAATCTGAATTTCGAATTTGCTCTAAAGAATAGTGTAATAATGCTTCCTATCAAAAATGATGTTGATCGGCCAACAACTAAGAGCGCTATCGCGTTAACGAAGATATGCTAACATACGCCCGCCCGCCTTTCGCCAAAACATAAGCCAACTGCAATGAAGTTGCAACTCGGCTAAAAAGCAGAATATTCTACAGTTTAAACCAGTAATATTAAAATTATTTTACTTCTAAAGTGAAAGAAAAACCTGTATTTCACTGCATGTTGTCACAGTACCAACATCGTCAAAATCGAAAATATCATTGAGCATTCAATAGGTTCCTTTTTTGAACGTTTTATTACAGCAAACAAAAAGTGTAAAATATATGTAATAAACAGTACAATCATTTGTCAATGTTTAACTATTACTAGAAGGATTGTCTGGTTACTGGTTTGTTTGTTTGTTTGATGGTGTTTAACGCCACTTTCAACAATATTTCAGGTATATCGTGGCGGTCAGTTTTATTGGTGGAGGAAACCGGAGGACCTAGAGAAAACCACCGACCTGTCGCAAGTCCCTGACAAACTTTACCACATAATGTTGTACACCTCGCCCTGATCCAGATACTGGTAATAGACTACAGACACAATATACATCTATATAACCATATATTTTGTATTGATATAATTTTTTTAATATGTATTCAGACTTTTTTTTTCTAATACCTCATATAATATGAATGTGTATGCTGGAAATGTAACTCATCATTTCACTGGATTAGATCTACTTTTTTCCCCAGACAATTAAATGAAGCATAAAAATATGGCAGACAAGCATCTTAAATAGAGAACACTTTGAAATATAAAATCTTTCAATTGTTAACATTTGTTACTGATATTACAAAAATTGTGGAATTTTATAGCAGACGTGAAACATTTGAATGATTAAAACCCAGCTACCATGAAAAATGTGGGACTTCCAATTCAAATGAAGTTATATCCAATAACAAGAAAAAGCTGAACTGATTAATTGTTTTAAAAAAAACCAACCATAAATATCACTGTCAAGGACAGGTTCATTACAATGAGCATTATTTTAACCTTTAAAAAGTTTGGAAATGTAATTTTCTGTTTATATTCCTAATTCATTTATATTTCAAAGACAATATCAAATATTTTTTTTGTCTTTTTGTCATGTAAAAGATATGAGTATACCAGCTGGGCTCACTAAAGAAACAGCTTTAATATCAAAATCCCCATACTTGACCTTTCTCAACTTAGCAAGTCTCCTTCTGTAGTTGTTTGATGCTAATTCAGCTTCTGTAATATAGACTACTCCGTTTGTTGACGAAGGATAGAAATCAACCAATCCCAGGTTGTCATCATATAAAACTTGTACACTACCTGAAAAATAATCAGAGCATAATTACTCAAATTAGACCATGCAAAATTAAGGATGCTATGGGCGAACAAACAAAGTAATATCAATTTTATTATTCGTAATAAAACACGATGCATATGAGGCCAAAAAAAAATAGTATAACTGTGAGCACAGCTCACTAAAATAAATCCCCCGCTCCCCACATCTGTCCAACCTATTTCCATAACCAAAACATTACCGATTGTTCCGACCAAAAATGAGAGGGACCCTCCTCTCTTCACCGGTAAGCTGCTGATAAAATTTCAAAACATTCTGAGAAACACTACTCAAGTTATCATACGACATAGGGTAAAAATCCTATTTTCCGTCATATCAAGTCCAATAACTCTGGAACGGCAAAAGTGAAAATCATCAAAAATGATAGGGATCCTCCTCTCTTCACCGGTAAGCTGCTGATAAGATTTCAAAACATTCTGAGAAACACTACTCAAGTTATCATACGACATAGGGTAAAAATCATATTTTCCGTCATATCAAGTCCAATAACTCTGGAACGGCAAAAGTGAAAATCATCAAAAAAGAAAGGGATCCTCCTCTCTTCACCAGTAAACAGTTGATAAAATTTTAAAAGATTCTAAGAAACGTAACTCAAGTTATCGTACGACATAAGATTTGTCTACAGATGGACGGACGGATATGGTGAAACCAGTATACCCCCCTACAACTTCGTTGCGGGGGTATTATTACCTGTGTGTCTGCTAAGCCTACCGACTATAATTTTTAGTTCATACCCTAAAGTTATTACCATTTTTGGACAAGCACTGTTAAATACTATATCATTGTCCTCTATAATCTGGAAAGAAATAAAAGTTTTGCCTACCTACCTACCAAGGCAACCCTGTTTTCTTTTCAAGAATGTTAGCAGTAACAGAGGTAATTTTTTTCTTGGTCTAAGCTTTACTGAAAATAATACTATGGCCAAGCAAATGTCATCACAATGTAGAATCTGTTTGAAAAGTACAGAAAGAAATTTCATAAGGAATTAGAAAAAAATCAGAATTAAATAATTAAAAAAACCATTTTGGGCATTTATCCCTTTTACCCCATATCTTGGAAACAGTAAGAGCTACAACAAATCTGTTTGGAACACTTCAAAAAAGTTCATACAAATTAAACTAAAATAAAAGTTATTATTTTGAGCATGGGTATATTTTGACCCTTTTTGTCCTGTAAACCATAAGAGGTAGGTCAATTCTGTTGGAATGATACTGGCAGGAAATTTCATATGGAATTTAAAGAAAAAAATCTCTATCAAAATCAAACTTAAAATATAAAATTCAAAATTTTGCTGTTGGCCCCATTAACTATCTTGAAAACAGCAAAAGCCTTATGGCATTATGCACGAAGAGAATTTTACAAGGAACATAACATAAAAATTCAAAATTGATTGAGTGAGAGAGTGATTATTGCTTAACGCCAACTCAGCAATTTTTCAGCTATATCATGGCGAGAACAAGTTAATTTTCAATGATATGATGATGAGGTCCGCTTTGTACTAGACCAACACGCTGAGTTGGATTTTTATAGTGCTAGCTCACTGAAACAACAGTCCCGCGAGTAGACATGTCGGTCCACTCGGATATATTATCCTGTTTTAAACCAGTCTTTGCTCTTTCTCCTGAATGATGCGTGCTTAGCGGAGAAGCAACAAATACCAATTTTAGTCTTTGGTTTGACCCGACCGGGGTTCGAACCCACGATCTACTGCACTCGAGACGAGCATGCTAACCATTATGCCAGCCATGCAGTTCAAAATTGATTGAAAAGTAAACCCTACACATACAACAACAGAAAACACATGTACCCTTTTTGGCACCTTGAGGCCTGTAGTTTGGAAACATGTAGGTTTAGAATCTCTCAAATATATCCCTTTATTCTGTGCCCAGGATCATTGGGTTAAAATTTCAGAAGGTTTGATCAACTAGAATTAATCCATTGTCTCTACAGATGGACAACAACAGACACAATCCATACTATATGTCCACTTAACTGTTCATCTTTTATATGCATTGAGTAGTAAACATATGTGGATAGTAAATTACAGTGAATGAGATGCTTCATTTATAAAATTACTGATTCCTGTGCTTTACTATACAGGGATGTCAAGTTTTCGAAATCTAATTGTGTGAGATTTTGCAAAATTATGCAAGAAAAAATATAAAACATTAAAAGATATTTTCCAGAAATGTGGAGTACAAATTTCCATTCTCAAGCCCAATATGTGAGAATTTTGACAGGCCTCCTATATATTTGGGAGGTCTGACAGTTGTTTTTTTAAACTACAAAATATTTGTTTGCATAAATGTGATCATAGCTGATAAGAGAAAATCAAAAAGGTCATTAGATTCAGAAAATAGGTACAGAGGTACAAAGTTAACGTAATTTTTCTACTTATCTTTTTACAAGTATGCAAATTATTTGAAAAAATAAAATGAAATATGACCCCATAAATTGACAAATAGATGCAAAATTTGATTGAAACTCAATGAAACTGGATACAGATATTGTATTTAAAGTATTTTAAAGAATTTTCTATGCTTCCCAAGTAATTCGTTCGGCAACATTTGTATATTTAGGACTGAAGAAATTTGAAGGATAATCATGGCTGCTTCGTGATGCCTTCTGGTGGAAGCTGGCAGAACAGCAGCATGGCAGAAGTTGCATGTGTTATATCAAGGATTTGTATAGTAGAAAGGATATGAATCTCGCGAGATCTAACATAGATTGTATGCAAGTATGTTGCGTGGTGAGAACAAGTCAGATTACCTGTAGTGCAATTCGTTGACGATGCACGTGCCTTGATTCAGTGCTCACGTTGGAGGGCGATTCGGGAGAAGTCACCTTGTGAAGGTTGACTTCGCTTTCTCGTTGGTCAAAAGCGAAGTTCAAGTTGCCTTGTAATTTTGAAGAGTCGCCCTATGTCGCCGCCCACATATTTTTTCCACTTGTCATTTATGAAAATGTTGATATTGTGTACGCGTTTATTGAAATCTATCGTATCCGTTATTAAGTATTTGGAAAGTGATTTTCTTGGAAAGTAATCCAGTACAGTTTATAGAAACTTTAATTTCGTTCATTAGAGGTTTTGTTTATTGTTTATATATGCCCGGCTTAAAATAAAACTATTTGTATTTGTTTTTCGTAAACAAACAACAATGGTGCCATTTTGGTAAGGGGACGCAATGCGGTACTGTGCTACAGGAAATGTTGACTGAACTTTTTGTCCGAAGCTACTTTCAACAAAACAAACTTTTGATTTATTTTTTCTCATTTCTGTGACATAAAATCATAGTTCTCATATTGAATATGTTCATATATGCGAAGATTGCAATTCAAAATTCGTTGAAATGCATTTTCATCGCTTCAACATTTTAAACCAGTATTTGTAAATATATAAAACCATAATTACAGGTATAAAGTCAAAATATTTGTTCTAAATACCAATCATTAATAAAGTATCGACTTTTTGTAGATGTATCACCCATATTTCATCAATAATTGACATTAATCGATTTGCCCTTTTGACCTTCATAATTCCACCTATTATGGGCGGTCAAGACTCAAATTTAAATTTCAAACTCATCTCTTCTCTCATCATACCGAATATTGAAGCGGAGCAGTCATTTTTGTGATAATATAAATATTTTTCAATGTATAGGAGTTTTATTGAAAACAGTGCTCCCGATTTGTATTTATTAAGGATTGCTTACCATCATTTGTCAAAATGGAGGCGTTCTGGGCGGAAATGGGGGTGGCCTATTTAGAAATCAATAAACTTCCTTTACATGAAATCCACATACATGTACCAAAGTGTATAAATGTGTAGTTTAGAGTGTATTCGATATATAGAACAAAACTTGGCGTGATTGGTTGCTTTGTTTTATCATTTTTAATATGTTTTTAGATATATGAAACTCTACTGTACTTTTTTAAATTTTACGTGTACGAGGGGTGATACAGATAAAATCAAAAAAACTTTTCCATTGAACCTATATCGGCAAATCCAAGGATTATTTTGTGTAGTGTAGTATATAGACGATGCATAGAACGAACTTTGGTGTAATTGGTTGATTTTCCTACGAATTCTCAAGGCATTTCAAAATGAATGAATTAATTTTTGCTCTGTTGTACATGTAGCATAAAACATCGCCACGCAAGGAAATACGAGATTGGTATCCTTTCTACTATGCAAATCCTTGGTTATATGTAATTGTCTGTATATAAATCATGTAGCAGACAAACCATTAGGTAGTCCTGCATCAACAAATACAATTGTAAATTTAAATTCATTCACAAAAAAATTAATGGATTTGTTAACATTTTTCCATTGGAAGCCTTATCTTTTATATCACCATTAAAAATCTATTTTTAGCATTGATCTTAAGGAATAAATATTGATATAATGTCTAGTACATGTGATTTGGGCATTGTCTTTGCTCTAGTCGGTATAAAAATCAGGTAAAATTAATTTAACATTGGTGGTGTAATGGTTAGCGTGCTTGCCTCGAGTATGGTAAATCCTGGGTTCGAGCCCTGACCGGTTCAAACCAAAGACTACAAAATTGGTATTTGTTGCTTCTCCACTAAACACACAGAGTTAAGGAGAAAGGGCAAAGACTAGCTAAGTTGGTTTGAAATCAAGATAAAGTGTGTGAGTGGGGCGGCATACAAAAGTGTAACTATCCGCAGACTGTTGTTTCAAATACAAATAAACATGTTGGTCTAGTAGTACAAAGGAAAACGGGCCTCATTATCATCTCAGTGAAAATTAACTTGTTCTCACCATGATAAAGCTGAAAAATAGTTGGTCGCAAGGCAGACCATCCAGCTCGCCTGTGCAATCTATAGTTACATGTGAATGTCATAACCATGTGGTTAGTGTTTAATTTGGTTAAGAACAATACTTCAGTTTAGCCAAAAGAAAACCATTTAATGGTATTCAAAATGGACATATAAATGTAATAGTAAAACAGGTCTAAACAAAAATGTCGAAGTCATTCAGGCAAACTCACATGTGAAGTTTCATCAACCTGGACCAAGTAGTTTGTCTACATTGGACCTAAACACAAAAATGTTGAAGTCATTCAGGCAGAAATAGTAGGCCACGGTGATCTATATTTGTGTGCAGTGTTTTTAACTGTCTACGATAAACTCACATGTGAAGTTTCATCAACTTGGACCAAGTAGTTTGTCTACATTGGACCTAAACGCAAACGTTAACGCAAAAATGTCGAAGTCATTCAGGCAGAAATAGTA
This sequence comes from Bathymodiolus brooksi, assembly GCA_963680875.1. Taxonomy (NCBI): domain Eukaryota; kingdom Metazoa; phylum Mollusca; class Bivalvia; order Mytilida; family Modiolidae; genus Bathymodiolus; species Bathymodiolus brooksi. The sequence goes on from OY804579.1 coordinate 56,680,530, forward strand.
GGTCTTGGTGACCTCTATTTGTGTGCAGTGTTTTTAACTGTCCACGACAAACTCACATGTGAAGCTTCATCAACCTGGGCCAAGTAATTTGTCTACATTGGACCTAAACGCAAACGTTAACATTGGACGCCGACACCAACGACGACGCACAGGTGACGACATAAGCTCTTCTGTACTTCGTACAGGCGAGCTAAAAATTCGTATTAAACAAAAACAGTATATGGAAATGGAAAGCCTAGGTAGGATCTTCTGCTATGATAGGCATGTCAGCAGACTGTGGCAGATGGTGGGTAAGGAGTAGCCGGGTGACAAGTAATAGTGACAAACAGTGCTAATTTTATCATTTTTATCGAACAGCAATGATTGCAGTGCTATAGCATTCTTTTACCTTTTAAGCATATTATAGTCTATTTCATCCGATTAGTGCTTAAAGTGTGATTTTTTTACACTGAAGAAAATTTTTTTAAGACCTTTTAAGCTGATTGATCATTCTGTTTTCTTTTACTTACTATGTAAAAATTTGTATAGAATCGAGTTCTCACAATGTACATATAAACACATTTTTGCACGCATTGGTGGATGCACACATTTTTAAATGCAGCACAATTTTTAATGGGTGCGGGTGTATATAATGTTTTTACCACTATCCTGCCGTAATACGTAGGAGTGTGCTGACATAAAAGAATGGCGGTTCATACCTGAAGAAAGAAAGTGCAGTAAAAATTCCGAGGTTCACATCTGTAAGCGTGCATGCGTATTTTTAATCACTGTATAACGTCATACAACTTTGAGGTCAAGGCTATTTTTGTGATTTTCTTGGCCTTAAAGAACAGTTTGATACATACCCACGAAAAGTGGACTCTTCCGGTCCCCTAATTTTGTTTATACGGCTTCACTATTATTGTTTATTATTCATTGCATACCTGTTAACCCTCCCCCTTTTCGCGGGAGTCTCCCGCGTAAGAGCCTTATCTCCCACATGGACTGGGTCTCATGCGCGGGAGACATTAATCTCCCGCACACACCTTTTCCTCCAGCACGATCTCCCCCCCAACAAAAAAATCAAGTACAATAAAATCTTGACCTACATTTTGCGATCAATATTTCTGGAAATTCCCCATTTGGAACTTGCGCGCTGATGAAAAACGCCGAGAGATACGAATGGTAAAGGTGTTTAAATGATATCCAGTTATTGATTTGTTTGACACCTTTACAGGTATATTGGGTCATGGAGATTAATTAAGGTGTTGATGATTATACAACAATTATCCACTGATTGACAGTTAATTGGGGATAAGGAAGTGGGTTTGTGGCACACGCTTAGATGATTAGAAGTGTGATAGCAGCAATTAAAAATAGTTATAAACCGTTGTGCAAACAGGAGTCGGACAGCCTTTGATGCCGAGGAAAACTTCTTATTTCGATCAAACGTGCAATGAATTCATCTCGGATTGAGTTGCTATGGCTTGTTTGGGACCAAAGCCGATCAAAGTATTATTTAAGGACTAAGTTCCAGGATGGAATTGATAAACCACAAAAATGCCAAAACGTATGCTATCACCCAATGCACCAGCAGCAAAGTGACTTTTTAACTTTAGTGCTCTGTGACTTTATTGTTCAGAGCATTCTGTCTTCATTGTTATTGCTTTGTTATAACCTTATGATTATGAATGATTATGAATAAATTATAAATACAGTTTTTATCCTTCATTCATCATATGAAACACTACTAATAAGACAGAAATGTAAACAATATATATTGAAATGGGATGCAGTTGGTTCAATACTGAAACAAACAAAAAGAAAACATCAATTAACAATAAAAACATGCATCAAATACGTCGATAAAAAATCTCCAGTTACGAGACCAAATCTCCAGCCAAAAATTTACAAATCTCCAGTTGTAGCATAGCAACTCTTATCACATGTATGCAACTACAAGGTACAATTTTGTGCATTTAAAGGCAATGCACAAAATCTCCCCCTTAGAAGAGTTGGTAGGGGGGAGATCTCCCCCCTAGCAGTTCCCAGAGCCGAGGTTAACAGGTATGCATTGTATTAAATTGAACATGCATTTTTCTGAGGATATGTGGATAAAAGGATGAGATATCAATGTTAAAGGTAAGCAATTCCATATTTTATTTTATTTGTTGATTTTATTGTTATTCCCACGATAATTCTTAGGTCCACGAAAAGTGGACATACGAGGATATCAGACAGATTTTTTTTTCGGAATCCTAATCTCAACGAATTATATATTATACTTTGCAGAGTTGTTGTTAAATCTGAATTTCTCCATTTTGGATTAACAATTAAATGACCCACAGGTACATTTATTCCTGTTTTCACGGGAGTTTGTGATAAGTGAGAATTTTCAACTGATTTGTTGCTGTTCATTTCTTTGGATTTCCCGCCATAATTTTATTTTACCTCTAAAATTAAAGAGCGCCAATGTTTCGCCAACTACCGATTTACATACTGATATAATATAGGACAACATTATAACCATTATCTTGCATGTCGAATTTTAGATGCTATTGTTCTTTTTGAAACAATAATATAAGCATCGATCAATCCATCAGATTAACTTCATAGGACTTTCGAAGTGATGACTTCAACTTTACCATATCAACTCTGGCACCGATAGCTTCCTCAAACTTGTCAGCAGTATTACTCTTCCTTACACACCATAAATACTAGGTCCTGCACATTACCAAGAAGAGATAATCAGAAAAAAAAACAAATATATGCTATCCATGGTCATGTCTTAGAGGAGGTGAAATCGACAAAATAATTAAAAATGAACATTCACAACAAACTAAACTGGAACATTCATATAAATCAGGAGATGAGGAAAGTCAATAATACCAGGGATTTCTTGAAAAGAACATCTACTAGTACTCAAGTAAGACAAAGGAACTCCATTACAAAGCTCTGATAAGACCACATTATATTTTGACACGCAAATTGTCAATAATATTAACAACTTGGAGATGATACAACGTAGGTTCCACTGGTCCGTAACAGGTGAATATCATCAAACTAGTACAGTTACCAGAATATTACAGTAGCTGTAGTAGTGATCAACCTGACAAGAACAACGAGTCTCAAAGAAAGTCACTGTGACGGCATCCAGGGGCGACGCACCCGGCTCGCGCCCCCCCCTCCCCCCCCCCCCCCAAAATTGGAAAAAAAATATGATTTTTTGGCGTAAAATCGTGATTTTTCACACGAAATACCCCAACAATTTTCGCGCCTCCCTCCGCAATTGGAAAAAATATGATTTTTTGGCGTAAAATCGTGATTTTTCACACGAAATACCCCAAAAATTTTCGCGCCTCCCTCCGCAATTGGAAAAAATATTATTTTTTGGCGTAAAATCGTGATTTTTCACACGAAATACTCCAAAAATATTCGCACCTCCCTCCGCAATTGGAAAAAATATGATTTTTTGGCGTAAAATCGTGATTTTTCACACGAAATACCCCAACAATTTTCGCGCCTCCCTCCGCTCGGCGCAATTTTTTTAAGCGCGTCCCCCCCCCCTAACTTGAAATCCTGGATCCACCCCTGGCATCGCATAGTCAACAAATTTGTTTCTATAGCAATAAATTACTTGATTCCAAGAATGACAACAGTGAGAGGACATAGCCAACGATTCCTCGTTCCATTACAAGATAAAACAGTATTACTTCTTCAAGGACACTTTACACCTTTAAAACAATCCATCAAAGCCTGCTATACAATCAACAACAAGAATGAGTAGAAGAACATCAAACTGCGTTAACAACTGGCTGTGATCTGTTTAACCCATATGTAACTAATCTGTAGATGAAGGATTTGTCTGCACCTTGAATCAGCTTGGTAATACGTCAGATGGTGGACAGAAGTGTGTTGGAAGAAGTAGAAGAAAATTGTCAACGATAGAAATGTGGATTCTAATTATGTGTGTAATATTTACGAGTGTATTTCAACTAAGATTATTAGAGTACATAATAATGACAATTCATGGTTTACATTCACTACGGAAATAGATGCAGTGTCCGATATCAAATTATAAGAAAAGTCTTAAAATATAATAGACATGTTGACGTTCAAAGGTACAAGAAAGAATGAAATAAGGTGAACAATTAAAAAATATATATCCCCAAACAAAATTCGAAAAACAATTTGGACAATACTCCTCGAATCTGAAAACATATAGGAAAATAATGAAAATCTTAATGAAATAAGTGTTATAATATCCTATTGCTCCAAATAATAGTAAAAGATTTAGAAAACAAAGAAAGACGTGAACATCTGAATAAATAGGTTATCCTTGTATCTAAACTGGGAGAAGAAAATGTTCCTCTATTTAATTTTGTTTAAAAAATACAAATAGTATAAGTGTAGAAATAAAGAAAATAGCTAGTGCGATAAGAAGGTCATGAAAAAATATAATTCACACTACAGCAAACATTTGGAGATACCAAAGTGGTACAATGTACTCAGAAATCGTAAATCAAAGGACAGACAATAAAAGGACAAACAATGATCTACAAAACACCACACAGAAAACCAAAGATTGAGCAAAACGAACGCGACAAAAAAAACCGGGGTGAATTCAGGTACTCCGGAAGTGTAAGCAGTTATTGCTTCACTAGTGGTACCCGTCGCGTAACTCTTGTTACAAACCCCGTGATAAATAATAATAAATAAATAAATATGTTTTATTTAAAGTCGAAGCATGTACAACAAGCATAACACAAGTTCTAACGAGCTTTTAATTTCGATAAGTCACGAATAAGGAAAGGATGGGATTGTGATTAGGACAAACGGAACATATCCATGGTCATTTGTGATACAGATATTCCGCAACCGTTAACCAAGTCATGTTAGCGTCGATAAATTTTTCGAAGTGATGACTTCAACTTAGTAATTTCTCTGTTAGTAGAAACCCATAGGAGCCACAAACACTGGAATACCGTATCGACTGAGAAATATATACTCCATATACAGGCGCTGCTGGAATATTGTTACATATACTAATGTAAATGGAAAGTTCACAATGGGAAAATTGAAATCATCTCTTTTGTCGTAAAGTTTCGTTCTAGACCAGCCCTGAGATAGATCCGATCAACATAATCACCAACCTTAGAATTATTTAGTGAAAGAACATTATATAATATATAGCGGAATGTGAAATTAAAGAATCGGGCTAGCTTCTTTTTGTTTTTCTTAGAAGATCCTGTATAAAGTCGACGAGAAAAAAGAGCACAGTTGGTTCTCATTACAATGGGGACTGTCCGTTGAAAAAACGTCCTCCAAACTTAGCAGATATGTTAATAAAAAAAAAACTCAAGCATTTTGGTGAAATAAGTTTTAGATAACTTTTTGTTGGAATCATAGTGTTTTTTTAAGCAAAATAAGATTCGCCCCCTTCCTAGAACAAAGTATTTGTATCTACGTTGGCAATTCCTTTTTTATGAAACACAGTCGCACTAAATCCATTAATCTGTCCTTTAGTTTTGAATGGGGAATAGTTGTGTAGAGAATAGTGAAGTCAAATGTTGTAATGCTAACGCATGAAGAGAGGGACATTGATTGTATATACTCTTAACAGAACTTTAGAATATTTCAGAATCCGCATCTGAGTAGCTAAACAGTAACTATGAAGCCCGGGATTGACATGTGATAGTTTAAATGTTAATAATCAAGGAAGAGGTTTAATTGAGCATTGGAAGACCCAGCAAGATATCACTGTTTGAAAGGACACTTGTTTAATTTATGCATCCATTAGAGTGACGGGGGGTCCAAATGAACACACAACAGACTTATGGCTGTCCTGTATTTCCTCTAAGACACTTGTTTAATTCCTGCATCCAGTAGAGTGACGGGGATCCAAATGAACACACAACAGACTTATGGCTGTCCTGTATTTCCTCTTTCGTGAGTGTCGTAAATTATCTGTAATAAATTTCTACAGCAATGCATATATACTTCTGATTGGAAATGGGCATATGTTCGTTATTTTCTATAATATCACTTATCAGTTGTGTGGATAAATAAATGAAGAAAGTTGTATATAAACATGTTTATAACCATCTGCAAATGAATAAATTGATCTATGAATATCAGTCAGGTTTTATACCAAAACATTCAACAGCTCTTTAGTCTTTTTATAACGAGGAAATTATTTGTTTTTGTGTGACTTTTCTAAAGCTTTTAAAAAGTTTATCACAGAAATTTACCATTATTTACTACACAAAATGAACTCATGTGGTGAAAAAGATATATTATAGGCAATTCATTAATACAGATATTGAATAGTTAGGTTTAAAATCTGATTCAACCCACCATTTCTTTAGAAATGCCTGTACCAAGTCAGGGTCATTACAGTTTTCACAGTTTTCCGGTTGTTGACTGATTTTGTCTGTTTATATACTTATGAGTTTTGACTTTCCCTTTTTAAGATTGTTCGGAGTTCGATAATTTTGTTATTACCCTTATTTGTAAAACATTGATTTGTCAAACACCAATAAGTGCTGTGACAACAACATAAAACCAGCATGTACAACTTTATGTTTTGCGAAAATATACAAAACACTCATATATTTTGTAAGCTTCCAGAATTCAAATACTACATGTATATATAAACACACATTTTTATAACCAGCAATGTATTTTTTAATAATTAATTACTTCCCGGAACCCGAGACCTCGATGCGTGGTGTTAAATGTGGAGAGAGAGAAAACATGTCAGAAAATGTATATTGTTTACTACGAAGAAGATCAAAGTTGAGATAAAAAGGTATCCTTGAAGATTGGCGAGTACCAAAAACATTCGAGCACAGAAACGGCATAAACTACTAACCCTTCCGGAACACATGAGTTCACCCCCGGTTTTTAGTAGGGTTCGTGTTGCTCGATCTATAGTTTTCTGTGTAGTGTTTTGTAGATCGTTGCTTGTCTTTTTTCTTTTGGCCATTGTATTGTCTGTCCATATTCGATTAATGGATTCTGATTACACCTTTGGTATCTTCAAACTCTTCTTATAAAAGCCATAAAGTAACAAAGAAAAAGTAAAGAATAAAATCTTGGACTAGCATACCGGTAAACTGCGAGAGGAGACATGCGATTAAAACAAATAGGCCAATGGAAGCATACAGTTCGTGACCTTAAATATGGGATTACCAATATTTGTGTGTGATCTACATATGTTTCGATCAGAAAGCAAAGAATGTTTACGCTGTCATCTGTGATGTATTTCTGCCTGAATCGACGTAGTTCACGACCTGTGACCTTTCTTTTCTTCCCAAGACTAAATACAAATACCAGTGTCTACATGTACAAATTTAATTGAAGATGCATTGATCTAGTGACCTTTCAAAATTGATTAGAGAAACGTTTGCAGATTGGTATATGTCAGTGAATATTGAAAGTTAAACTACACAAACGGATGTACGGTCAAAGATCAGACAATGCAATATCAATGCTCATGATATTGTTTATCAACATTTCAATCAACCTGACCATTCAATAACTGTGAAGCAACTCCGCTCCGCCACATAGGCGTTTCAATAAATGATATCTTCTATTATTTATACTGATGCCGCTTGGTATGCATCAAAATCGCACGAAACCATATTCACTACCCCTTTCAAAACTGGATTCATTGTACAGTTGTTTGGATACTGCATGATAAATGAATTAGGTATTGACATTTTACTTGACAACCCAATATATACACCGGCGACATTTAACGAAAGCGGAAATCGTGGACAATCATAATTCTGATTCGTGCTTCTTTGAAATTTCAACCAAAGATGACGAGCTGAATATTTCCCCACTCTAATATATTCCTAAATTATACAAGTATCCTTACAAACAGCATTACAAATGTATATTGCCAGTCCTGCCAAATGATCCACGAAAATTCTTTCCAAATTAATAACATCTATTTTAAAAAGCGGTCAATCCAGGGCTTCAGAGTTACTGTGACACTATAGCCACTCAAGGGGTGGTGTGCATCAGATATGGTTCTGACAATTCTAAAGATCTATTAGAATACAAACAATCAAAGCCCCTGTACTTATGCAATAGCATTAAAACATTTGACTTCTCTGTCTTTTGCACAACTATTCGTCACTCTAAGCGAAAAGATATACAAAAATGTATTAAAAAGAGTTAGAAAATACCAAACGGGTAATCAGAATCCATATTATATCGAAAAAGAACAGACAACACAATTGCCAAAAGAAAAAGTACAAAAGGACAAACAACGATCTACAAAACATACACATAAAACTAAAGATCTAGTAACACGAACCCCACTAAAAACTCAGGTGCTCCGGAAGGGTAGTAGTTCCTGCTTCACTAGGAGCACACATCGTGATACGTTTGGTGGACGTGTTATACAACAGACTATTTCTAATAGTACCGGCTGTGTTCAACTCCCCCCCCCCCCCCCCCCCCCGAATAACCACCTCTCACCTCAAACCATTGAACACAAAAGCACAGCATATGGCGTTGGAAATCCTGGTCCTGGTTTGGCACAGACACAAATGTGTGTGTGTGTTTCATGGTCTGAGACGATAATAATATATAAATATTAAGAAACGTATAATTCTTGGATGTTTGATTTCAATATAGAAATTTATTATAGTAAACGTAGTTTTTAGGTAAATTTTATGTTTTTCACGATAAAAGGTGCATTGGGTATTATACACAAGAAGAAAGACAAATCCTCATCATAAATTGAATTCTTGTAAAAAAAAACAAACAAACAAAAAAACAATATGTCCAATAATTTGACTAATTAATAAATATTTTCTTTCCTATTGATTTTCCCCTTTTCGAATGTATTTTATTAGCAAGGGAAAAAGGAACAAGTGATATTATAATTGAAAGTTAAAAGATATTAACAAAAACCCAGATAAACAGCCAATCTCTCATTTTAAGATACTTATTTCCTGCTTAAAACAGAATTTGCTGTCTTATTTTTTTATCGATAGTTGGAAAGAAATGCTGTTTATTTGTATGGTAATGTGGCAACCAGAACACATAAACACCTAATGGAGGCCTGATCTGCTGGTGCTTTAAATTAGGATTTATTTCTTTATCCTTGTTGCAATTTGGTATGCTAATCTGAAGCAAATGGCTCCAGTGCGTAGTCAGTTCTCGTATTTCACGGAAAGAATTATGATTCCATAAGAATCAGAATATAAAAAGCATACAATTCTATTGACAATATAGTTTTTCAATGACGTTATAGCGTTATGCCGTATATCAATCCATTATAGACTGGTTACGCCGTGTCCGTGTTAAAATGATATGGAGTTAAAAGTCGGATAACAATTTAATTAAAGAAGAAAACTTAAGGGAAAAGATTCCCATGTAATGTAGAATCTAATTTACAAATTGTGAAAGGAAATTCATTACATGGTTGAGATGATGAACACGCTGCAATGGGTATTATTTAAAGAATCTCGAGAAAAAGTGACAAGATTCTAACACGCTTCAAGTTTAGTGAAACCACACACAGTAAACAGTCAAGATCAATAAATGACGGGGGAAACAAATTGTGAAACAAAAAAAAAACTTAATCTTTTTTTTCTGGGATTAGAATGCTGTTATCTTCCACCAATATTGAAAGTCAGGTTTAATTTTCATTAATTTCATTGATTTTATGGACTTAGATTAACTTTCGAGGCCTGGAATAGGCTTATGTTTAGCTCAGTGTAGCATCACCGTGTTTTTACATTGATACCAAATACAGCTTGAAACAAAGATATAACTGGATTCCATTATCAGAGATAAATTTTAATTTCCTTGGTAAATCAAGGGGAAAGAATCTTCCATTGTCCGTCACTCTGATTGGCGTCAATTACATTGATTACGTTGAGTCCAATCACTGCGGAAGCAGGTGCGTCCGCCTCGCCAATACACATCCATAATTGTAGCTTTATAGACTGACAAGGACAATACAGCATTTAATTGGAAGTCACCTTTTGTAGGAAAGCTAACAAATATATCTTAAGAAGTGTTTATCGTCGATTCAGTTGGACCTAGCTATCATTCAAGTATTATAGTATGGGGTTTCCTTGATGATATATTAGTGATATAGGTGAAACAAAAATAATTAAGCAATCGATATAAATTGGTCAGCATCTGTTATTATTCAAAGCATGTAGGAAGATCATTCGTTTGTAAATCGTTGGACTTAACGAACCTAATCCCAAACTGGGGAATTTTGTTTGGATTTAAGTTATTCTTAAAACAGTTAGTTAGCGATTGTTAGAGGCGATCAAACAAAAAATGTGATAACCTAATACCGAATTCGTGTCGGCAGATCTTCACAATTGATCTAATTCATATATTCTACACACGAAATCTTTCACATCTAATTGAACATACAATAGTTTTTAACGAAGTTAAATAAACTGACATCAGTTTGTAAAAATAAATAATAAATATATTTGTGTCTTGTACAAGTTGACAAAAACATAATTGGAAAATGACGTTTTATGACGTAATATCATTCAATGAAATGTTAACCAGTTGCATTAATGTATTATGAACCTGAACAAGATATCTATTTAATAGATTTCTATAATATCAATAAACAAGAACGGATGAGTTTATCGCTACAATAAGGTTGGTATATTACTTCATGGATGGCCAGTTATGTTTAGATATTAGGATCTCTCCACTATCATCAATCAGTTGACAGAATGACACGGTGATCGGCGGAGGTGTTAAACATGCCAGTAGGGAGTCCTTCTTCGGAAAAATATGTGGTGTATACCTTGGATAATGAGGATACTTGCAGTAGTTCAGGATTAGAGGATGGACAAATTGTGTTTCGTGATCCCGAACACGTTTCTTTACAAGAAAGGGCCGATCTAAAGAAGAACGGTAATGGCAGGCTGCGGTCCGTTTCTTATGAATCTAGTTCACATTGGGGACAGAAAGTGTCACTACGGAGAAAATGTTGTTGTTTATGGAACATTTTACTCATCATAGTACTAGCAGCTTTAATAACAGTTTTCGTCATTACTTATAAAGATTACCAAACATTAAAATCTTCCTTGTCAGACGACAATAAAACTTCGTCATCTACAGATACGACATCAAGCACTGTTTCGCCTACACCTGGTGATATTAGACAGGTAAGATAATTACAAAAATACATGTATATTTTAATTGGGTTTTAATGATATGCAAATAGTTAGGAGTGCAATGTAAATATTCAAACTTCAAATTGACAACGATTTAATGACAGACGACAAGGCTATTGTGTTTACATATAAATAATTTGTAGCTTAAATGGGGAATACACAATGTATTTACCTCCGTTTTTACATCGCGTAGAAATTCAATATTGAGTAAACTCTAGTTGTTTTGTTAACCATTTGAATTTATAGCTTCTCGTTATGGTATTTGTCGATGTGAAATACTATTTGTCTTTAATTAAAATGGCATCAACCCTCTCTTTTCCAATCCGTCAAATTGTTATACATGTTATAATGATTAGTGCTTGAGTCATTAAATATATTGATAGACTAATTTGTCTTAATGCATTAATAGCTCTTGTAACTACTCCGAATTGCTGTAAAATACTTATCATGTTGAATGATCTGTAGTGATAAATGACTGTTAGAAAAGATCTGAAGTGTGTGAGCCAAATACTCTTTATAAAATCACATTGCAGTAAAGGAAAATCCAATTTATTGAATTTGGACTTCTGAGTAATTCTGTCAGGTTTGAAAAATCTCTAATAAATCATGAAATTGACCCGTTAAATTACTTAAAAACAGTTTCATTTGCATTGACAGCGAGTGGAAGAAATCTCCACAGAAATCGTTATATACTATAAAATGAAGTAGCAAGGGGAAGTCTACTCATATCATTACAATAATACAAAACGATTATGATTTAAATGTCGTCATTGCGTAATTGCAAAAGATAATATGAATAAATCTAAAGTTAAATGCTTAATTAAGGTCCTTTTAATGTAATCTTGATTTGATTCTATTTATGTGATAAAAAGAATAGCTCTAAACAAGCTTGTTACAATCTTATCTCCACACGAACTAGACAAAATCATGGGTTTAATAAGTGTCAGGCGTGTCAGTATAACCACAATTTCATGCTTATGGATCGTGTAATTATCTTCATATTTTATGAAAAATATTTTTGTGAGTTCGAATCCCGATCAGGGAGATGGGGAACATTATGTGATAAAGTTTGTCAGTGACTTGCGACAGGTCTGTGCTTTTTTCCGGTTTCCTCCACCAATAAAACTGACCGCCATGATATAACTGAAATATTGTTGAAAGTGGCGCTAAACACCATAAAACCAAACCAAGCTAAAACACGGAAACGAACATGAATTCTTTCCTTCACGAAATAATCCACAGCGCATTAGGTCATGTTTTTTTGACATAATTAGAAACTTTTGATCATAATAATTACAAGACAATTTTCCTTTTACCACAGGCACCAATTTGTAACGGATATACCCGTAAGACAAATGACCTCACATAAATTTGTGTTTTTTGAGTGACAAGTACTACATTACTAAATGTGTAAAGGACTAATTTACGATGAATTGAAATGTTGTCATTATGTAATTACACTCAGATATCACTATTGTCTAATTGTTTGATTTTTGGATAAAACATATTTGTTTTTTTATGGCGTGCATGTTTCATGATTTAGAACAATCGGATCTTTCATACAAAAGAGAAAGCAGTTCGATGCCGACAACAAGGGAATTCCTTATTACTGTTCTGCTGAAGACAAAAACGATTATGTTTCATTTCAGATATAATTACATCAAATATAATTTGTCAAAAAATCTTGGAGTGGTAGTAAAATATATAATTCTGTTCCAATAAGAATGAGTGGGCTAATGTGTGGAAAGATCAAACTTAACATGACATAACAACATGTTAATGACTGTAGATATCTACAAATTACACATGAAGAATATTAAACATGGCCCACAAATAGTAAACATGGCCTAGAAATATTAAACATGGCCCCAGAAATATTTTAACCCCCCCCCCCCCCCCCCCCCAAATAGATACAATTTCACGTTCAATCGATTAAATAAAAAATGCTGAAATTAAAATTTTTCAGTGTAATATTTAGATTTTCTGAAATTAAAAAAAATATATATTTTAAGTTTTTCGTAGACATTTTCCTGTCCATTCTCGTTCCGCTTTAAATTTACGTGTAGATTAATTCAGGAAACCTGTTCCAAGTTCGGACTTAAATGACCGCCATGTCGTGATGACGGAATATTTGTACACCATAGTTTCATACAGTATTGCAAACTATCTCCATGTTTTATTACCACTGTAAATTTCATTTATATACATGTAGATACAATTTATCATTGAAAAATCTTATTTGTAAAGACTATAATTTAACAACAATAGTTGACTCTTTGAGGCAGGTTTCTTTGCTGCTATATGAGGAATGTTTCTTTGCTACTCTTTGAGACAGGTTTCTTTGCTGCTATATGAGGAATGTTTCCTTGCTACTCTTTGAGACAGGTTTCTTTACTGCTATATGAGGCAGGTTTCTTTGCTACTCTTTGAGACAGGTTTCTTTGCTGCTATATGAGGCATGTTTCCTTGCTACTCTTTGAGACAGGTTTCTTTGCTGCTATATGAGGCATGTTTCTTTGCTACTCTTTGAGACAGGTTTCTTTGCTGCTATATGAGGCATGTTTCTTTGCTACTCTTTGAGACAGGTTTCTTTGCTGCTATATGAGGCATGTTTCTTTGCTACTCTTTGAGGCAGGTTTCTTTGCTGCTATATGAGGCATGTTTCCTTGCTACTTTTTGAGACAGGTTTCTTTACTGCTATATGAGGCATGTTTCTTTGCTACTCTTTGAGACAGGTTTCTTTGCTGCTATATGAGGCATGTTTCTTTGCTACTCTTTGAGACAGGTTTCTTTGCTGCTATATGAGGCATGTTTCTTTGCTACTCTTTGAGGCAGGTTTCTTTGCTGCTATATGAGGCATGTTTCCTTGCTACTTTTTGAGACAGGTTTCTTTACTGCTATATGAGGCATGTTTCTTTGCTACTCTTTGAGGCAGGTTTCTTTGCTGCTATATGAGGCATGTTTCTTTGCTACTCTTTGAGACAGGTTTCTTTGCTGCTATATGAGGCATGTTTCCTTGCTACTCTTTGAGACAGGTTTCTTTGCTGCTATATGAGGCATGTTTCCTTGCTACTCTTTGAGACAGGTTTCTTTGCTGCTATATGAGGCATGTTTCTTTGCTACTCTTTGAGGCAGGTTTCTTTACTGCTATATGAGGCATGTTTCTTTGCTACTCTTTGAGACAGGTTTCTTTGCTGCTATATGAGGCATGTTTCTTTGCTACTCTTTGAGACAGGTTTCTTTGCTGCTATATGAGGCATGTTTCTTTGCTACTCTTTGAGGCAGGTTTCTTTGCTGCTATATGAGGCATGTTTCTTTGCTACTCTTTGAGGCAGGTTTCTTTGCTGCTATATGAGGCAGGTTTCTTTGCTACTCTTTGAGGCAGGTTTCTTTGCTGCTATATGAGGCAGGTTTCTTTGCTACTCTTTGAGGCAGGTTTCTTTGCTGCTATATGAGGCATGTTTCCTTGCTACTCTTTGAGACAGGTTTCTTTGCTGCTATATGAGGCATGTTTCTTTGCTACTCTTTGAGGCAGGTTTCTTTGCTGCTATATGAGGCATGTTTCTTTGCTACTCTTTGAGGCAGGTTTCTTTGCTGCTATATGAGGCAGGTTTCTTTGCTACTCTTTGAGGCAGGTTTCTTTGCTGCTATATGAGGCATGTTTCCTTGCTACTCTTTGAGACAGGTTTCTTTGCTGCTATATGAGGCATGTTTCTTTGCTACTCTTTGAGGCAGGTTTCTTTGCTGCTATATGAGGCAGGTTTCTTTGCTACTCTTTGAGGCAGGTTTCTTTGCTGCTATATGAGGCAGGGTTCTTTGCTACTCTTTGAGGCAGGTTTCTTTACTGCTATATGAGGCATGTTTCTTTGCTACTCTTTGAGGCAGGTTTCTTTGCTGCTATATGAGGCATGTTTCCTTGCTACACTTTGAGGCAGGTTTCTTTACTGCTATATGAGGCATGTTTCCTTGCTACACTTTGAGGCAGGTTTCTTTACTGCTATATGAGGCATGTTTCCTTGCTACTTTTTGAGACAGGTTTCTTTACTGCTATATGAGGCATGTTTCTTTGCTACTCTTTGAGACAGGTTTCTTTGCTGCTATATGAGGCATGTTTCTTTGCTACTCTTTGAGACAGGTTTCTTTACTGCTATATGAGGCATGTTTCTTTGCTACTCTTTGAGACAGGTTTCTTTGCTGCTATATGAGGCATGTTTCTTTGCTACTCTTTGAGACAGGTTTCTTTGCTGCTATATGAGGCATGTTTCTTTGCTACTCTTTGAGACAGGTTTCTTTACTGCTATATGAGGCATGTTTCTTTGCTACTCTTTGAGACAGGTTTCTTTGCTGCTATATGAGGCATGTTTCTTTGCTACTCTTTGAGACAGGTTTCTTTGCTGCTATATGAGGCATGTTTCTTTGCTACTCTTTGAGACAGGTTTCTTTGCTGCTATATGAGGCATGTTTCTTTGCTACTCTTTGAGACAGGTTTCTTTGCTGCTATATGAGGCATGTTTCCTTGCTACTCTTTGAGACAGGTTTCTTTGCTGCTATATGAGGCATGTTTCTTTGCTACTCTTTGAGGCAGGTTTCTTTGCTGCTATATGAGGCATGTTTCCTTGCTACTCTTTGAGACAGGTTTCTTTACTGCTATATGAGGCATGTTTCTTTGCTACTCTTTGAGACAGGTTTCTTTGCTACTATATGAGGCAGGTTTCTTTGCTACTCTTTGAGGCAGGTTTCTTTGCTGCTATATGAGGCATGTTTCTTTGCTACTCTTTGAGGCAAGTTTCTTTGCTGCTATATGAGGCATGTTTCCTTGCTACTCTTTGAGACAGGTTTCTTTGCTGCTATATGAGGCATGTTTCTTTGCTACTCTTTGAGGCAGGTTTCTTTGCTGCTATATGAGGCATGTTTCTTTGCTACTCTTTGAGGCAAGTTTCTTTGCTGCTATATGAGGCATGTTTCCTTGCTACACTTTGAGACAGGTTTCTTTGCTGCTATATGAGGCATGTTTCTTTGCTACTCTTTGAGGCAGGTTTCTTTGCTGCTATATGAGGCATGTTTCTTTGCTACTCTTTGAGGCAAGTTTCTTTGCTGCTATATGAGGCATGTTTCTTTGCTACTCTTTGAGGCAAGTTTCTTTGCTGC
Organism: Bathymodiolus brooksi; assembly: GCA_963680875.1. Classification (NCBI taxonomy): domain Eukaryota; kingdom Metazoa; phylum Mollusca; class Bivalvia; order Mytilida; family Modiolidae; genus Bathymodiolus; species Bathymodiolus brooksi. Next base: position 56,696,837 of record OY804579.1, read on the forward strand.
TATATGAGGCATGTTTCCTTGCTACTCTTTGAGACAGGTTTCTTTGCTGCTATATGAGGCATGTTTCCTTGCTACTCTTTGAGGCAAGTTTCTTTGCTGCTATATGAGGCATGTTTCCTTGCTACTCTTTGAGACAGGTTTCTTTGCTGCTATATGAGGCATGTTTCTTTGCTACTCTTTGAGGCAGGTTTCTTTGCTGCTATATGAGGCATGTTTCTTTGCTACTCTTTGAGGCAAGTTTCTTTGCTGCTATATGAGGCATGTTTCCTTGCTACTCTTTGAGACAGGTTTCTTTGCTGCTATATGAGGCATGTTTCTTTGCTACTCTTTGAGACAGGTTTCTTTGCTGCTATATGAGGCATGTTTCTTTGCTACTCTTTGAGACAGGTTTCTTTGCTGCTATATGAGGCATGTTTCTTTGCTACTCTTTGAGACAGGTTTCTTTGCTGCTATATGAGGCATGTTTCTTTGCTACTCTTTGAGACAGGTTTCTTTACTGCTATATGAGGCATGTTTCTTTGCTACTCTTTGAGACAGGTTTCTTTACTGCTATATGAGGCATGTTTCCTTGCTACTCTTTGAGACAGGTTTCTTTGCTGCTATATGAGGCATGTTTCTTTGCTACTCTTTGAGACAGGTTTCTTTACTGCTATATGAGGCATGTTTCTTTGCTACTCTTTGAGACAGGTTTCTTTACTGCTATATGAGGCATGTTTCCTTGCTACTCTTTGAGACAGGTTTCTTTGCTGCTATATGAGGAATGTTTCCTTGCTACTCTTTGAGACAGGTTTCTTTACTGCTATATGAGGCATGTTTCTTTGCTACTCTTTGAGACAGGTTTCTTTGCTGCTATATGAGGCATGTTTCTTTGCTACTCTTTGAGACAGGTTTCTTTGCTGCTATATGAGGAATGTTTCCTTGCTACTCTTTGAGACAGGTTTCTTTGCTGCTATATGAGGCATGTTTCCTTGCTACTCTTTGAGACAGGTTTCTTTGCTGCTATATGAGGCATGTTTCCTTGCTACTCTTTGAGACAGGTTTCTTTGCTGCTATATGAGGCATGTTTCTTTGCTACTCTTTGAGACAGGTTTCTTTACTGCTATATGAGGCATGTTTCCTTGCTACTCTTTGAGACAGGTTTCTTTGCTGCTATATGAGGCATGTTTCTTTGCTACTCTTTGAGGCAGGTTTCTTTACTGCTATATGAGGCATGTTTCTTTGCTACTCTTTGAGACAGGTTTCTTTGCTGCTATATGAGGCATGTTTCCTTGCTACTCTTTGAGACAGGTTTCTTTGCTGCTATATGAGGCATGTTTCTTTGCTACTCTTTGAGACAGGTTTCTTTGCTGCTATATGAGGCATGTTTCCTTGCTACTCTTTGAGACAGGTTTCTTTGCTGCTATATGAGGCATGTTTCTTTGCTACTCTTTGAGACAGGTTTCTTTGCTGCTATATGAGGCATGTTTCCTTGCTACTCTTTGAGACAGGTTTCTTTGCTGCTATATGAGGCATGTTTCCTTGCTACTCTTTGAGACAGGTTTCTTTGCTGCTATATGAGGCATGTTTCTTTGCTGCTCTTTGAGACAGGTTTCTTTGCTGCTATATGAGGCATGTTTCCTTGCTACTCTTTGAGACAGGTTTCTTTGCTGCTATATGAGGAATGTTTCCTTGCTACTCTTTGAGGCAGGTTTCTTTGCTGCTATATGAGGCATGTTTCTTTGCTACTCTTTGAGGCAGGTTTCTTTGCTGCTATATGAGGCATGTTTCCTTGCTACTCTTTGAGGCAGGTTTCTTTGCTGCTATATGAGGCATGTTTCTTTGCTACTCTTTGAGGCAGGTTTCTTTGCTGCTATATGAGGCATGTTTCTTTGCTACTCTTTGAGACAGGTTTCTTTGCTGCTATATGAGGCATGTTTCTTTGCTACTCTTTGAGACAGGTTTCTTTGCTGCTATATGAGGCATGTTTCTTTGCTACTCTTTGAGACAGGTTTCTTTGCTACTATATGAGGCATGTTTCTTTGCTACTCTTTGAGGCAGGTTTCTTTGCTGCTATATGAGGCATGTTTCTTTGCTACTCTTTGAGGCAAGTTTCTTTGCTGCTATATGAGGCATGTTTCCTTGCTACTCTTTGAGACAGGTTTCTTTGCTGCTATATGAGGCATGTTTCTTTGCTACTCTTTGAGGCAGGTTTCTTTGCTGCTATATGAGGCATGTTTCTTTGCTACTCTTTGAGGCAAGTTTCTTTGCTGCTATATGAGGCATGTTTCCTTGCTACTCTTTGAGACAGGTTTCTTTGCTGCTATATGAGGCATGTTTCTTTGCTACTCTTTGAGACAGGTTTCTTTACTGCTATATGAGGCATGTTTCTTTGCTACTCTTTGAGACAGGTTTCTTTACTGCTATATGAGGCATGTTTCCTTGCTACTCTTTGAGACAGGTTTCTTTGCTGCTATATGAGGCATGTTTCTTTGCTACTCTTTGAGACAGGTTTCTTTACTGCTATATGAGGCATGTTTCTTTGCTACTCTTTGAGACAGGTTTCTTTACTGCTATATGAGGCATGTTTCCTTGCTACTCTTTGAGACAGGTTTCTTTGCTGCTATATGAGGAATGTTTCCTTGCTACTCTTTGAGACAGGTTTCTTTACTGCTATATGAGGCATGTTTCTTTGCTACTCTTTGAGGCAGGTTTCTTTGCTGCTATATGAGGCATGTTTCTTTGCTACTCTTTGAGACAGGTTTCTTTGCTGCTATATGAGGCATGTTTCCTTGCTACTCTTTGAGACAGGTTTCTTTACTGCTATATGAGGCATGTTTCTTTGCTACTCTTTGAGGCAGGTTTCTTTACTGCTATATGAGGCATGTTTCTTTGCTACTCTTTGAGACAGGTTTCTTTGCTGCTATATGAGGAATGTTTCCTTGCTACTCTTTGAGACAGGTTTCTTTGCTGCTATATGAGGCATGTTTCCTTGCTACTCTTTGAGACAGGTTTCTTTGCTGCTATATGAGGCATGTTTCCTTGCTACTCTTTGAGACAGGTTTCTTTGCTGCTATATGAGGCATGTTTCCTTGCTACTCTTTGAGACAGGTTTCTTTACTGCTATATGAGGCATGTTTCTTTGCTACTCTTTGAGACAGGTTTCTTTACTGCTATATGAGGCATGTTTCCTTGCTACTCTTTGAGACAGGTTTCTTTGCTGCTATATGAGGCATGTTTCTTTGCTACTCTTTGAGGCAAGTTTCTTTGCTGCTATATGAGGCATGTTTCCTTGCTACTCTTTGAGACAGGTTTCTTTGCTGCTATATGAGGCATGTTTCTTTGCTGCTCTTTGAGACAGGTTTCTTTGCTGCTATATGAGGCATGTTTCCTTGCTACTCTTTGAGACAGGTTTCTTTGCTGCTATATGAGGAATGTTTCCTTGCTACTCTTTGAGGCAGGTTTCTTTGCTGCTATATGAGGCATGTTTCTTTGCTACTCTTTGAGGCAGGTTTCTTTGCTGCTATATGAGGCATGTTTCCTTGCTACTCTTTGAGGCAGGTTTCTTTGCTGCTATATGAGGCATGTTTCTTTGCTACTCTTTGAGGCAGGTTTCTTTGCTGCTATATGAGGCATGTTTCTTTGCTACTCTTTGAGACAGGTTTCTTTGCTGCTATATGAGGAATGTTTCCTTGCTACTCTTTGAGACAGGTTTCTTTGCTGCTATATGAGGAATGTTTCCTTGCTACTCTTTGAAGCAGGTTTCTTTGCTGCTATATGAGGCATGTTTCTTTGCTGCTATATGAGGCATGTTTCCTTGCTACTCTTTGAGGCAGGTTTCTTTGCTGCTATATGAGGCATGTTTCTTTGCTACTCTTTGAGACAGGTTTCTTTGCTGCTATATGAGGCATGTTTCTTTGCTGCTCTTTGAGACAGGTTTCTTTGCTGCTATATGAGGCATGTTTCTTTGCTACTCTTTGAAGCAGGTTTCTTTGCTGCTATATGAGGCATGTTTCTTTGCTGCTATATGAGGCATGTTTCCTTGCTACTCTTTGAGACAGGTTTCTTTGCTGCTATATGAGGCATGTTTCTTTGCTGCTCTTTGAGACAGGTTTCTTTGCTGCTATATGAGGCATGTTTCCTTGCTACTCTTTGAGGCAGGTTTCTTTGCTGCTATATGAGGAATGTTTCTTTGCTATTCTTTGAGGCAGGTTTCTTTGCTGCGATATGAGGCATGTTTCTTTGCTGCGATATGAGGCATGTTTCTTTGCTACTCTTTGAGGCAGGTTTCTTTGCTACACTTTGAGGCATGTTTCTTTGCTGCTATATGAGGCATGTTTCTTTGCTGCTATATGAGGCAGGTTTCCTTGCTACTCTTTGAGGCAGGTTTCTTTGCTACACTTTGAGGCATGTATCTTTGAGGCATGTTTCTTTGCTGCTATATGAGGCATGTTTCTTTGCTGCTATATGAGGCATGTTTCTTTGCTGCTATATGAGGCATGTTTCTTTGCTGCTATATGAGGCAGGTTTCTTTGCTGCTATATGAGGCAGGTTTCTTTGCTGCTATATGAGGCATGTTTCTTTGCTACTCTTTTAGGCAGGTTTCTTTGCTACTCTTTGAGGCAGGTTTCTTTGCTGCTATATGAGGAATGTTTCTTTGCTACTCTTTGAGGCAGGTTTCGTTGTTGCTATATGAGGCAGGGTTCTTTGCTACTCTTTGAGACAGGTTTCTTTGCTAAAAATAAAGACAATCTACCATTTCTCTGTACCACTGTTTCAACTATGGTTTTATGATAAATAAGGAATCTTTAAAATCTTGCTGGTAGAACTAGTAGGTCCAACTAGTAATTAAGTCAGTACATTTATATTTCATTCCACATAAAATTATTATTTTACATTCAATATTTAATTCCAATAAATTGATGACCTATTTATTCTGGTCTCCCACGAACACCATATGTATGTTTTATTAGATGCATATGGCTAATTGATATTAAATTTGTTAGAAGTGTCACTTATGATTTTTTTATCCTAAAAGCAATGGTCTATACAACAAAAAAAGTTCGTTGGTTTTCCCCGGGTACTCCGGTTTCATGACCGGTACGATATAACTGAAGTAGTGTTGAAAGTGGTGTTAAACACCATAAACCAAACCAAATAAACATATAGCAAAAAAATATATATCTTCTTAACTAATATAGACAGGTAACTACGAGCAATCACGGATTCTGTCATCGTATGTTTATGTTGTCGTCCATTATTGTGAAAGTGTGGTATTTTTTATTGTGTTCTATGATTTGAAGTGAGAGGTAGACGTAGTTGATTGTTAATTTTGTTCATTTTGGGGGAATTGTTGGCAAGCACTGGTTAAACCTTCTTTTTATAATTCAGATATTTGTATAAAAAACAAAATTTATTAAAACGTCAAAAGTAATATTTAAAACGGTTGAGATGTAGTCCATGATTAATTAATAAATCCTGTTTTCTATAGAATAACATTATAAGTATATTATATCAAGAAAAATATACTTGAATGGACAAATCTTAATTTCTACTCCAATAACAAACCTTTTGTTAGGTGTACAATTCTACCTTTAAGATGTATTTGCTTGATCGTAACAGCTTAGTATTGCGTTAGGGGCAACCCAATATTGCAAAATCACACAAAAAATAACGGCCCGATTATTCGTTATAACCATTTGATACTAACAAAATTTGAACATGGAAATAAAGTTGGATTAACTATAAAATGTAAATATAATTAAGAAGCCAAACGTGTTTATCAAGTAGATTACAAACAAACTACATGAATAGAAAATGTATGTACTCTTAAGTAAAATAATATGTATATAGATAAGTAAACTAATGTCATTTGTTTATGCAATACCGTACTTGTGTGTGTTATAGACGAATTTGACACATGTCAACATATATATTCATGTACATTCCTTGTTTTTTAATTAGTATCTTTTTATCTTCCTTTAGTGTTTGTTCTGTTATACAAGGTTTTCCTTGTTTATTTTCAAGACAAATAATAATACAAATTTGTATCTTTTTGTTGAATGATTGATTGATGATTGATCGAATACAGTCAAACCTGTATTAAGAGGTCACCTTTGGGACAAAGAAAAAGTGGCCTTATAAGACAGGTGACCTCTTTTAAGAGGTTCAATTTATATGAAATGCTCTATGACCGGACAAGCAAAAGGTGATCTGTTAATGCAGGTGGCTGCTTAATAGAGGTGACCACATGTGCAGGTTTGACTTTACATGTACATAAAACTATGTAGAAATGAGGGAGGGGATGGATTAACCGGTCAACGACTATTTAGAAATATACTAAAGTGGTCATTAGTGTCTAAGGAGAATAGAACTCTCCAAACACGTTACCCACTATGGCCCATGGTCAGGTTTTCCGTATTATAACCTTACAACCCCCATCAGGATGGCTCCCCGGATCCACCACTCGGGGACGCGCTGAGCAGCTCTGTGGGTTTGAGCCCCGGGAACCTTTACCAGTACCAAGTGTTGTCTATTAGATACTACATTTTATTCAATGCACATTCACATATTAATATATTGTATTTTGGGTTATGGAATTTTTACGCCACTTTTAACCATTCTGATATTTTATGGCTGTGTTATTGGTAGAAGAAACCGGATTACATGAAGAAAAATGATTTTATCCTTCCTGGGTACCTGAGTTCACCCCCAGTTTTAGTGGGGTTCGTGTTTCTCGAGCTTTAGCTTTACATGTAGTGTTTTGCAGATTGTTGTTAGTGCGTTTATCCATTAAGTTGTCAGTTCTTCTTCAATGTACGGATTCTAATTCTAATTCTAGTTCTTCAAACTCTTCTTATAAGGAACAAAAAGTAAAAACAAACATCGAAGTTGGTTCAAACATAAACGCTTCACATAGAGGAAACAGTAAGCACAATTTTTGGCATATTGGAGCTTCTTGTTTTGAAGGTGGCGGATTTCTGATCGAGCAAAAATCATAGCAGAGGACAATCCCAGGAACCATATACTGTACTGGTTGGATTTGGTCTAGTGGGTTCAGAGGAGAAATTTTGAAATGGGTCAGTTGAGCTAAAAACAAACTATTCTGTAGCACAAATAATATACGGTTACACGAGTCATATGTTTTAGTGAGATAGGGCGACAATTAACGTTGACAAAGTGGCCACCTTAAAGTGTACAAATTTATGAGTAGAGTAATTGTCACTTTGATGTTGTCACACAATTCGATATGTTATCTGATAGATATTTATAACTTTACTTATACTCGTAAATAATAAGGCTCAGGAATCCTTGTACAAGTTCACAAATACACCATATAATAAATGGACAATATACGTACTTCTAAATCCTGTCATCATGTTTACTTAATGTTGGCTACTATAAAATATATGTATACGAGGTTTAGAAAAACGATAAGAAGCGAACCTCTGGTCAGCTTTTCTTTCTTGCTTGGAGGCGAGTACAAATGAATTTTATATTTTCTAACAGTGTACGTATATTGTGTTTATACTACAATATCATTTATGCAAACATTATTAAATTTACACACAAAAAGAAACATTGAATATTTTGATTGTATTTCTTATTGGGTGTCAACAGCGCGATCAGTGTTTGAAAAGTGTCTATTCGATTCGCAAGTTACATAAGACGCTGGGAACCAGGAGACTTTATACATTTAGTAAACGTATAATAATATACGCATATAAAGCAACAGTTTGTACACCTTTAACAGTCAGTAAATGTACTGATTGCAGTAGAAATACCAATTAACGTCATTGTATATAACAACACTGCGTTTACCCGTCAACAATGAAGTAACAACGTACTCGTACATAAACATTAAAATTCTGAACGCTAAATTATGGTGTCCATGTATAGCTTGCTTGTGTATAAATTTGAATTGAATCTGCCAAGGAGTGAAGATGCTATTAAAATCAAGATATGAAAAGTATGCCACACGTCCGCCGAACCGCACATCATGAATTCACCAAACGCTAAGCCTATAGATGCAACTCGGCCTGTAATGAAACGATGAGTATATAAGAATGTTTGTAGTAGAGCTTTCAATTGTTGGCTTGAAAGATGAAATGGTTCATTAAATTCTGGAAATTTAGGAAATGTTTATAAATACTATTAAGCGCTCGTCATAATGGGTACTATAACAAAAGTAAGTAGATTTTATAAAGTAAACAGATTTTCGCGGTATGTAATAGACGAAAGATAAGGAAAAACAAAATTGAGATTTAAAAAAAATTTCATATTCAAATTCTGCTTCGATATAGGTTTTCAGGTATTCCCAGAATTCATTACCGACATTTCATTCTCCGAAACCTATTTCGTCGACCTATTAATTTGTGTAGATGAAAGAATCTAATTATTTACGAAAACATAGATTGTGTAGCTTCTGAAATACCACGAATACAAAAAAAACACTGATTATTTTAATTACAAGTTCAACCAAATCGATGAAAATTTTGATAACATGAACTCGTACTGCAGATATCCGGACATGCTTCGAAGGTTTAATGCAGAAAATAAAGTAGTTCCATTGAGAAAATTTATTTTTTCAATCAGCGAGTAATTATATTACCATAGAAGAAGTCAAAGCAAAAGGATTCAGCGATATTTCATTAAAACGGGTTTTTATAAAGGGTATTGATTATATGGAGTAAGATGAGACTGCTTCAAATTCCCTTGTTACCAGTATTAACTTCATTATTTATAATTATTTTTTTTATTATTATTTCTAATACATTTCCAAAATCTGTATATACTTTATGAAATATTAATAATTAATAATTAAACAAGCTAAAAATAAAATATATAGTAAAAGCCGTTCACCGCAGAAGTACAGGCAATACAATGGCAAAAAGAAGAAGGGCAAACGACAAACAATGGCCTAAAATAAAAGTACACAGCAAATTAAAAATTAGGAGTGACTCATGTGCTCCTGAAGGGTTTAAAACAGTTCATGCTTCACCAGTTTGTTTGTTTGCTTGATGGTGTTTAACACCACTTTCAACAATATTTCAGTTATATCGTGGCTGTCAGTTTTATTGGCGGAGGAAACCGGAGAAAACCATCGACTTTATCATAGCATGTTGTATCGAGTACACCTCGACTGGACGGGATTAGAAACATGTGCTTATAATGATAATTATACAAAATGTATATAGATGTTAAGTCACATTCACAAGAACAAACAGTTATGAAAAGTGAAGTCCGCCATTATCAACGCGCATAAGAGTAAGAACATATACATTTGTATTTACATAGATATCCACTTTGTTCATCACTTTTTACATTTTCGTTTCATAACATGAACGGACTTTGATGTGCAATTTTGAAATTAAATACAAACTTATTTCAATTTTATTGTTAGGTTCTAGCAGCCAACATGTCATGTGGGTGGTTATGTCGTGGCCGGGACACAAACATAATGTTTTGACGACGATGTCAGGAAGACCTTTTTTAAATCAGATTTGGGAAATTATCTGGATCTTGGCGGACGACACTGCCATGTACAAAAAAAAAGATTAATGTTTTAACAAATGAACCCAACAGTATAATTGTGAAGATTAGTTTTGATCATGACTAAACCTTTATGTCAGGTGACAAAGACCAGGCATTTTTTATTCATTAATCTATTTAACAATTCATTAGTTGGGTATCATAAGCTAATAATGCACAAATGTTATTAGAGAAAATTAGCTTGTAATAAAGTTATCTTAGGACATTGAATATTAACACTGTCCTTGATTGATTGTATGTTTTGTAGATTTGTGAGACGGCTGATTGTATACACCAAGCAGCGTCTGTGTTATCACGGATGAATACGAACGTAAACCCGTGTGAGGTAATTATCTTCGTCACCCAATCAAAACTCTTGACCAGTTATATTAACGTCTGCTGTGAAGTGCGCACTGCGATGGTCAGCAAGGAATTCTATGATAAATTGGATTTCTCACCAGACTTGTCAACGGTTAAATATAGCGCTTTCGTGCATACAAAGGGCAAATATATAATATTAGATAGACAAACACTGTTGTTTCAAATAATAGTTTTTACTGGTCATATATTGATTAGCGTCAACTAAACGTCGTATTAAGGGTATTAAATCTTAGGAAAAAACGCTTCTGGATGTAAAATAATGTTTTGTCACACATGATACCTTTATCTTTCAAAGCAAGTACAACATTTTCTTACACAACATCTCAAATTTTCTCTCGTCATTCGGAAGCAATAATCAACCTTTTGTTGGTATAATAATAAACTTCTGCTTGAATTAATTTTTTTAGTAAATGAAATTTTAACGTAGAATTCATTTGAAAAGAGACATTTTCAATTTAATTTATAGCTCTCCTTCATTATAAGACTGTTAAGCAAAATTGTATAAACATCAATGATATTATTTTGGATTTGTAAAATACGTTTGTATTGACATATTCCACTTTATTCATTTACAATTCAAAACGCGCAGTAAACAGAATATTAAACTTGACAACAAACAAGCCTTTTAACGCCCTGTGTATTGAAATTTGAATCAGGACTATATCATAAATGATCTTGTCAATTGTATTATGGTTTTATTTATAAAGTTAATAATTGAAACAGAGTTAACAGATTGATGAATTGATTGAAATTCAGTGATATGGATAAAATGTAAGAATTTTTTCCAATATTTCTCAGACATGTAATTTCTTGGTTGCCTAAGCTTTATAGACAAAAACTCTATTTCTTGATTAAATTTATTAGCAAAAATATGAAATTGCATCCCTTGTAGATACATACTGTAATAAATATATTATACCAAATATTCCAATTTTGATTTTTTTTCAATTTCAATCAGGATTTCTACGAATTTGCATGTGGTGGATTCCATCATCAATCTCACCTGTCATGGGAAAGTCAAAGAGTTCGTGAAGTTCCAGACGTCTTACGTGAGAGGTTTGGATCTTATCTAGAAGGTAATATATACCGAACAAGCTATATCACACTCTGCCCCTCTAAAGCCACGATTAGCTGAAATAATTCTAAGTTGGCGTTAAACACCAATCGATCAATCAATAAATATCTCCCTCTAAAACAAACCATTTATATTTTACATGTGGTTACCTTGTATGCAGTATATCTGCACTTAGTTGTAATAATATAAAAAGAGGGCTTTAATGTGAACACACAAATGTACTCCATTCAATTATATTATGGCTTCTGATTACCCCTTGGCAGTTTAAAACGTTTCATATCACGACCACTCAGATTTATCGGTTTGATAAACTAAAAAGGTGTTATAATGTATATATAATGATATGAATATTATACCCCATTTGTTTAAAGATTCAATGGGCAATTATCTATTGATTGATTGCTGTTTAACGTCACAAGGAAACAGGGAAATGATTGTTGGTTGTATGAAAATTTTGCCTGGTAACAGAAGACAAACAACAACTCTTACCATCATGTTTCCCCAAACATGAATTATTCATTTACCTTCCCCTCCAAAGTGCCAATTGTACAATTGTTTCGTATCACACTGGCATGGAACACCACCTTCGGGAGTATGTTTATGACACCAATGACAATATTTGTAAGATTACTTCATCCATATTTAATCATCATTCTGATACCCCCATATCTGTTAGAAGTAGTGTTTATTGTGTAGAAGTTGAAAGTACTGCTCATTTACAGGCCAGTAGTCGTCTCGTATTTATTTCGGGGGGTATTCGTTAATTGAAGACTTTACACACTCGTCACAACTCGACCGATTCCGTTCCTCCATCTTAGGAGTGCAGCACTGGGAAGGATCTATGGACGGATGTTTTTATCGCAACATGGATGCGGGGAATTGATGGCTGGGTATGAACATTTTGCCTGGTAACAGAACACAAGGTTCGCCGATTGAGACTATAAAGTAACAGCGAGATGCAGAACAACAATTAATTTGTCATTAACTTTTGATTTTTTATCAGAGTTTCGGGTGGATTTTATTTAGTTTTTTTTTTAACTTAAAAGTCATATTACTTCGTGTTAAATTCATCCAGTATGAATATTGATATATTGCTTGTTTAAACTAAAATTTCTTGGATAGACACTTTTATGGTTAGACTCGATGTATCTATTACATGATATCCAATGTTGGGTTGGATAGATAAGAAAATATGGCTTTCTCTTGCATTCGGCTACATTGATTATAAATGATTTTATGTTTTACTGGTTATTTTGTGTATCCGGATTTGTGATTTTTATGATCCCTAACATTGATTTTTACCTCCTTTGATGCTTAATATCATTTTACTGGAAAGAATATGCGTGCTATTGTATAGCATGTATAATTTGATTGCTTTGCAAGGATGTTAAATCGTCACTTTTCAGCTATTTTATGCCTATCAAACTTATTGGGGTGGAAAACTCGAAGAGTTACAGCGAACTGAGTCTTGAAATTTTAACACTCGAGGTACGAATTCGTCTCAGTGGTGTTAGACATTTGGACAGAAATCAACGACCTTAACAACTCGCTCACCGAGGCGCCACTATGTTTTGAGGCCTTCCTAAATATTCCCTAAACAAGAAAGTTGATCAAACCTGCTCACCCTTTTTTACTGTGGATGAACCTGTTTGTTTGAAACCAACGCCTACAAAAGACTCCTTTTCCAGACAGTATTATGGTTGTAGTCATAGATTATTATATGAATAAGCTTTATTTTCAAGATGAATAGAAATATCACAGACGAAAGTGGCACCGACGGGTTAGCATCTACCCCCCCCCCCCCCCCCCCCCCCCCCTATTAACGGCACTCATTGCGAAGCTCGAATCCTAGAAATATCTTAACTTGAAAGCTTCAAAAATGGTGTTGCTTGTCTATGCATGATGTATGATTTTGATCAAGACAAGACAAAAGTCACGGAATGTTCTACCTAGTTCGAAAGCCAAATCAAATGATGTTGTTCTATGAAAATTTTGTTGACTGTTAAATAGGACATTCAGTTCGGATTCCACTTTTCTGTGACACTTTCTCTCTCACATAAATAGAATATACACTTCGGAAGCCATTTATCTGTGAATATTTTGTTCTGTGTTAAATAGAATACTCAGATCAAATGTGACACTACGTTGATATGTAGTGTAAGGTTTAAAAAAATAAACAAAAAAGCATCTTCTTAATGCCATTAAAGAATTTTGAAGTATTAATGGAACTATCAGACATTAATTTATAATACCCACGTGATACTATCCCAAGTTATTAATAAAGAAAAACAATTTATATCAAATGAACCATTTTCTCGTGACTGTCCAGCGTTAGATGTTGTTTCCGTTGAGGTTGCTCCAAATTGGGCCCCGCGTTGAAGATATTTACTCTCGGCTGTTCAAGTACATACAACACACTGCAGGTTTTACAGAGAACAATTAGGCCCCGCACCCCCTAAGACCGGTCCTGACTGTTAATGATGGTCTACATTTGGTTTAGACCAAGGTCTGATGTATACCGGTATTTTGAATACTTATCCTTATAAAAAAAATTCCATTTGTAGATTCTTTGTCTACACCGATTTCTCCAAGTGAACCAATAGCCAGTAGAACTATAAAAAGTTTGTACAGAGATTGTAAGGACCAAAAAGCAACATTAGTTACAACGCAGGAAAAACGTACGTATATATCTTGCTTTTAAAAAAGTTTGAACATTTGTTACAGCATGTGAGAAGTGTTGTGAAGATCTTATTTTCAATCATTGTCTACAGCACGAGACAGAGACAATTGTTTTGTTTGTTTGTTTGATGGTGTTTAACGCCACTTTCAACAATATTTCAGTTATATCGTGGCGGTCAGTTTCATTGGTGGAGGAAACCGGATGAAACCTGAGAAAACCACCGACCTGTCGCAATTCACTGACAAACTTTATCACATAATGTTGTACACCTCGCCCTAATCGAGATTCGAACTCACAACATCAGTGGTGATAGGCGCTGATTGCATAGGTAGTTGTAAATCCAACTACCGTACGTGTAGTGAACATGAACACCTTTTTATGAAAGTTTCAACACTGTCTACAGCATAAGACAAATGTATGTAGATCCCATTTTTTTTATATAGAAAAGTTTTGATCTTAGCTTTTAAAGTCATTAAACTGTCGTTAAAATGTACTGTAATGTGATGGAATTATTTGGAAATCTGTCTTTTTAAAGTGAAGGCACGGAACACGATATTAAGAATTAGGGAGATTCCGACATTAGATTTGTTGATATAATTAAATAAAATGGATTTCTCCAAGGCAGTGACATTGTTATTGATCAGAGAAATTTCGTTTCTTGTATAGAAATTATCACATTTCGTTTGTCTTGATACTATAGTGTTAAGTCTACAATTCAGATAAATGTCGTCTGTAATTAGTGAACAAGAAACGCGCCAAAAATAGCCATTCTTATTTTGACAACAGACATTAACCTCTAGTATCTCCTTGAATATAAATGGCAAAAAGAAATTATGTAGAAAACGAATATTTATTCCTTTTACGTTGGGTCTTGTCCTTATTGGCAGTAGTTTGACATAACCCATCAACATCGAAAATTTCCTGAATATAACTTGAGTAGTAAACGAGTATTTATTAACAAAATAATGATATTTGTCTTTACTGACACCTCCACTTGACTTTGACAAACAACTTTGACAAAAATGGTTCGATCGAACAATTTGTCAACTAATAAGTATTTATTCCAAGAAAAAAATAAGATTTGTTCAATTATTGATGAGGTCTCGTCATAGGACTTTATTTATTTGTGTTATTTCCTGCTGTTACAGTGAGGCATCTCCTTGTTAGTTTGAAGTCCAATAATGGTCTGAACATGAAGAATGATACACAAGCCTACGTTACCAGGCTGCTGGCTGTAGTCATGAAGAAATATGGAGCTACTCCATTCTTTAAAGTAATTGTCAAAAAGAATGGTGATATAACTGTAAGTGTAATCTTAGACATTGAAGAAGAATTTCATGTTTCAGTTTAAATGTCTTAAATTTCAATAAATGTTGTCTTTTATGCTTAAGTGGACTACAAGATTTATGAGTTAGGTGGTGCTGGAAACAACACGAAAACAAAACACAGAAAACAATCAAATAAGACTAGTATTTGATAGGTATATTGTAGACACTAAAGCATTTTACAAGTTTGAAGTCAAGATGACTTCCTTCTAATGGGGATTGTGACGAATTTTATAGAACTGAAGACAGATAAAACTGCCTACAAAATGGTAACTAGAATGTAATGGTTACTGATGGCGGAAATTGGATTAAAATGTAATAAAATACTAAATGTGCCAAAGTTAAGTTCATGTCAATTTACAAAGGGAAAATAGTCAATAATTTAACCCTTTTACAATATTTGAAATCAATAAGTGATGTTTTAGGTTGCAGAATTTTGTCGATATTTTGTTAATTTCTAAAAAAGTAACGAGACAAGTAAAATTGCAAAGGAAAAATGACAAACAAAAAAAAAAGATTTGAAAAAAGCAACAAAAATTAGGATGGGATCAAATGTGAATTGCAGCATATTACCGTGTTTACATTGATCATATAGTGAAATTACTTTATGTATTTTAAATTAAAAGCAATTGCATTAAATGTGGCTTGACAAGACAATAATTGCGTGACAGGTTGAAATTCATTTCAATTTACAAATTAAAGGTTAATGATTTACTAGATTTCAATTTAACACCCAGTCAATAAAGATGAAACACGGAATAAAAAGAATTGAAAGAAATGTTACGTTTCATTAAACAATAGGAATCGCTTGATGGTTTTGGAATTCTGTTTTAAAATTTATGAAAAAAACGAGGAATATAGAGATAAGTGGTTTTATAGAACGTTAGTGATAAAAAGACATTAACCATCTATTCAACATTTCTACTAACTAAAACAAATTTTAAGAAAAGTATCACTTCACTTCAATACTGACGGGTTTTTTCCCAATAATCGTATGTACAAGGGAAAAAAAAAAAAAAAAAAAATATGACAACGTTCCAAATTTTGATTTGCTCGTGGGTTGTAGGACTATTCAATCAAATACCAATATTAATTTATTGCTCCGATGCGCATATTTAATTTTTTTTAGTTGTGGTTGTCTCCAAATAGTTTGAAATGTTACAATACCAAACACTGAAGTACAGAGAACAATAGAAATATAAACGTTAGTTTTACAATAGGCCCTACTTTTTCAAATGAAATATCTATTAATTTCCGAAATAGTGGTTGGAATTTAAATGTAAGATACTTGAAATTTTTGTATTGAACTCAACATTGTTAAAACTACGTGACAATTTTTTTTTTTTATTAATTTCCGAAATAGTGGTTGGAATTTAAATGTAAGATACTTGAAATTTTTGTATTGAACTCAACATTGTTAAAACTATGTGACAAGTTTTCCATGGACATCCAAGGGCCTTGATGATCAAGTGGTTAAGATCGTTTACTTCTGTCCACGGGCCTAACACCACTGACATAGGTTCGCTCCCTGATGTTCACCACAAGTGTTAAGGTTCTCAGACGCCTACTCAAGACTTGAGATTTGGAAAAAGACTGAAAGTGATCATAAACACAAATAACCCACCTACGGAAACCAGGGGACACGAGACCCCCAACCCTGGGAAGATGGACAAAATGAAATATAAGAAGAACTGTAAATCATAGGACGCAACATCATTCTTAAAACATTTCAGACATAATCCTAATGAACTGTTACTCTGGCATTAGCTGTCTCTACTTCATATACAGGTTATCATTACAATTATGATAAGGTGTCAATGGTATACTTGCAGTGTCAGTCAAAAGAAACAAATGTTCTCATATTTTCCAATATGCACATTCCTACAATTACTATAGACCTAGACACTTCTTTTGAATGCGCCATGTATATATTCTTTTTCTCAAGCTCTATGTATTAGTACTATATATATGTAAATTTGCTGAATATTACCCAATCTGCAAAAAGGTTGGGGAGGGGTTCTTATATTTTGGAACTATTTAGAATATCAAGGAGTCGCAGTTGGAAAAAAATTCCCAACTGAATCTGATATCATCAACATTACACGTCAAAATAGAAACCATCAAAGTCATTCTTTTAAATTATACAAAACACAGTAACACTGCAAGAACAAGAACTCACAACATTTTCAAATATCTCAGAAAGACGACTGAAACACTCAAGATGTTGAATGTCAAAATATCTAATCTTCCCTCTTTAACCAGAGATAGTTACTAAACATTTTTATCTTCATTACTTCATTACTTCATTATTTTCAAACGGGCTAGTAACTTCGTGCTTTAATATATTTTAATATTTAAGTCAAATCTATTATTATCACCAGGACTTGACTGACTATTGTCTTGCAAAAAGATTATGTTTATTTTTGAAAAATTCAGGTGATGACTACCTTTAAAATATTATCTTTGATTAAAAATAGACTGAACCATTCTTCGTTTTCAAAGAATCGTTTTTTTCCGATCTAGATCTCTAAACGTAAACTTACAGTAATATAACAAGAATCAATTTGCCTTTACAGGAAACTACTAATTTGATTTCTCAAATTCTTTATCAGAACGTTGCTTCTAATCAGGGATAATTAATCGACGCATCCCGCATCAGCATAAGACACACGCTCATATAAGGCTAATATATTGAACAATCATACACATAAAAATAACAAACTTCAAAGGAAATATTAAAAAGTACAAGACCGTGTCATTTACTGCCTATATAGTCTGCACGCATATCTCACGGCGATAAAAATAATATTGAACTATATTAAGAAAGAACCTTTCATACACGCGAAAGGGCCAAGAAATTACAACCTTAACATAGCTTTAACTTTATTAAGATTTTCTACAATGTTCTACGAAGAACTAAAAATGCAATTATTGTTTTAACTTAATATCATAAATGGATATCTGTCGACATATCTAACAGCAAAAACAGATCACAAAATGGTAAGATCAATAATGAAAAATAATGTTATCTCCAAAGACACGGCATCAATCTCAATGCAATAATAAAATTAATGCTTCTTCATCCTGGAATCAAAAGTTTTACTGCATTAGATGCTTGTACGAAACACGTGGAAAGTGCTCGTTTTTAATAAGGCAATGCTATCTTAATCTGGTGACAAGGTTTCAAAAGCAACGATTCTTCTTCCTGGAATCAAAAGTGTTACTGCTTTAAATGCTTGTATGAAAAAACACATGGAAAGTGCTCGTTTTAATAAGGCAATGTTATCTTAATCTGGTGTTAAGGTTTCAAAAGCAACGATCACAAAGTATCCATGTTTGATCGAGTGATGTTTTCTGAATCCGTTTCCCGTTTTTAATATAATTTACAAAAAGGTGAGTTGAGTTGTATGACTCACTTCATTGATAAGTTCATTGATAATTAATTGAAGATTTGTGTAAAGAGTATATAATGTTTGAAAGCCGACATTTATGCAAATGACTAAATTAACACAACCACGAAGGCATATCAGTTACACACCAATTCCGACAGAAGCTAATCTTTTTTTGCAATATATGTAAATTTAACAATAGGATTGTGTGAAAGTAAGAGACGTTATCCCACGAGAATAAAAATCGATCAAAAAATGAAATATTACAGCATGTTATTTAAAATTTTCACGTCTTTTAACGTTTAAAAAAGCGTTCTGTTAATACATTAAAACAAATCTATGGGAAATGGATAAAAAATCCATTATGATAACATTTTGACAATTATCTGATCATTGTTTAAATAATACGATTAAAGGAGATTATTGAACATCGATTTTAAAATTCTACCTCGCAACATGTGATACTTTTGGAATTTCCTGTTTTTTCCCTACTAGAATGTCATTGCTTCAAGCAGGTGCTGATCAATGGTATTAGTTACTAGTACAAATTTGGAGTATTTATTTGTATATATATATCAGCTGCTGCTATGGGCCATTTGATCAAATAATTCTAAAACTTTAGCAATATGGTTCTCTTGGCATTATGTCAAATGAAATATAACACTTGAAGAAGAACTGTCAATCATAGAACGTACATTATTTATTAAAACATTTCTACAATAATACTAATGAACTGCCATTCTGGTATTACCTGTCTCTACTTAACATACAGGTTATCATTACAATAATTATAAGCCGTCAATGGTATACTTCCAGTGTCAGTAAAAAGAAACAAACGTTCTCACATTTTCCAATATGCACATTCTTACAATGACTGTTTCTTGTGAACAATCCTATTGAGGAGAGGAATTCCATAGGGGGAATATAACATTTTATGCATTTTTCTATTTTTATGGTTTGTAAATATTTTCATGTTTATTGAACAGTGTAGAAAATGAAGAAATAAACACTCTCTGTCGGATCTGTAGAAAATACTGAAAATGAACATTTGAAAAGAACAATGTTCTCGCTGTCTACACTTTGTAGACAGTGTGATGACTGTAAAACCTATACTTTCATTGTTTATCGTAAATGTATTTGGGCTTTCAATAATAATATCGGAAATCCAGTAATGCTTTAAGTCGTTTGCAATAACCACATTATACATCATTTCCAATTCGGCCAGGCCTGTACACGACAGGTGCAATTGGTACAGCAGGAAAAGAAAAGCCTTCTAAAGCGCCTAGTTCGTTCTTCACCGAACTTTTAATATTTTTTGTTTTCTTTATTATATCCGGACTGTGGCTGCACTCCAAGAGAACTACGGAACTGGGTTAATTCAATTTCATCTTTTCTGTTCAGGATTACAATAAAGGGCTAAAAATGGCAATATAATTTTCTTGGTTACGATGACCTTCATTAATATTGTCCTAAAATCAGGTCGTATTTTGAATATTTGATTTCTGTCACTTTACCTACACTTGTTATTGTTGTATATAATGGTAAAAAGAAACGATAAATGAGTACTTAATTACTTTAACAACCATATGCCATATGCACTTCTAATAATTTATAATTACTCATAGTAAGGCGAAGCTAAATCTCTGCAAATAAGAACAAGCGACCAAAGAAAAGATAATAGTAGCTCGATTGAAGCATTCAACACTGCTCTTTGCAAATCCAATATTAATTCTTTAAATCTCTAAAATCAATCGAATATTTTTTATTAATCGTTATGTACAACCGTTTACACAATCTTCAACTTGTTAAATGCAGTCAGTATTTGTAAAAGTTGAAGAACGTGTCTATATTATAAGCAGTCATGTTCGAAAGGAGCTCAAAGGACTAATAATTAAGTATGCAATTAAAATAAAAACTTAGATATCAAATTTAGTGCGCACGACGCATTTCTGGAATAAACTTCATCATGTACGCTCAAAAAATTGGAAAGCCAAATAATTTAAAGCTTCGGGAGCAAGATAATCGAAAGGAGTGAAATTCGATATGCTGTACGTAGATGAAAACACATTTAACATTGATATCTACTCTGCTGAACTCGCATTTCATTCAACATTGTCTGTATTTAAGTCTGAAAATGTGTTGAAAAACATTTAATTTAGGAGGGGGTGTAAAACAAAATAAATATGAGCCTCTTCTAATGGTTATGAAGTAATGCAGTATATTTTGCAGCACAATCTGGTCAATTTAAGGCTCTGGCATAGGTCAGGGAGGTCTGGTATAGTTTAAACTTAGAGATTTAGAATGGATTATGGATTATTGCTGACTTCCACTTCAAATCATTTGTTAGATTATTCCAACTAGAATCGAAATAATGCATGGAAGCCATAGTTTGTATAACGGTTTAACATGGGTAATATTATTTTCGTTGCATTTTATCCCTCGCTGTCATTAGTGATAAAATATTTACGAAAATAATAATATCCATGTTAAAGCCATGAATTATTTCTTAAACAACATATTTGTATTTTACCAGTGTATTCCATTATCTCACAGACACAGAAATTGAAAGAAAATTTATCTTTGAACCCCAATACTCTTGACAATTTGTTCCCATGCGATCATATGTGCACTTAATGCTTTCTTCATATTTTTGCTGTGTTTTTTTTCTCGCTTCCATTTAAATATAATTCATTTCAAAATCAAATTGTATTGTTAATAATTGTGATGCACTCATAATGTGAGCCTGTTTTGTAATTCTATGACAGTGTCAATATTTGTCCATTTAACATTGGAATACAAACTCGAAAGAATGGATTTATTTCCTTAAGCTGACGTGTGTTGTATCCAATACTTTGTCACCAATATAATGATTCCATTTAATATTCAATTTCATAATTGAAATATCCGACATTTATGATAGTAAATCCTGGAAATCATTGATAATTATAGAATCGGATTGTTGTACATCCGGAATCGAACTCTCTGGTAATGACCGCCTATAGCGTTGGCACGTATTATAATTTCTAAGTCATCAGAATTCTTGATTTTTTAATTTATATTCATACATCCTTATTCATTTCTTTTTTTGTTATATCTAAATTTGCATTATAAACGAGTCTGATTGTTTATTGGGTATTATTCTTGTCATTGTGCTCGACAACATTTGAAAGATCGTGTTTTTGTTGTTCAAGCTAAACAGTTTGCAACACAGGTCCACCGTGACAACGATATATTGATATGAGCATTCTATTCAATATTCCAGCATAGTTGTACTATAATTAACACTTTAGATACAATTTCAATCTTCATCAATAAATATATAGGCTTTAAATTGATAATAAAGTATTTCACAAATCCTACTGACAAAGAAAACAAAGAGAATAAGAGAAATCGCTAACTAGGAGTTAGAAATGATATAGAGTTTCCTTTATTACAAATTTATATCATTTGTCTGTAATATAAAAGTCATTATTAGCTTGTTGTCAAGTAAAACAAGGTTAATAGGCCGAAACAGGCATTGTAATGAAGTCCAATTCCTTGAATCTATCTCGAGAACAGCAAGCTTACAAGGACGAAACGGGCATTCTAATGAAGGCCAATACCTTCAATCTATCTGGAGTAAAACAAGTTTGCAAGGTTAAAACAGGCATTCTGATGAAGGCCAATACCTTTAATCTATCTAGAGTATAACAAGTTTACAAGGCTAAAACAGGCATTCTGATGAAGGCCAATACCTTCAATCCATCTGGAGTATAACAAGTTTACAAGGTTAAAACAGGCATTCTGATGAAGGCCAATACCTTTAATCTATCTGGAGTATAAGTATAACACGTTTACAAGGTTAAAACAGGCATTCTGATGAAGGCCAATACCTTTAATCTATCTCGAGTATAACAAGTTTACAAGGTTAAAACAGGCATTCTAGTGAAGGCCAATACCTTCAATCTATCTAGAGCATAACACGTTTACAAGGTTAAAACAGGCATTCTGGTGAAGGCCAATACCTTCAATCTATCTAGAGTATAACAAGTTTACAAGGCTAAAACAGGCATTCTAGTGAAGGCCAATACCTTCAATCTATCTAGAGCATAACAAGTTTACAAGATTAAAACAGGCATTCTAGTGAAGGCCAATACCTTCAATCTATCTAGAGTATAACAAGTTTACAAGGCTAAAACAGGCATTCTAGTGAAGGCCAATACCTTCAATCTATCTAGAGCATAACAAGTTTACAAGGCCGAAACAGGCATTCTAGTGAAGGCCAATACCTTTAATCTATATGGAGTATAACACGTTTACAAGGTTAAAACAGGCATTCTGATGAAGGCCAATACCTTTAATCTATCTCGAGTATAACAAGTTTACAAGGTTAAAACAGGCATTCTGATGAAGGCCAATACCTTTAATCTATCTGGAGTATAACACGTTTACAAGGTTAAAACAGGCATTCTGGTGAAGGCCAATACCTTCAATCTATCTCGAGTATAACAAGTTTACAAGGCTAAAACAGGCATTCTAGTGAAGGCCAATACCTTCAATCTATCTAGAGCATAACAAGTTTACAAGGTTAAAACAGGCATTCTGATGAAGGCCAATACCTTTAATCTATCTGGAGTATAAGTATAACACGTTTACAAGGTTAAAACAGGCATTCTGATGAAGGCCAATACCTTTAATCTATCTGGAGTATAAGTATAACACGTTTACAAGGTTAAAACAGGCATTCTGATGAAGGCCAATACCTTTAATCTATCTCGAGTATAACAAGTTTACAAGGTTAAAACAGGCATTCTAGTGAAGGCCAATACCTTCAATCTATCTAGAGCATAACACGTTTACAAGGTTAAAACAGGCATTCTGGTGAAGGCCAATACCTTCAATCTATCTAGAGTATAACAAGTTTACAAGGCTAAAACAGGCATTCTAGTGAAGGCCAATACCTTCAATCTATCTAGAGCATAACAAGTTTACAAGATTAAAACAGGCATTCTAGTGAAGGCCAATACCTTCAATCTATCTAGAGTATAACAAGTTTACAAGGCTAAAACAGGCATTCTAGTGAAGGCCAATACCTTCAATCTATCTAGAGCATAACAAGTTTACAAGGCCGAAACAGGCATTCTAGTGAAGGCCAATACCTTTAATCTATATGGAGTATAACACGTTTACAAGGTTAAAACAGGCATTCTGATGAAGGCCAATACCTTTAATCTATCTCGAGTATAACAAGTTTACAAGGTTAAAACAGGCATTCTGATGAAGGCCAATACCTTTAATCTATCTGGAGTATAACACGTTTACAAGGTTAAAACAGGCATTCTGGTGAAGGCCAATACCTTCAATCTATCTCGAGTATAACAAGTTTACAAGGCTAAAACAGGCATTCTAGTGAAGTCCAATACCTTCAATCTATCTAGAGCATAACAAGTTTACAAGGTTAAAACAGGCATTCTAGTGAAGGCCAATACCTTTAATCTATCTAGAGTATAACAAGTTTGCAAGATTAAAACAGGCATTCTGGTGAAGGCCAATACCTTCAATCTATCTAGAGTATAACAAGTTTACAAGGCCGAAACAGGCATTCTAGTGAAGGCCAATACCTTTAATCTATCTCGAGTATAACAAGTTTACAAGGTTAAAACAGGCATTCTGATGAAGGCCAATACCTTTAATCTATCTGGAGTATAACACGTTTACAAGGTTAAAACAGGCATTCTGGTGAAGGCCAATACCTTCAATCTATCTCGAGTATAACAAGTTTACAAGGCTAAAACAGGCATTCTAGTGAAGGCCAATACCTTCAATCTATCTAGAGCATAACAAGTTTACAAGGTTAAAACAGGCATTCTAGTGAAGGCCAATACCTTTAATCTATCTAGAGTATAACAAGTTTGCAAGGTTAAAACAGGCATTCTGGTGAAGGCCAATACCTTCAATCTATCTAGAGTATAACAAGTTTACAAGGCCGAAACAGGCATTCTAGTGAAGGCCAATACCTTCAATCTATATGGAGTATAACACGTTTACAAGGCCGAAACAGGAATTCTAATGAAGTATAATATCATGAATCTATCTCAAGTATAACACGTTTACAAGGTCGAAACAGGAATTCTAGTGAAGGCCAATACCTTCAATCTATCTCAAGTATGACAAGTTTAAAAGACCGAAACGGACATTTTAATAACAGCGAACACCTTGTGACGTACGTCGAGTAAAGCAAGTTTACAAGAACGAGGCACGCGTTCTAACGCAGGAGAATACCATGTAATGCACATCAAGTAAAACAAGTTTAATGATAGATAGAAGTTATGATAAGATAAAAACACAGCAAATTTTTATTATTGTAGAAGTTTTAGAATATTTGCTTGTATTGTTATTTCTGCTAGTTTTGAGTGTAAGACTGTATTGTTGAAAAATTGGACTTGATAGTAAGCAAAGTCGCCTAAAATGATTTTTGAAATGGTGGTAGACTATCAATCTGCTGGTTGGGGACTGAATACTTACGATGGATCTAAAATGTATTTAAAAAATATACATTGTACAAAAATGTATTTCACAGAGAAACAACTTACTTCACGTATGCTATTATATTTCCTACATTGTATCTCTTTCAGATAACCAACAGATATTCCAATGATTTGATTGGAGAATTATTTGACCATGGGGTAGAAATCCCGAGTTTCCGGTACTTAATGCCAGCTGACTTTTACTTTAGATATCCATCTACAGACAAGGTAATGGAATTTTGTTAACTCTCAATTATACAAAAAAGTTTCAATGTTTATAAGAAAAATTGCATATTTTTTTTTATGAATTTGTATATTATATGTATAAAGAATATCTGCCATAACTTTTATGGAGCATGTTTGTATATACTGTTTGTCATTTGTTTATTACGTCATGTTAATTAACATTATTTTGTTATATTTAACCTCATGTTACACGTCTGGGTGTTTTCTCAATAAACTAAACTAGAGACTACGCCGAGTAATATAATACCCGATGTCCCAACCCAGAAAAAAACCACAGATGAAAGATTTAAAATGTTTTTGTTAAGTTACTGTACACCAACAATAGTTTTTTTTTATTATACATGTATTTGAAAAATCATGATCAATTGATATATCAAAGTGTGCTTACAAATATACTAGTTTACCAATGAAATGGATAACTCAAATGAAATCTCATTTATTGTAATTTGTGATGTTTGTATTTATGTAATTGCTTGAAAAATAATTCTTTGGAACGTTAAATGTAGTCCATGAGGTCAAAATTCCCATCGTCAAATGAAATAGATTTTTTTTAATGGAAACTAACACCAAAAACGACGTCATTTTAGCATGTCCTACTATGATTTTAACATGCTGTATTAATTCCCATCGTCATATCAAATAAATTTTTTTTAATGGAAACTAACACCAAAAACGACGTCATTTTAGCATGTCCTATGATTTTAACGTGCTGTATAATGGTCAGCTTTATTTTATTTTGTCTTATTGATTACACAGTCCCCACCAGTATGAAAATACAAACATGTAAATAACATGAGTATCAAAATACTCTAGTGACTTCAAGATACATATTCTGTTGGGGAGAGACTAATACAATTAATTAAACAGAAAGCACCTGCTATAAGTGTAATAGAAAATTGGGTACATCTTCTTCTGTACAAAAGAAAGCTCAATGTGGACTTGCTAATACGAAGTAGCCATACATCAACTGTTCACATGAAATAAGACAAATGAAAGTTGGGATAGCTTGACATCATAATATGGATTACTATGACAAATTAGAAGTTGACACGAACCCAACATAGAACTTTTTATTTTTTATTTTATCAATAAAACAACAAGGAACCCTCGCTTTGTTCTTTTCCAAATAGTTAACTAGAATTAATATGAATCACACGCTAAATGTTGGTTCAAAACGGCCGAGTTAAGGTATATAAATAAATAAATAAATAAATAAATAAATAAATAAATAAATAAATAAATAAATAAAAATCTTTATTTAGAGAGAGTAACTTATTTGGATTATACCAATTTTCAATAAGGCTCTCTGAAAACAATACATAAGTACATGGACATAGATATCAGCAAAGTATATATAACACAATAACATATTCACATATTTTAAATAATATAACGCAAATATTTTAAAAAAAATAAAATAATAATCAATTTATCAAAAATTTAATAATTTGTAAGAGTTTTTGAATTCAAATACAGTTTTCGAGGTTTTAATTTAATTTGGTACTGAGTTCCATACTTTTGGCCCACTAAAAGAAAAACTTGATTTGTACAATTCAGTTTTTGGTTTCGGAACAAGGAAATTATCTGATGGTGAAAATCTAATATCGTATGACTCCTTGTTATTTGCAGAAACAATAAGATTTGATAAATATTCCGGGGCTAATTCATTTTTAGATTTATACATTAATAATTGATAAAGCCTTGTGATAAAGTATTATTTTCATAATTGGAGCAATCCCACATTCCCGAAATAGTTCACTAGATTGTTTTTTAAAATCGTGCTCATCTAGAATAATTCTTGCAGCCCGTTTATGCATAGTTTGGAATTAACATATTCCTTGAATATGCAGCATAACAAATAATTGATTGATTCAGAGACATAAAATTATATGTCTCTGATTGATTTAAGTTTAAAAATTGACTTGAGAGAGAGAGAGAGAGAGAGAGAGAGAGAGAGAGAGTCCTTCGTCTGCTAGCTTCAGATGTTGTGGCCTTTATTTCTATAAATTCTTTCTCTTATTTTCGGTGAAAATAAATCTGTATTTTTATAGTTTTTTTTCCATTTTGTTATTTCTATAGATCGTCCCTTTTATTACATTTTGTATTTCTATAATATTCTTATTATTTTTTTTATTTATTTAAATGCCACCTTTCTTATTTTTATAATACCTGGTTATTTTCAGGTGATGCATGCATATGAATACTTCTTGTCTAATTCGTTAATGTCTGTGTTTGGTAATGCTACATACAACCCAGATGTCGATTTTCTACTCCTTTCAGCTAGTGAAGTGTACCAGTTTGAATTATCTTTAAATCAGGTATTTAATTATTTATAAGTATTAATGACATCACTTTATTGATAATAGCGTAATTAGGGTTGACTAGAATAATTAGGATGATTCCATTTAATTTAATTAATTGAAAAGTTAATGTCATATCTCGGAATACTTGTACTAGAAGTAGATGAATGTAGGTAGTCATTGGACAGAGTGTTGTAGTAGAAGAAGCAAGTTTCAATAAATTATCAATAAAATATGCACATCTATTGTAAACTACTTGCATTGAATTCTCAAAATATGATGTGACTGAACATGAGAAAAAGTATCATTTTACACATGTGTTAAAAACTTAGGTTCACGAATAGACCTTAATTGCTGTTCATCGTGTGGCAGTTACTTATGAATTGACAGTTTGTAGCATAACACGCATCATCATACGAATGAGAAACGTCTCTAACCTGTAGTTTAACAGTGCTGCCTTGTTCTGTATAGGAGAATGTCCAAGTAACTCTCCATTCCTTAAAAATAATGAAGCCGAGGACCCGAAGAGGCCGAAGCCCATTGTTTTTAAGGAATGGAGAGATACGAGGACATTCTCCAACTTAAAATCCACCCATTGTACTTTATTAATTTTATTAATTATTAATCTTGTATAAAAAAAAGTCTGTGTATACATGTAGTATCTAAAGTACAAAGTATTAAATTGTTTGCCCCTTGTGGGACCTTAAAAGTACAAAGAGAACAATAACTCTCCATTCCTTAAAAATAATGGAGAGTTTTGACAATTAATTTACATCACAGATGGATTTTTATGTTAATAAATACTATATTTGGCATGACATTCAATAGGTAACCTCTATAATTATACCAACCGTAATCACGTGTATTTCGTTATTTCTTAAGACATTTTTCAAGGCGTCATAATATCGATGAATACTTACTAATAGATAGGAATATAAAGTAAAACTATAGGTCTAAACATTGTACAGTTATTATATATTATATACATTTATGTATGAAATTTACATTTCCTAAGCAATGTTATTTATTGTAGCTAAAGCCAATCTCCCTCCAGCATAGGTAACCTTTGCCGACTTGCCTATTCTGTTTACTTGCTCCCAAAGATTTTGTAGATTATTTGGCTTTCCCTTCTTTTTACTATGATGTGTTATTCCAAAAACGTACTGTGCGCGCTAAATTAGAGATATACGTTTTTATTACAACACGAGCTTTACTCTGTAACACTTATTTTTGTATTAATTAATTTACAGGTTTGGTACTCAGATGGTGGAGTCAACTATTCAGAAGAAATCTCATTTTGTAAAAATAGAATGAGTATATTAACATTACAGAGAACGTATCCTGGATATAAAATAAACTGGATTTTATTCTTTTCAATTCTGTTGGATAAAACAGTGGATGAAAGTTTCGAAATTTGTCACGCTGACTTAGTTTCCGATATCTCTTCTGTAATATCAGAGGCTAAAATAGAATTAATAACAAGTTATATTTTAACTCATACTTTTATCAATACTGATTTATATAAATATGTGTATAGACATTTCCCTAAATTTCTTAAATCAACAAGTGTTTATAAAACACCAGAAAACAATGATTCCTACTGTATTTCATTTTTATCAAAGTACTTTCCACTATCATCAATATTTTTATCAAATCATAGTTCTTATTTTGAGACTCTTTCCAAGAGATTGTTTTTAAATATTAAAGACTCGCTGGTACAGACAATACAGGGATTGTACTGGATCCCAGAACTACAGCGGAGTAACATAATTACACATACACAACTCGTTAATCTGTCTTTTAGTTGGAATAAAAATTTCTTCCAAGACTATACCTATATGACAGATGACTTTGAAGAAAATATTATTGGATCTATAGAGAGTAAACATATATCAGATATGAAAGGAATTCATATTGTGTCACCTTTTGATCAAAGTGTTTCATCGTTCAATTCATGGAATAGTGAAATAGGTAAGTTATTGTAGTAAGAAAAGAAACAAAAGTTAACTAATATCACTGTCTATTTGAAATTAGATGTTTGTTGGACCCCCCTTTTTAAAAACTATTTTTGGCAATGAACTAACAGCTAATGACATCCCGTCAATGGCGCAATATACATTACTTTGGAATTTGATTTAAATGGAAAATGTTTTTTTTTAAATAACATTCAAATTCAATTAAATCATACATTTGTATAGAATTGATACAATGCACTATTTATGCAAAATAAATATAATTGTATTTTCATACTAAATAAATAGCAGATATATCTATGCAAAATAAATATCCTATACATTTATACAAAATAAATATATACATTAAACGCTTAAACATACTAAAGACATAAACATAAACAAAGCGAAGAAGACAGACAGTGCAATGTCAAAAGAGGACAAAAAGTCCACACACAAAAAAAAGACTACACAAAATATTGAAAAGAGATTGAGCAACACGAACCTCACAAAAAAACCGATGTGAACTCGGGCACTTATTCATACAAAGTAGATAGCATTCATATTTATGCAATGTAAATTTCGTACACATTTACACAAAATAAATATCATACATATTTGAAAATGAAAATTATAATTCCCATCTTTTGCTTTATTTTATAGTTGAATGTAAACTGCCAAATTACCATTACTAAAGGACACACATATTATGATATTTACTAAAGGACACACATATTATGATATTTACTAAAGGACACACATATTATGATATTTACTAAAGGACACACATATTATGATATTTACTAAAGGACACACATATTATGATATTTTATTTTAGATATATCTTCGTTAAGTTTACAAAGTCCTGTATTTTATAATTCGTCGACTGAAACGATACTTTATGGTTCAGTAGGAGGAATAATATCTCAAGCTATAGCTGAAGTCTTTGATATAAAAGGTAAGAATACATACAAAAGTCAAATAAATATAACAAACATTACTCACGGAAAGGACCGGATTATGACTTTTTGGGGCCACTAGGCTAATGCAATTATGGGGCCCCTCAGACGGAGCCACACTCTAATTTTCCCGCACCCGTCTTCGATACGATATTTTTTACTCATGATATATTTTATTGGACAATTACATAGGCTTGAGGCCCCCCCATCATTTAGGGACCATAGGCTGCAGGCTATTCTAGCCTATAGGATAATCCGGCCCTGCTCACAGGACAATTAAAACAATAGTATGAAAAACTCATATTGAGAATGTCCACAAATGATTCTACCATGTGTATTAAATATTTTTGCAAACCTTACTGACATTGGGGTAATAATATACATTTATTTCCCTTGCATAAGGGAGATATGAAGATTTGTTCACCAGAGAAAAGTCAAATTTCCCGAGGATTATTTCGAGGGTGAACACATTTTCATATCTCCCTTTATGCAAGGGAAATGGATGTTTTATTCCACCAGGCCAACGTTTTGGTGAATTCTGCCAAATGAAATCTGTTGGTCATCTTTGTTTACAAGATTATTATTTCGGAACATCTCTGGAGTTATCCCGTTATATGATCAAAGCGTTAAATCTTGAGAATTTCGAATAAGGGAAATACGATGTTTTGATAATTGTCACGTGGGATTGTTTCGACCAATCGAATTTCTATATAAGTAGAATAAATATTATAGAGTGGAATAATACCCTTTGGCTCATGGCTTTTCACATATAATAATATTAAATCTGGTGTAACATTTTTATCTCTGAAAGGGTTGATGCTTAAAATTATATAATTTAAGACATTAACCCCCAAAAATATAGCCATTGTCTTAGTTGTCAATGATTGAATTGCAGCGATTGATCGTTGTTTAATTGCAAATTAGCAATTGTCAGCAATATTGTGAATAGAACAATTTACTTTTGCGCACTCTAAGTATATATGTATTTGGTCTTGTCCATTAATGTTGTGTGCTCTGCAGCAACAATGCACATTTTATTGTTTGGTTTGACCTGACCATTTATCGATCCTGTGTCTATCACACTCTAGACGAACAGGGTAAGCCTTACACTACCAAACAGTTAGAGTTGCAGGCTAGATATTTTATAGAAAACTAAGCTGAAACAAAATAATAAAATGTAAGCTGTCTTCACTTGGTTTATACATAATATTTCATGAAAAGGGAAATTGTCTATTCTCGGAGGTACATAATGATTCAGCTAATACATTATAACAAAAGAAAGGCATAGTTCTATATATTATATTTATTCACGAAAAAAATGCTGTTTGTACTGGCTTAAAATATTACTTAACAATTTTGTTACTTATTGGGTGTCTCCGGTTGTAACTTGATAAATTGCTCACATGAAAGGTGTTTTAGATGATTGACTACAACCTTAGAGGGAGAAAAATCGATTTAATAATCTTTTTAGTAGCTATTGTCACTAATGTTATTTTTTTTATCTTTGATCTTCTTTGATGTATCCTATGATGCATTATCTGATGTCGGATCTCAGTATCTTTCATTGTAGGATTAGTAGTTTTAATGTTAATTTTTAATGCTTCAAAAAGATGCTTTATGTACTTAACCGGATGCTCTAGGAACGGTCACTAATATATCTAGAAATCTAAGAATATATAGTAATACAGTCAAACCTGTATTAAGAAGTCACCTTTAGGGGAAAGAAAAAGTGGCCTTACAAGACAGGTGACCTCTTAAATAAGGTTCAGTTCATATGAACTTGTCTATGATAGGACAATAATTAGGTGACCTTTTAATACAGGTGACTGCTTAATAGAGGTGACCGTTTGGGAAGGTTTGACTGTATATCTTATTGACAATACATATTAATGATAAAATTTTGACATTGTTTTTTTTCCAGCTCTTTTGTCTCATTTTCTGAGTGGAACCATAGATCAAACAGTAGCCTTTACATTCGCCCACCATTTCCAGTGTTTAGTTGATTTCTACAATTCCTACAAATATTCTAACGATCAAGGAACGACAATCCATGTAAGTATAATCCCACAACCTAATGTAAATTGTTTATGGTGTACTAGGAACAGAAAATATTAGAATATTCTACTGTCATCGATTAGCAGATTAACAGTAATTTAGAGTTTCATAAATTTTAAATATTGAATTTCAAATTTCTATATCACTTATAAATTGCTTTAATAGGAATTCCATTATTTCTGTATAAAAATATGTATTGTATTAAATTATGTATAGTATCAAATTGAGCATGTATCATAATGATTGATAAATACAAAACAAATCTTTTGTTTCGTTACAGGTTCGTGGAGATTTAACAAAAAGTAGTAATTTCAGAGATATTCTTTCCATACATTTGGCACAGAGAGTAAGTTGTACAAGATGTTGACCTGGAATATATTAACAGTATTGATTCATTAATTCAAAAATAATCTTTTGTTACCACACAATCTAATGAATTTGGTTGGTTGGCTTTATGGAGTTTAACGCCACTTTTAACAATATTTCAGTTATATCGTGGCGGTCAGTTTTATTGGTGGAGGAAACCGGAGGACCCGGAGAAAACCACCGACCTGTCACAAGTCACTGACAAACTTAATCACATAACGTTGTACCCTCGCCCTGATCGAGATTTGAACACACAACATGAGTGGTGATAGGCACTGATTGCATAGATAGTTGTAAATTCACCTGCCATACGATCACGGCCACGACGGCCCCTACACAATCTAATGAAATCCAATCAACAATGATTTGCATTAGCCCTGTGTGGGTCCGGGGTACTACGAATAGGCCCACAGCACCCTCTTGCTTGTCATAGAGGCCAGACTAAATGAGGCGACACGCTTGACGTGTGTTGCGACCCGTAATGGTGGAGGATGGGATCCTGGTGGTTGAAACACACCTCTTTGGCCCTTACTTCACCTAGACGGGAGATCGAATGGACACGATTCCATCAATCGGCTGTTCACGTCAAGCCCTTTAACTGATCCTGTTAACACTGTTCGAGTGTATTCCTGTTGCTATCTGACGGAGATCCTCGGAATTCAGGTGTCGTCCGTAATGGTGGGCCATTGTGCATGGCACCTTGAATTTCAAAGGGATCTTGCAGAGGCAGCAGGACAAAACAGAACAATTATAATGTTTTGACCCCAAAGAATGAAGAGAAGGGATCGTTAAAGAAGGCGGTGGCTAATGGGTCAATCGAGTAGTTGATATTTCGAACGGTTGCTTCATTGTGGAACCAGCCCTAATCCGAAGCTTGCGTTCATAGAGAAATTCTACTGTTCGAGTATACCATCCTTGGAATTCCTGATATTTTCCGATGGAGATCCTTGGAATTCAAGTATCGCCCGTGTTGGCACTCCGTGGTGGGTGGGGACAAGGATGATGAACTTTTATACATGGCAACATGAATGCCCCTTTGTGTTCAAAACAGACTCCAAATTTACCAAATCCTAAAAAAGGAAAAGGGAAAGTAGACTTGAAGAAGAAATTGAAGTTTCTGACAATTGGTCCCGGTTTATTGTTTTAAAAAGTAGTGAAGGTGATATAACACTCACTAAATTATCGCCTTTTGTTATTGAAAAAAATATTAAGAGCTGTGCAGGAGAAGTTAAAAATGTCACCAAACTGAAATCTGGCGGTTTGATGATTGAATGCCAACGAAAGCAACAGTCATTAAACCTGCTATCGCTAAAACAGATTCATAATATTGCTATATCTTCCACTTCTCATAGAACTCTAAACACCAGTCGAGGAATCATTCGATACAGAGACGAAGATTTGGACGATCTCACTGATGATGAAATCTGCGCTGAACTAGCACCTCAGGGTGTTACTCATGTAAAACGGTTTATTTCGAAAAGGAATGGTCAGCAAATAAATCTTAACACCTACCTTATTACATTTAATTTTCCCACGATCTTATCATCAATCCGTATGGGCCTTTACAAAGTTAAAGTCAGTCCATATGTCCCGAATCCAATACGAAGCTTTAAGTGTCAGAAATTCGGACATGGTAAAGGTCAGTGTAAAGGGAAACGTAGATGTTTTAAGTGTGCAGTGTGCAGAGGAAGACCACGAGGGCTTCGATTGTAACAATCCGAAGTGCTCCAATTGTGGTCAACCTCATATGGCGTCATCTAAAGATTGTCAATATTTTCTCAAAGAAAAAGAAATCCAAAAGATCAAATCAGAAAGAAAACATTTCATACCCTGAGGCACGCAGATTCGTCTCTGCAGCGAATGATTCACCTGCACAAAAATCATATGCCAGTGTCGCTAATCGTGTTTTCAATACAGTTGAAACTCAAACAATGTTCACCTGGATTGAAGACACGGAAAAACCAACACGACTGACTGTTAAACCAAAGGAAAAGATTATTACTCCATCAACAAAGAAATCTACTTCTTCTCAAACTGCCACCACTTCAAATACAGTGAAAACTTCAGTTTCTTCTCCATGTTCTACTATGCAAAAAATTCTCAACAAATCTTCAAAAAGTCAACATTCCAGAGGTCCTCCACAGGATGATGGAAAATTGACAAAGGTCCACAATAAATATGGACATCTTGAGGACTCGGAGGATGAATCCGTATGGAATCTTCCTCCGGATGATTCACCATCTCCTTTGGATGAGTCGCCATCGGAAACGATGAGATCTCCTAGTAGATCTTCGAAGGGAGGTCGGCGGAAAAGTTCCCAACAGAAGCAAAGCTTTTCCCCGATCCGACACCCATGATGGCTCCGATCATCCAATGGCATTGTCGAGGTCTAAAGGTTAATTTTATTGAAATTACCTTACTGGTCCAAGCCTTTCTACCAGTTCCATTTTGTCTTCAAGAGACACATTTAAAAAAAAATTATAATATTAATCTTAAAAATTATTCCATGTACAGCACTTATGTAGATGAGGATGAACGAGCTGCAGGCGGCTCAACAATCCTCGTTCGAGATAACATTTTACAGTTATGTTAATCTCAACACAGATCAGCAGGCTGTTGCTGTACCATCACTTTAGATAAAACGATAACCTTTTGTTCGGTTTACATACTACCAAATTCAGCACTCGGTTTAGTCCAACTCAAACATTTAGCTGATGAATTACCTACCCCGTTCATCATCATGGGCAACTTCAATGGACATAGCCCCTTGTGGGGTAGTAAAACAACCACCGACAAAGGCAAAAAACTTGAAGACTTTCTCTCCCAGGAAGGATTATGTATCTTTAACGACGGTACTGATACATATTTACTTCCTGGGAATGGGTCTTATTCAGCTATTGATCATTCTGTTACTGATCCATCTCTTCTTCTAGATTTCTCATGGAAAGTCCATGACGATCTTTGTGAGTGATCATTTCTCCATTATTCTAGAAAGCTTAAATTCTACTGTAGGTGAAAGACCTACACGGTATAAATTTGACAAAGCTGACTGGCTCCTGTACGAACACATGTACAGGGAACAATTTCAAACGGAAATGATCCGAACTGCCACCGATCCAATTTTGAAGTTTAATGAAACAGTAATATCAATAGCTGATGAGACTATACCAAAGACCTCGACAAATCCAAAACACCCAGGTAAACCATGGTATAATGATGAATGCAAAGATGCCATCAAAAATCGTAAAAAGGCCGAACGACGGTTCGGAAAACATCCAACATCGGCAATTTCCGCATCTTCAGGGCGAACGCTAGAAGAATTTTGAAACAAAATCGGCGCACTTCCTGGCGTAATTTTGTTTCTAAATTAAATTGCCATACACCGATGAATAAGGTTTGGAATATGGTACAAAAAATTAAAGGCAAAAATAATAAAGCAAACGTCCATCACTTAAAAGATGGACATGACACATTAACATCTGAACAGGACATTTCAAATAAATTAGGCCAAACTTTTCCAAAAAATTCTTCTACCCAAAATTACCATCCAGAATTTAAAAAATCTAAAAAGCAAAAGGAAAAAACTAAATTGAATTTTAAGTCAAAGAAATTGGAGGAATACAATCCGTTTTCGTTAGATGAATTGAGAAAATCGTTGGATAAGGCGCATGACACTGCATATGGCCCCAACGATATCCATTTCCAGCTTCTCAAACATCTTCCAGAATCGGCACTCCAAACTCTTTTAGAGCTCATGAATGACATTTGGGAAACAGGCGACTTGCCGTCAATTTGGAAATTAGCTAATGTCATTCATATTCCAAAACCTGGTAAAGACCATTCCGAACCGTCGAAATATCGCCCTATTTCAATAACTAGTTGCGTGTGTAAAACCATGGAACGGATTCAGTGGCGGTCAGTTTTATTGGTGGAGGAAACTGGAGGACTCGGAGAAAACCACCGACCTGTCGCAATATACAAATACAGTGCATACATATACATTTCATGCGAAATTATTGGCCTCTAGGATGATAATGTTCCTGTGGTGTCACGATGAAACAAAGCAACCATAATGATTAGTATGCTTGCCAGGAAATCGGTAAATCTCGGTATCAAAATAAGATGAGAAGAATAAGATATTTGGTGATCTGCTGGTTGACATCACACAGGTATCAACCTCACGTCTTTCAGATAAACACCCCATGCAGTAATATTTGGCATGCTGGTTTGAGGTATTCGAGATAAGCATTGTATATAAATAATATGCAATCTATGTATTAATAATTAGGAAAAATAGGATATAGAACTCAAACCAATAGTGAATGTGAAAGGCATGGTGAAGTATTAAATAGTCGCTGTTATTTCTAAAACATTTTAGTTCTCTGTCTTGTGCTCAACACTGACCGTGTCTCTAGATGGTCCATTCTTGATTGCCCCTTCGGTATTCTCTAACGTTTATTTATAGTTTCTCTGGATTGTCCATTCTTGATTGCCCCTTCCGTTTTCTATAACCTTTATATTATCTGTAATGTTATTGAAACTAATAAATAACAGGTGAACTTAATAATATGTATTATTTGTTTTTTTCCAGACATTTCAGAAAAGTCTTCCGTTAGGTAAATTTCCAGAGTTACCCGGTGTAAATTATACAAACAGCCAAATATTTTTCATATCTTATGCACAGGTTTGTAGTAGTAATGGCAGTGCTAATGCTTATAATACACCATGTTGTCTGGTTGTAATAACAGATCGCAAACTATGCCCACGTGGGAAAAAATAATTTAAGATACATTGACCTTGCTGTAATAAAATGAAAAACAAACACACTGTCGGAACAGGTCTAAAATGTCACCGAAAAATCGTAGAAACAGGCAAAATCGATACGCCCAACACACATATACATAACTGTACACTTTCCTGGCTTGTAACAGGCACTTCAATAAAAAAAAATGGCGGGATTAAACTAGTTTTATAGGCTTACTCTCCCTTCATAGTGAAATGATTCAATCATATAAGTGTCTACCACATGTGAGTGAATTGCCAAACCTCACATTTAACTGGGCGAGCTGCAATCGAACTTGGAATTTTATACAATGTACATAATATACATTTATTGCATGCTGGTGAGGGAAATATGAAAATTTATTCACCCACGAGTATCATATTCCCCTCGGGCAATTTATTCACCCAAGAGTATCATATTCCCTGAGGGCAACGCCCGAGGGGAATATGATACTCGTGGGTGAATAAATTTTCATATTTCCTGAACCCGCATGCTATAAATGTTTTATTATACCGAATGAAACCAAGAAAACACATACATGTAAAATACTGCTGGCAAACATATTTTAAGTTCACTGGAACGTTGTCTCAGACATTTAAAAACCACATCCATTGTAACGGTCGCCTGCAAGTGATGCGTTCCGAGTGCCTCTGACGTTTTCCTGTCAAAGAACGATAACTCTGGCGGGAAAACCCGCGAGGTTTCCGAGGGGGTGGAATATGATTTTTGTCCTGTATGATCACGTATCCTGATTTGTACCCATTGTCCAATCAAATTAATCTATTTATGGTCATTAACATATGAGGTATAATAATATATTTAATCTTCGTGACACAAAAGTTGTCTAATGTATAATAAGGCCTCATGAATCATTTAAATAGTAGATACCAGTAGTACACAATCTAATTAATGTAAACTTTAAACTAAGATTATGTTTTTATTATTATAAGTGACAATAAGAATGCAACTCACAAAAATATAACCAAGCAGCTGTCAACAGTAGGGTTTAGGTTTCGTTTAGTAGCACCCGAGGTTACCTTATTACAACTTTACAGTAGAAGTATAAATATTGTCCAGTTAGAGCACCATAGATGTTGAATACAGTATTCTGATTAACTATTTCTTCCATTCTAGCTTTTCTGTGAGAAAATAACCCCAAAAGGGATACAGCAATATTATGTCAACAACGAAGAAAGTAAGACGCCATTACCCAATGAATTCAGGTAATCTTGAAGATATTGTTTTACAATGATGTTGTGAGTTCGAATCTCGATCAGAGCGTATGTGATAAAGTTTGTCAGTGACTTGCGACAGGTCGGTGGTTTTCTCTGGGTCCTCCGGTTTCCTTCACCAATAAAACTGACCACCACGATATAACTGCAATATTGTTGAAAGTGGCGTTAAACACCATCAAACAAACAAACAAACAAACAAACAATTTGTATTCTAGTATTGTAGAAACGACTGTCATGTACTCTTGATATTTTCAAGTTCTGTAATTTTTGAAATTTTAATACAAAACGTTACTTGTTATGTTTAGTACAATTTGAGTTCAGATGTAAGTGATTTAAAGTTTAAACAGTGATGGTTATCAATTCCACCAATATCAACAAAACAAACTGTTAACTATGTGTGTAAAGAAATGAATGGATACGAATACATGTATTACAAATTGCATATTGTGATCTCGTATGTGGTTTTATTTATCAAGTAAGATGAAGCGTAACTTTATTAAACAATACTATAAAATATTTGACTTGTAAAATACGCCATTAGTACGCTAATAATATAATAATGAGCCAATGAAATTTACAGTGTTTCGGACATGATAATATGCATTTCCGTCTCTTCCATTCCAAATCTTAATATTTTCCAGAATTAAAGGAATGATGTCCAATACCAGAGAATTTGCAGAAGCATTTAAGTGTCCAGTCAACAGTCCAATGAATCCACAACTTAGATGCCCTCTGTTCTAACATATCTAATACTTTGCAGTTTGTAGCAGTATTTCTTCACCATGCAATATAACGAAGCCAGAATACTAGCAGTTGTTTTCATCAATAATAATTATGAACTGTGTGTGTAAAGGAATGAATGGATACGAATACATGTATTTCAAATTGCGTATTGTGAAATCATAGGTGCTAATGTATTATTCCAAACATCATTTGGTTATCATTTAGTATATTTTATCAGCACACTTCTCCAAATAACCATTGATAATACAATATATAATAATTCAGATTTTGATCTCTCTGCTCTATGTGATAGAAATTTATTACCGGTACTGATTAATCTGTGAAAAACAACTGTGCACAAACAATAATGTCACTGCATTGTACAATGATATATATCCAGTCAACGATCAATCTTACGGGGTGTTGGATCGTTACGGTATAACGATACTATACAAGTAAAATAAATTATAAACGTCTAAAGTGGTTTGTAAAACAACACCAAGTACACAAAACAAAGTGATAAAGAAGTAAACACTTTGTTGAATGACAAAATTTTCGTCCCACCGAGGGACTTCATAAATGTCTAATTGAATAAAATGTCGAACCAATATGGCGACTTTACAATTTCAAAAAAATTTTTGACGGTCAATGTGCGGGACAAAAGAACCAGATGTTACTCATATGAAAATACATACATAAAAGAATAAAAATCCCACATATAAATAAATAAAGATACAACAACAATAATATAAATACACAATAGGGCTACACATTTAAATAAATGTTTAATTAGAAATAAAAATAAAAATGAGACATTATTGGTTAATGTATCAAACAGCACTGTCAAAAATATTTTTGAAAACGGTATGATACCCAAACTCATTCAAAAAACGTCCCACCACAGTGTGGAATATATACTTTGGACCAATTGAGCAAACTGTATGTCCTAATACGACTGGGGTAGACCAACAAAAATAGGAGGCAAGAGAGGATATTACTTTTTCTCATTGATTCCATTCGGTGATAAGGTCTCAAGTTGTCTAATCCAGAAGCTTTCCCTTTCCTGTCTGCTTTTATCATCCCACTTGGGGTTATGGTCAATTATGATGACCTTCAGTTTGCCGAAAGAATCATGGTGGCCCGTTGATCTGAGATGTCTGCCGAATGGAAGGTCAGGTTTGCAGTTTGCATCGCTTCTGTGGCCATTCAAGCGTTTCGGCAAACTGAAGGTCACCATAATTGACCATAGCCCAAGTGGGATGATAAAAGCAGACAGGAAAGGGAAAGCTTCTGGATTAGAAAACTTAAGACCTTATCACCGAATGGAATCAATGAGAAAAAGTAATATCCTCTCTTGACTCCTATTTTTGTTGGTCTATTCCAGTCGTATTAGGACATACAGTTTGCTCAATTGGCCCAAAGTATATATTCCACACTGGTGGGCCGTTATTTGAATGAGATTGGGTATCATGCCGTTTTCAAAAATATGTTTGACAGTGCTGTTTGATACATTAACCAATAATGTCTCATTTTTATTTTTATTTCTAATTAAACATTTATTTAAATGTGTAGCCCTATTGTGTATTTATATCATTGTTGTTGTACTTTTATTTATTTATATGTGGGATTTTAATTCTTTTATGTATGTATTTTCATATGAGTAACATCTGGTTCTTTTGTCCTGCACATCGACCGTCAAAACCTTTTTTTGAAATTGTAAAGTCGCCATATTGGTTCGACATTTTATTCAATTAGACATTGATAAAGTCCCTTCGGTGGGACGAAAATTTTGTCATTCAACAAAGTGTTTACTTCTTTATCACTTTGTTTTGTGTACTTGGTGTTGTTTTACAAACCATTTTAGACGTTTATAATAAACGTCTAAAATGTAGCACAACAACATCAATAAAAATGTTAAAATATAACAAAAATAACTATAAGTCTACAAAAAGACTATAATTATAATCAAATTGACGGATATTTCGCTTGACCGACAAGCTTCATCAGCGTCTCAAATCAGATTTTCACGTGACCATCAGTTATCGTGACGTAAAAATCATAATCTTGAACTTTATATTATTCAAATATATATGTAATCTAATTTATAAACAATATGAAAACAATGAGAAAATGTAATGATGAAATTTACCAAACCAGGCACTGTTAAAATTATATATTTTTATTCATTTCATGTGTCTATGATCCACTGTATGCTAATTTAATGCTTATATTATTTATCCTGACAGATAATATAGATATATATATATTATATATATCTAAGCAAGCATGATCTTTTATTCTTAGTTATAAACAGATAGAGGTCAGCCGGCCAACAGTATTATGTTTTGTTTAATGACTTATTATTAATATATATGATTTGTTACTTTATTTATAATAAAATATATGTCAATTACTTGTATTTTCCAATTTTCCCGAGAAATGCTAAATGACAACTGAATATGTCTGTTAATTGTATTTTTCGAATTACCCGAGACATGGTAAACGAGAACACAACAGTAAGTAAGAACCAGGCTAGAGTAACTTGCAATTGTTGTATGCTTGTAGCTTACTTATAGTTCATTGTAAGGGGTAGATAAATACCTTACAAAAAGTTTGAAGATACAAAAGGGGTAATCAGAAGCCGTAAGTCGAAGACGGTCAGACAATGCAATGGCCAAAAGAAAAATACAAAAGAACATGCAATGATCTGCAAGACATAATACAGAAAACTAGGAGTAAGCAACAAGATCACCACTAAAACCCGGGGTGTGATCAGGTACTCCGGAAGGGTTAGTAGTTCCTGTACCCGTCGTGTTACTCGTGTTACAAAGCTGGTGATAAGTCATGAATGATGGAAAGACCGGATTGTGATTACAGCCGAGGCACAAGTAAGCATAACTATATGTCAACGTATGTGTATCTGAATGTGTACATAAGTAAATACACATTATGATTGTAATGAACGACGGAAAGAAAGTAGACAGCCAGTATTCAAAAAGTCACAACAATACAACCATACAGATAATACAAAAGAAAAGAAAAACAGAATCTCGGACATCATAAACTCTTCCAAACTGTCATAACTGACACACTGTCGTGAAGTCATCAAATCTAAAGTTGAAAGGGTCGTCGTGGTCATGATCGTATAGTAGTTGGATTTATAACTGCCTATGCAATCAGTGCATATCACCACTAACGTCAGGCGAGGTGTATTCGATACAACATTATGTGATCAATTTTGTCACTAACTTGCGACAGGTCTGTGGTTTTCTCCGGGTACTCCTGTTTCCTCCACCAATAAAACTGATCGCCACAATATAACTAAAATGTTGTTGAAAGTGGCGTTAAACACCCTAAGCCTAACTCTAATGTAGAGGCTCGAAAATTCCGTACTGATCAATCAATTCATAATAGTAATGATGGGATACATGTAGAAATAATTATATTTTGGTTTATCGTAACACTTATTTATATAACGACCCGAAGGGGATGGAACTATGTCTTCAACCCTGACCAGTACATGCCATAGTCATTGCTAATACAACATTATTATTATTATTATACTGACTGTTATATGTAGACAAAATATATTGAGAACTATTACAATAAAGAGGTCCTGATATTGGTGACTAATATATTGGATCAGATAGTCTTGAAAATGTGAAATATTCTTTGTTTCATTTAAGGCTTTAAAAATATAAAGATTTTTGAAGTTTGAAATTTAATTAACAACAATAACAAGTATTAAAAAACAGTAACATGAATAATAATGTTGGTGTCCACTATGATAAATTGACAGATTGGATCCGCCCCCTTGCACGTGGACTAGCTATATATAGCTTGACAGACAGCTGAAAACCCAACCTTCCCCGCGTGAAACTGGCATAGTAGATATACTATTTTCGCATAGTATATCAACGCTATATAATTCTTTGTGATATATGCCAAAATATCGTATGAACTTATATTACAGAAGAAATTTACAGAAAGCATAATAATGGACAATAATATGCAGTCGGGAGTATACCAACATTGGTCGTAGGAAGAAATATCAAATGAGATTTTGCTCTAAATATTTCGCTCATAAGTTCTGCGTCTCAGGTATATATTTAAAAAAAAATAACACATAGTGGTATACGTTTTTTCATTTGAATGTCAAAATGGTTGAAAAGTACTCTCATAAAACTCGACAAATATGCTCTCTTGCCTATATTCAATTTTTTGACAATATCATCTTCAGTGTACCTATTGTTGCCCACAATAATACAAATACGAAAATAGACATGACTTATTCTGATATACAAGCTGATTCTAATCACTTGTTGGGTAAGCTTTTTCAGAGTATCCTTGACATTGATGTATTGTCTAACACCACTTTCAACAATATCTGCTTCGTGGGAAAATATACTAGTGTGGAAACCTGTAGGCGGAGAAAACCACTGACCTGTAGCAAGCTCACTGATAACTTGTATCAAATAAAATTGCATAGAGTATACACCTCGTCATGAACTGGAATAGAACACAGAAATGTAGTGGTGATATGCACTGATGGCATGGTATATGCAAAATTAAGTACCACACACTCGCGACCACGACAGCTTAAAATCTGTCAAGCTTCGTCTTTTAAATCTGAAATAATGTAGGAAAGGTTCTATAAAGGTAATAACAAAATTACCGAACTCCGAACAATCTTACAAAGGGAAAGTCAAAACTCATAATTATATAAACAGACAAAATCAGTCAACAACCGGAAAACTGTGAAAACCGTAATGACCCTGACTTGGTACAGGCATTTCTAAAGAAATGGTGGGTTGAATCAGATTTTAAGGCGCCAAACCTCCCGCTCTCATTACGGTTCAAAG
This sequence comes from Bathymodiolus brooksi, assembly GCA_963680875.1. NCBI lineage: Eukaryota > Metazoa > Mollusca > Bivalvia > Mytilida > Modiolidae > Bathymodiolus > Bathymodiolus brooksi. Next base: position 56,741,181 of record OY804579.1, read on the forward strand.
GTTCCGGCTGTCACTGTAACAGTATTTAAATACAGGAACAAAATAGGTAAAATAGTTGTCAAAGCAGTACCATATTCGTTGACGTAAATGTCAAAAATACTTTTACGTCACACATTGACAAAAAAATTATTGACATTTGCGACTTCTTTATCTTTATACATTTTCACTATATGAAAATGCATCGCTTATAATTTTTTCTGCAGAGACGGAATATATTTCGACAAGATATATTATACATTTGTGTGTATGAACACTTATGTTATTTATGTGTCAGTATTATTACACATTTGTGTGATATGTCGCGGCAAGCGTGTTTGAGGAAACGCCATGGCAGGTCACATACGAGCGACCTTATGTCATGAATATATAATGATATGATATGAAAAACACAACTATTACCTTTTAGACCTTGTTCGCAGCATGCAAAGTAATTTAGCAACACTTTCATATTCTCGCAATTGTCATTTTCATTGGATGGTACATAGGGTCACTCGCATGTGACACGTAATGGTGTTTCATCAGATCTCCCACGCCGCGACAAATCAGTAAAGGGGAACAAGTGAGAGATAGGATTTTAAACAGATTGGTATCATGAAGTCAGATTTACATCAGCTTTAGCTTAAACGTCAACAGAGTAAGAACATATATTAGATTATATAATGCGTAAAATTTAATTTAGGTAGATATCTATAATTGTTCACGTAAAAACATATTGTGACAAAATTAATCTTGTAATAATGCCCAAATGAGCTAATTATTCAGACACAATTTCTGCAAAACAATAGCAGAATGATCTTTCGGATAACCGGTTATTATTTTGGTATTTCCCATAAGAGAATAATAATTTGATCACTAGAAAAAACCAATTTGTTTTTATATGTGAATCCTGACGCATTAATATTTTTGTAATATAAGTTGGGTTTTCATTTGTTTTAAATTGAATTTTAGACACTGGAAAAATTAAACCCGAAGATCCTTGGGGTATTCAATAGTACATTGACTCTTCATGTCATGTGTAATTGCTAGTTCTAATGAAGAAAATGTAAACGTATTCCCTGTGGACCTCCACAGAACACGATTCTTTAATTTGTACTTGACTAATATATACTGATGTTGCATGATACATACATATGTATATCCGTGTAGTCAAAGGCCGGAATTAAGAGGTGCGGACCCTATTGTTGTTTTCTGTAAAACCTGCAGTGTGTTGTTGTATGTACTTGAACAGCCAAGAGTAGATAACTCCAGCGCGGGAAACAAATTAGCTTAAGGCCCGCCCTGCATGTAGTATATTGCAATATATAGTATCGAATCGGTCTAAATCAGTGTGTTTGGTGTATGATTGCAGCATACATGTATTGATAAATGTGCGCCACTCATTTTTCTCCACTCATATGACTGACGTTGAGTCTTTAATTATGTTAATAAATATTCTGATTCTTATAGTATAGCTTATGATCAGTGAATCTCTGACGAAGTTGTTCAATTCTGCAAAGACGATTCTACATCGTATATCAATGATTAAGATTATTCTGTTTAATAAGCTATCCATTGCAATGTCTTAGAAGTATGTTTAAACTTTTCACAAGGTCAACCTTTGTCACACTATCCGCATAGTTTGAACCATGTAGAGCAGACGACAATACAAAGTTTTATAACTAACTTATGCGCAATCATAATTTTTGTTTATTAGACAATAAAATATGTTAAACTATAGACATATGTGTAGCTCATATATGTAAATATTAATCTACTCACCACAATGAAAGGCTCGGGTGGCTCAATGAGTTAGGTAGATGGATTACCTAACAACTCACACAAGCCTATCACCACTACGGCATAGGTTCGCGCCCGACTTTGGACATTGCAAAAAGGGTACACACGACTCGCAGGCGCAAGTGATAAAGTTTTCCAGTTGCTTGCCCATGGTCGGTGGTTCTCTCTGGGTACTCCAGCTTCATCCACCACTAAAACTGGTCGCCATGATATAGCTGAAATATTGCTGAAAGTGGCGTTAAACACAATAAATCAAATCAAATTAAATCAAATCACCACAATGACGCTTCATGTAAAATATTGCTGCATTTCTATTGTTGCTTCTGAAGACCAGTTCCTGTGCATTAAAATAGATGTCTACGTTTTTATTAAGACACAACTTTGTAACATATTTACAATATGCCCCCTTGATAAGTCGTTGCAGTCACATTTACAACTATTGTAATGATAAAAAGAAAATACAAATGTTTACATGGACGAATGAGAAATAGATGTACAGTGAGGTGATAATTTCAAATGGGATTTAAAAAAAGTTGTACATTCAAATCTCAATCTAATTTGGTATGTTTCAGTTATCTCCCTTATATCGTATTCCGATGAAACTAACTGGTACATGTGATTGTCTCATGTATCGACATGCATAGCTATCCAGTGCGTCTCCAGGGAGATTCGCTCTCAGTTTGTGTTATCTGGTTATAATACGAAAGCTTGACCGTGGACCATAGTAGGTAACGTGCTTGGGGTGTGCTTGTTTCTCTACACGTAGTAGGTAACGTGCTTGGGGTGTGCTTGTCTCCCTACACGTTAAAGTAGTCTTTTGCAGATTTCAAAATAGAGTAGGCGCATTGTAGCCACTACAATGGAATAATGTTCTATCCCTACCCAACTCTCCATACATTGTAGCCACTACAATGGAATAATGTTCTATCCCTACCAACTCTCCATACATTGTAGCCACTACAATGGAATAATGTTCTATCCCTACCAACTCTCCATACATTGTAGCCACTACAATGGAATAATGTTCTATCCCTACCAACTCTCCATACATTGTAGCCACTACAATGGAATAATGTTCTATCCCTACCAACTCTCAATACATTGTAGACACTACAATGGAATAATGTTCTATCCCTACCGAACTCTCCATACATTGTAGCCACTACAATGGAATAATGTTCTATCCCTACCCAACTCTCCATACATTGTAGCCACTACAATGGAATAATGTTCTATCCCTACCAACTCTCCATACATTGTAGCCACTACAATGGAATAATGTTCTATCCCTACCAACTCTCCATACATTGTAGCCACTACAATAGAATAATGTTCTATCCCTACCCAACTCTCCATACATTGTAGCCACTACAATGGAATAATGTTCTATCCCTACCCAACTCTCCATACATTGTAGCCACTACAATGGAATAATGTTCTATCCCTACCCAACTCTCCATACATTGTAGCCACTACAATGGAATAATGTTCTATCCCTACAAACTCTCCATACATTGTAGCCACTACAATGGAATAATGTTCTATCCCTACCCAACTCTCCATACATTGTAGCCACTACAATGGAATAATGTTCTATCCCTACCAACTCTCCATACATTGTAGCCACTACAATGGAATAATGTTCTATCCCTACCAACTCTCCATACATTGTAGACACTACAATGGAATAATGTTCTATCCCTACCGAACTCTCCATACATTGTAGCCACTACAATGGAATAATGTTCTATCCCTACCGAACTCTCCATACATTGTAGCCACTACAATGGAATAATGTTCTATCCCTACCCAACTCTCCATACACTGTAGCCACTACAATGGAACTCTCCATATCTTTTATAGTGCAAGCCAACAACAGTTTTCCCGGTTTCTACATTCATCAATCATTTCAGTTTTATGATATTGTTGTATTTCTTTTATTGCTGTTAATAGGGAAAACCATTACATTTTCTTCATTAAAATCAACAATTACATTTGACATGGAGCATTACTGTACCATTGACACCTAAAGTGTCTACAATTTGAATTTGAATTTGCTACATGAGTAACACGACGAGTGCCACTAGGGGAGCAGAAACTGCTTATCCTCCCGGAACGCGCGAGTTCATCCCATGCTTTTCGTGGGGTTCGTGTTACTTAATCTTTATTTTTCTGTGTAGTGTTTATTAATCAATGTCCCTTTTGTCCTTTTTCTTGTGGCCATTGTATTATCTGTTCTTCGATTTACGGATTCTGAGTACTCTTTTGGTATCTTGACACTGTCTTTGTTCTCGTCTGAACAATAAGCAACAAACAAAAACATCAACCTTAAAGAAAAGTGTACTTTATCAGAAGAAGGTATTAATATGAATCCATACTTACAATTTACAAAGCAAAGTACTACAGTATTAACAAATCACTGCACGAACCATGATGAATTTATTAAAAAAGATATTATTAGCAATCAGACGCTAACAAAATGGAGAATCACCACTTCACCGAAACACCATCTTATAGAGAAGCACTACGTTGTGACTGTTGATAATCAGATAAAAAGTTCCACCGAACTATCGTAGACTGGTATAACAAACATTAGCAACAAAGCATTCAATTCAACACACATTCATAGCTCTTCATCTAAGAACCATTAGTTAGTCCATTAACTTCAACTAACGTTCATGCCGGTGCCCCATCATTTTCATAGCACCAAGCGAAGAGCGACATTAATTTGCATTGTGAGTTCGAACTCCATTCATGGCGAGGTATACTCGATACAACATTATGTGATAAGGTTTGTCAATTACTTGCGACAGGTCTGTGGTTTTCTCCAGGTACTCTGGTTTCCTCCACCAATAATACTGACCATCACGGTATAATGGAAATATTGTTGAAAGTGGCGTTAAACACCATAAACCAACCATTAATTTGAATGACATATTGTCGTGATGACAGAAACGATTTTCGGGTGATGTTTTTAAGTAATAAGTAAAACATATTTTTATTTTATATTTTCAAAACGGTATATTTGGCATTAATGTGTTTTGTCTTACATATTCCCCTTTGTAGGTCGAAAAAATTACTATTACTTATAAATAATTACTAATAATGTAGCACACGTTACAGCTATTCAATCCATTTCAACAAATGATCAAAAACATAGAGGTAAATAACTTCAAATAAGTAAAACATGTTTATTTTAAGTTGGTGCAGGAACTGCTAACCCTTCCGAAGCACCAGAGTTCACCCCCGGTTTTTACTAAGGTTCGTGTTGTTCGATCTTTAGTTTTCTGTGTAATGTTTTGTAGATCGTTGTTTGTTCTTTTGAGGGATCTTCAAGCTTTTCTTAAGCTGTAATTATATTTTATAGAATATTTTTCAAGGTTCTGTGAAATTTATTGTTTTCCGATATTTGTTGAATATGAAATTAAGTTGATTTTATCTTTAAAAAATCGTAATGAATGGGACAATTTAAACCAAATCTTACTGGCATGGTGATTGGGTACTTAATTTCTGAATGGTTTCCATCGGACGCATACTCTATTCACGATAACTATTGTTACTAAAATATGTATTTCTTTAAATATGCAGAACTTCTTTCTTTTAAGATGGAAATTCTAAATAGTGTAGGTTCACGATAGACATTTACATAGTTATTATTCCATGGTTCTCTCTGTCTATTTTTGCTGAATATGACAATTAGAGACTGACTATGACACAAGCCATTAAGAAATCATAAACAGTAGACAGGACTATTCATGTGGCTGTAGTTTACAAAGTTAAAGTTTTTGAAGCTGCTTGGACATTCAATATAGCTTCCAGGATCATTAATGCTATCTGAAATTTCAAAATTGGTCTTCAAAGAAACCGCTTAGAATTTCCTAGATTGTTCTCTACGAGGTCGATGCAAAATCAAAGATGGTCGCCACCACAGAACTTAGTATATATATATATAAACCATTTGACATCGTTATCGAAGTTCCCGTACCAAGTCAGGTTTTTCTACGATATGTCTATTTGATTATGGAACTGTTCCATCAGCGTGATATTTTTTGTTTTTCATTTTATTAAACCAAATTATGCACAAATGATTGTCTATGTAAATCAGGTGATCAATACTGGCTCTTGAGAGCCTCTGGTTTGAATGGTAATATTATTAAAATCGTCTTTGTCACGCCGTACGTAGCGCGTAATTAACTATGTGTATTTTACAGAAACAAATGTGTGTGTCAAACTTATACATGGCAGTTCTATGTATGTCTTTATTTTATATCCGTTTAATTTGTCACGAAAAAAGATTTTGAGATCACGTTAAAACTGTCATGTGATTAAAAATGAGAACATTATCATCTTGAAATGCATGTGATATCACCATTCAGACCAATTTCACTTGAATTGGAAAATAACATAAAAACGCCATATTTTTGTGTACTATAAATAGTTGCTGTCATGTTGCAAATTTGGAATCAAGAATTATAAAAAAAAATCAACAACACTCAACAAGCTTGTTAATAGGTATAAATCCCTTTTAGCTTTAATAATAGATATGTTACTTTAATTGTTTACATTAAAAATGTCTTCAAATTGTTACAACAAATAAAATATAAATCAGTTGACATTGTGTTGGATACACTCTGTTTACAATCATCTGTTATATTACACCGCACCACCTAGTTCTAATAATAAAACCCTAAATGCTCGCTTACTCGCAAGGGTTATAACGGGATGCCATTACACGTAATGGAGCAGCCGCCGAGATTTTTTGCGCTCGCTTACAGAGTTTCTGACGCCTGCATTTATCAATAATAAGACATAACCTTTCCTTTTGTCCATTATTATAACAAGTTTTTATCACCTACCAGTATTTTAGAATGTAATTCCCACAAAATAAAAATCCATGTTTACTTTTACTCTGAACGTTTTGAATTTCGTCATTAAGGCGTGAATGATTACATCAGCCGTCGCAAGCATCGTAGTAAGAAATACCATATTTAGAAAAGCTCCGCCTTCCGTAGTTTCCGGTTATGGAAAACGATCGATAAATTTGAACAAGGTTGTTGCTACCTTTGAAAAGCATATATTTCTCAGCCAAACCGATTTAACAAGGACTGGGATCATCAGTAATAGTTATAATGAAATGTTTGAAGCGTAAATAGTGAGTTTTTATGTTTCAACTGCAACTTTTTTTTTGCTCCATTGTGACGAATGGGACCGCGTTGTAGCTCTGCCGAGACACAAGTTTGTCACAGGAGCTACATTATTGCAGCTACGCACCACCTAACATCTGACATAACCCAGTTAGTGGTAATTTCCAGATGAACTTTTGTATATGTATATTTGTTAAAAAAATATACCAATCAGAGAGCTTAACGTTTGCGACGCGATAATAACAAGGTCAAAAGGCGCTGTTATGATTATGTCAGCTGCATTTTCATTGGCTAATCATGAGTTGATCTGGACATGACCTCTAATCGGGTTGTGTCAGATGTTAGTAGAACGTAGCGTATTATACCAGTTGATTTTAACCAGATTGTGTTGAATATTTTGTGGGAAATAGATAAGATAGGAAGCAAATTCCATTGGAAAAAAGCAATCAACATAGCAAATGTCCATGTTTTAGTACAAGATTGGACGGTTTAAATGACACAAAGTGTAAATAGGTACAAAAAAACTTAATTGCTTGACCCCTACCAAAGAATAAAAAAAGCGGGAAACTCTAATGCAATAATTTATACATACAAAAGAAAATAGAATGGAATGTTCATTAAAGTTGTATTAATTTCCATGTTTTTTTGCTGACACATATTTTATCATTAACATTTTAATAATGAATCAGTGCATTACTATGACAACCACAAAGCAGAACAGAAACAAATACACAATATATACAAGATAATTATAATTCGGATTGTCGGACCATTTAAATTTTTTTTTTTTTTTACACTGTCACAAAATATATATACAATGCAGAATGATTATTCGTCTTCTATGTTTAGCGTCAGAGGTGCATGCTCGTAGCTAGGCGACAGTTTCTGTGAAGGTGCAATTAAGGGAGATAATTCGAACGATTTTCCCATATCTAATGACGTATCAGCAGAACCATAATCTCTATCACGAAAATCAACATGTTTTGACGTCAAACTTGGAGAAGATTTATCTCCCTTCCAGTTATGTCTTAAACTACTTCCTCTGTGAATTGGAGAAGGCACAATTCCATTTTGTTTATAACAATCATCAGAAATTAAATTCGAATGCGAGGAATTTTGGTTTACAGATCCAATTCTTTCGTAGTTATTGTTCCTATAATTCAACCAGGTAGAATCCTGACCTTGTTCTGATTGTGAAATTCGTTTCATGCGACAAACTTTGTCTTCGCCAGTCAACCAATATGTTAGAACTTCACCTTTTCCCTGTATAGAATATAAAATAATCAAGGTTTAGGATGCATAGTGGACAATCCGCTTGATTTAAAATATTCACATTCACCAAATGTCTCTATGAAGATGACTGCATGAAACATATATTTGTCGAGGGAAGAAAGACCGTATAAAAATTAATAAAAAAAGAAGAAAATTACGAACAAAAAAATAATAAAAAGAAATGGAAATTTGAAAGAAATATAGTTATATGACTGTGAAATGTAGAACAACAATAAAAACGTAAATATTTTGTTTGCGCGTGCACTGGTTTCCAACACATATTGTGTTGTATTTTTGTTTTGTTTTCCTTCGTCTTGTGTACATTAGGGACCGACCATTTAACTTGAAGGGGGGGGGGGGGGGGGGGGGGGTTATGGTTTTTTGTTTCGTTCAGAATTTTTTTTTCGAACAACACGAGAGTTAGAATATTGATTTCTTTTGTCGCGCAAAGCGCGAAATTTTTTTTCCAGATTTCAACATTAGGCTATATGACAAAAACTCTGAATCAGATTATTTTTTTTACCTCCACCAAAATCAGAATATTTTTTTCAGCAACATTGGGAATCAGAATATGTTTTTAGAAAAAAACCATAACCCCCCCCCCCCCCCCCCCCCACCCCATGGTCGTTCCCTTATGTTGCCAGTTTCTCTTGATTGTCCATTTTTGATTGGCCGTTCTGTAATCTCTAACGGTTATCCTTTACCTTAATTTGTATTTAAGTGTAATGTTGGATAGTCTCATGTGTATATAAATCCTGTTTTACTAATCTAACTTTATTAAATAATATATTTTGTTAGACAATAACTATAACAGATTACTAAATGAATCACTCTAAGCAGATGACATCACTGGAAAGTATCACTCCCTCAACAAATTTTACCTTCATAGAAACCAATCCTCTTTTTTCCAAGATATATCCACCAAGCTCATCGAGATATGTCTGACATTGGGATGAACAATGGATTTTCAAAGCTGCAATAAAAAGCAAAAAATACCCTTTGATATCCTTATAGCCTTCCACAATTCTTAGACCATCTACCACCATCAATAAGCTGTGTTCCCCGTGTAAAATTATAAAATGTTCTCCTTTCAATGGAGTTTTATTATATACTGCTTATACAAATGAGAGAATCACGACGTGTGTAATGCTTGCATATCATCCAGGTACTTCATTGGAAACACGTATGTACCACATACTCAATCAAGAGTATATCTTTAACAAAAATGCAGTGTATAAAACTGTTGAACTTACGTAACCGATTATAATTGCAGCAGAATAATGCAGTAGATCGCGAAATCACAGACCTTTCCTAGTAAAGTACTTTATTATTCGAAATACCCGTTGCATGTTAACTACAACGTTAACTTTATTACTAAACATATACTTACGTTGACCGTTGGATTCCATTCTAGAAGTTGTGTTAACAGTGTCACCAAATAAACAATATCTTGGCATTTTAAGTCCAACAACTCCAGCAACACATGACCCAGAGTGTATGCCTATACGTAATTTAATCAAATCATCAGGTCTATGTCTAATTCTGAACTGTTTAATGGCGTTTAACAAGTGTAACGACATTGATGCTATTTCTCCAGCATGATTGATCCCGTTTCTTTTCGGAAGTCCACTAACTACCATGTAGGCATCGCCAATGGTTTCAACTTTATACACATCATAGCTTTCGATGATTGAGTCAAAGAGTGTATATAGGTCATTCAGTAAATTGACAACCTAAAACAAATAAGTTATAGTTAAAATTGTTCCTATGTAGAATATTATAAGGAGTGTGTCTAATTTAAAACTTCATGAGGGGCAGTCGTGGTTTTAATTGTATGGTTGTTGTATTTACAACTGCACGTGGAATCAGTGCCTATCACCACTAAAGTGGTGAGTTGAAATCCCGCTCATGGCGAGGTGCAATCGATACAACATTATGTGATAAAGTTTTTCAGTGACTTGCGGCAGGACGGTGGTTTTCACCTGGTACTCCGCGTTCCTCCACCAATAAAACTGACCGCCACGAAATAACTGAAATATTGTTGAAAGTGACGTTAAACACTATAGCCATCTATAACTTCATACTATAGTATGCTATTTATCAATGTGTGTATTAATCTTTCGTTCGTTCCTTTTTTCTTGTGTATTACATTTGTGTTTGTTGTGTTATTGTTTTAGTATCCGGATCTACCGTTTGTTCCGTTGTTGTTTTGATATTTCGATATCTCTTCTGATTAGAGTGAACTGTATCCGACTTCCTGATTGAAATGGTATCTATTATTCATGTTTTGCCTTTCGTTGCGTAACCGTTAAATATTAAACATATACATCGTATTGCATATTTTATCATAAAAACGTAGATATCGAATTTAGTGGGTTTCTGGAGTAACCTTCATCAGGTAAGCTCAAGGTCAAACGATTGTAATAACCTTCATCAGGTAAGCTCAAGGTCAAACGATTGGAATAACCTTCATCAGGTAAGCTCAAAGTCAAACGATTGTAATAACCTTCATCAGGTAAGCTCAAGGTCAAACGATTGTAATAACCTTCATCAGGTAAGCTCAAAGTCAAACGATTGTAATAACCTTCATCAGGTAAGCTCAAGGTCAAACGATTGTAATAACCTTCATCAGGTAAACTCAAAGTCAAACGATTGGAAATTCTCACATTTTAGAAGTCTTTGGAACCTACTAAGCGAAAGGGCCCAAACAGGATAGCCAAAATCAGCTAATATAGGTAAACAAGAATGGTTTGTATAATATAGATTGTGATTAAAGCTTTTCATTATCATAATTCTTTTTTAATACCCCGTTTCAATAGTTCCGAATGATTTCTTATTAACATATCATGAACTTTGGGTTATCTCTCTTTCACAGTTCAGTCTCCAAATAAAATGCTAAGCAAGCAAAGACACATGATTATCCATGTTGAGAGTCAGAATAATCTGTGGTAAATTGTACATAGAATTATTTCAGTGAAGTGCGTTTTCTAAATTGACTTTGTTGTCATCAATGATATATCTGCATAATATGTTACCGAACAACATTCACTCCAAGTTCAAATATGGTTTTATATCAACCATACAAAATTTGACTGAAAGGGATAATATTATCAACGCTAGTTTCGTATTGTGAACATTTTATTAAGTATTTTCAAAGCAAGAGCGAAAACATGCTTGAAGTGCATATTAAACATACCGGTATTGTATTCTAATCTCTGTATTTAGAAAGAAAACAAAATTAGATGGACTGTCCTTCCATTATAGATATTTTAATTTAATTGTGTTAGTACACCAACATAATAACTAAAATCAAATAACTACTGAAGTTTAACGCGTGAAATAATGGAGCAGGAACTGCTTACCTTAAAGATCACCTGAAGTCAATCACAACTTATTGTGGGGGTCGTGTTGCTAAATCCCTTTTTTTGTTTAGTGTATTGTAGATCATTATTTGTCTTTTTATATTTTTTCGCTTAGACATTGTATTGTCTGCCCATCGATTTACGACTGCTGATTATAACTTTGGTATCTTAAGAAGCTAATGACCTAGTAAATTAACTACCTGTATTGGAGTACTTTCTGATGACATGGCAGTAAATCCACAAATATCACTAAAATATATCGTGACAGAATCAAACGATTCAGCCTCGACCTCCTTTCCCCTCTTTAGCTGTTCGGCTACAACCCTACAATAACAGCGTAATGTCTTCAAAAACATGTAATCTCACGAACCTACATTAACTACTACCGTTCATCATAACGACGCCTTATTGATGAAGAGAATCTAAATTTCAATGCAATTTTACCTAAACATCATACTTGGTCAAAGAAAAATTGTCGGTTTAATATACTCTTATCATTATGAAGATGGAAACCGCATTGGCAATGCAATGATTAGCATGCTCGCCACGAGCGTGGTAGATCATGGGCTCGAGCCATGGTTGGTTCAAACTAAAGACTGAAATATCGGTATTTGATATTTCCCCAACAAGACAAGCACGCAGTATTAACAAACAAGAGCAACGAGTGATTGGTTCGGAATCAGGATGTCCAAGTAAGCCGACATGTCTATCTGTGGACTGTTGTTTCAGTGTAAGCATCCAACACAGCGTGATGGTTTAGTACAAAGCGGACAATATCATCGTCTCATCGGAATGTAACTTTTTCTCGCCATGATATAGCTGAAAGATTGCACACTTGGCGTTATACATCAATCACTCACTCATGAAGATGAGTATTTCAGGATTTCGCCCAGATAAATTGATAGTATGTGCTACTCCCAAAGATACAAGTTTACTGTAAGAAATATATTTTGGTTATTTTGTTCTGCTATAAATAATTAAACATTATCAATAGGGACCATATAAAATAACAGCATAAATACAAACATCAGCAATCATTGTATATACAACGGACTTTAAAATAAAAATTAAAAATAACTCTTGAATGGAGATACATTGAATATCATAATCCACTGGTAACAGAGGGAGCGGATCCGTTTACATATATATATATATATTATTTGTCCTTTTCACATGATTCACGTGTAGTCTGCTCTATAAACACTAACAATCATCGTAATTCTGATTCATTCATATTAATGAACAAATTGATGATAGCGATAATATAATTTCTGAAGTGATGATAATAGTGTTGACATTTCGTAATATGAGTTGAGAAATTTGTCAGAAAAGATTCATGTTACTAAAATTGTCAGATAAGAGTAACAATTGGATCAAGTGTAACTACATGCAACAAATAGTCTAATTTACGTTTTTATTGGATGACATTTTCCATTTTTTTTCTTATTTTATCTATTTTCATTTTATGTTTAATTGGTGTTGTTTTGTCTATCTGGAATGTAATTTTTCGTAATACCGGACAACATGTATTATACTGATCCCAAAACAACAAACTCGGCAATAAAAATGGATTAAGCAATATAAAATACTTGTCCGCAAAAAAAAAAAAGAAACCAACAAAATTTGGAGTACTTCTACTTTAGCGGACCCTAACCCTAACCCTTAACGCTAACCCTAACCCTTACCCCAACCATTCTGTTGTCATATTCGCATGGTAACGAAATGAAAGGTTATATTTTTATGTGTCATGCGCGTTTTTTTAATTTTTTTTTTATAGATATTACAATATCTGACTTCCGGGGTCCGCCAAAATAGATTCTACCCCAAAATTTAATTTCTCTCGTAAATTGCAACCAGAATAAATTGGTGACCAATCTAACGAATCATTTCCTTGCACGTGTGATTAATGGATTATAATAAGAGTGAGCTTAGATACGACATAATCTAACAGAGACATTTTCATAACAAATTGGATACAAAGGAGAAAGTATAGTACTTTGGTAGCATCTGTTGAAGTAATTCTTCCGTCTTTTTCTTTTCTTCTATTAACTGGTCTGTCCTTTCTTCCACCAACACCTCTAAATTACTAGCATATTTTTCCATTATAGCTATCATATTGTCGAAGATATTTGGCTTCCTTATGAAAAAAAACCCATACATGAATTTGTTTAACCGAATATGAAATATATATATGATTGAACATTTAGTATAATTAAATAGGCAATATACGTAAGTTGTTGGAAAATATTAAATATATTTGTACGAGCTATAGAAACAGGCAGAAAAGCGAGCCTTTTCCATCCTGTATGACAGCGAGTGTAAATGGAGTATGTACGTATATTGTGTTTTTGGTGGGGTCCGTACGGCTAATTTTTTCTAGTTTTCTGTATTGCGTTTTCTTTTGGGTTATATTTGTCTTCGTTCTGTGACTTGTGCCTAATGTTGCATGTGTCTCTGGACTGCCAATTCGTTATTGCCCCTTCGGTTTTCACTAACGTTTAATGATAGCAAAATAGCAATGTTTTAACATTGTACGAGTTACATTCACCAAAACAAAACAAACAAAAAAAACAAAAAAAACACGATTTTTTCTTATTATTGTAGAGAAACAAGGGATCATTTATACATTAGTAGTTAATAATAATTCTATTTTGTGCAATGATATCAGATTTTTATTTTTGCAAGGCTTGAGTGTCAATATTATCACTAAATATATCTGAGAATACATGAAATATTTGTGCAACAAGCCTAAGGTTTTGCAAATAAAATATTATCATAACTCACATGCCCTTTTGTAGTGTCTTCAACCGTGCTCGTATAGTTTTAAGATCTGGACGTTTTTCTGGAATTTCATCCCAGCAATCTTTGATGACTTCTGTGACAAACTTAGGAGTGGTATCTAGCTCTGCCAGACGTGGACGGAAAGGTATGTCACTGTCACCATTAATCACTTTGGTAATTATATCTAAGAGAGACAATTTTCTGTGTAATTTTATAAGATTGTCCATAATCTGAATAAACATGAAGTTATAATTTTTTGCAAATCAATTTATCAACAAATAAGAATTCGGTCCCATTAACAATTGAAGCTAATTTGCATGTTTTTGCTTATTTTTGAGTTGCCATTGGATGTCTAGATATAATGAAGGGGGATATCGGAATCCCCATGACCGTTTTCACCTCTCCACATTTTTGTGTATTTCCTAAGGCTGGTCATACATTCAAATTCCATTTAATGACATTTTATGTGTTTAAATGTTTGACTTTTTGCAGTGGAAGTTATTTGTATTGTGGTGGGTGGTTTTATTGTCTACCATGTACTGCTTAACCTTATTTTTTTAAGGCAGAAATGCTCGTTTTCAATCAGCTTTATCCCCCTTTTGTAATTTGATCTGTATACCGTGCTTGGTGTACTGATTGTCGCTTACTGATAAGCTTATAATCAATTATTCAAGAATGCGAGAAGCTAACAATTACATTTCGAACAACATTTTGGGAGTTCGTATTGTTCGATATCCCTCGGGATTGTAAATTACATGGTTATCAATAAATTGAGATATTACTGCTTGTATTGTTTTCCAGGAAAATAATAAATTAAGCTATCTATTGTAAGTAATAACTGTACCTTGAGGTGGTGTGTCCATATCACCATATGGACCTTTACGGCCATGTATCTCGTATAAGATGATGGCAAATGAATAAATATCGCCTTCAAGTGTACCACATCTGGGTCTATTCTTCATTCGTAAAAGCTCTGGTGCACACCATAATAAATCTAAAACAATAAATATCAGAATATAAGTTAAAAGAAACGACATAAATTAAACAAAAATACTATTTGGGTATATTATATAGACATAGGAAGTCAATATTTTCCCCCCCACAATATCATAGGGTGTGTGTGTGTGGGGGGGGGGGACATCATATTTTGTGTTTTTGATTTGTTTGTCTTCGTCTTGTGTAACTCTGAACGTGTATATTTGATTGCCCCTTTGGTACTCTGTAACGCTAAGTGTGATGCATAGTTTGGTGTCTATGAATACTAGAACAATTGACGCGAATTTATTGTGATAGTTCAGTAAGTTATTATGGCACAGACGAAACACCGGATATAAAGTTTCGTTGTAACTTTTACAAACTGTAAGAAAAATATAATTATAGAAGGCCGCAAATGAGTACCAAGAAAAAAATCATATCACAATAGAAAGGTTTGAAGATACCAACGAATAAGTAAAAAGAAGTAAGTCACGAACGGACAATACAATAACCAAAAGAATATAAATTGGAAATTTATCTCGTATACATTTAAATTTTCTGCTTCTCTTTTGTCATCAATTAATTTTGTTCTGAGTTCCGAGAGATATAAGATCCAAAATCGCTTCCGTGTTGTTGGTTTTTTTTTTGTTTTTTTTTTATTCAATAAAACCAATCAAACAATATTTCTATAATGTATTTATAACATTGTGATAATGTATTTTCGTGTATTAAAGTTTACAGTAATCTTGCCTATTTATCAATGTTTATTTATAATATTAAAAAAGAAACAAATTTTTCAAATGCGGCGTTATATGACGTCATTGATGACGTCCGTGCACTAGTTTCGAAGACGTGCACTAGTTCCAGGACTAGTGCACTGTAAGGCATGGATTTCATTCAAATGAGTGCATTAGTTTAAAATAAAACTAAATCATGTGGTATCAACTCTAATTTTTCATTGGTTCTTAATATAAGAGTGTGTAATAATAATAATTAGGCCATTGTGACCGTGTACTTTAAACAGACCGTTGTATGCAAATGATTGAGGAAGTTATTATCCCCTATGTAGAAATTAACACGCTATGGCTAAGTTAATTATAAAAAGTCTGTTCTGATCTGATTTAATCAGTAGTAGTTTATGTAAAATGTAAATATGTTTTATGTTTATTTGTTGAATGATATTGCTACGAAATTAGTTCTGTCAATTCATTTACATGTTACACAACAAAATAAACAAACTAAATAAATAAAAACGATTGAAATAACACCATAGGAATGATAGAACCAATTTATCATGAACACAACAGCCAATAATGTCTGGATTATTACGTCTGATAATATTTGTCAGTACAAATATAACACTGATTGAATCATTAATACGTGATATCGGCAAATCAACAAATAGCATATGCAAGAATAAATGATCGTATATGCCTGAATAGTAGATTAAAATTGTCCTAAGAGAAAACTCCAGTCAGTTGAACAATTGTTATAATTCAATACATTGTAACTTTTTGTTCGTAAATAACTAATTATTAAATAAAAAAACCACCTTTATTAACATTAATATACCCAATTAGAAATATGAATATTTGGAATTGCCTGTCGTAGTGTAAGCGGTCACGACACCTCTTCATGTGACGTCACGGAGACAGATCATGTTAGTTGAATAAATAAATAAATTTTGACTCTTCCCAACATCGAGCCCTTTTGGTTATGTTTTAATATCAGATCAACTGCAATACAATGTTAACAATTTGTATATCGTCCTAATTCCATTTTACATTTTCATAAAACGAATGAGTTTATTTGAATTGGGGGGGGGGGGGGGGGGGATCTACATATAATTCAATGTTTTACATGATTGGCCGTAGGATAAATAACTGTCACTTGTAACTCGTTTTATGCGTACATATGCTTTTTTCTTTTTTGTCGCCAATGCTGTCGTACTCTCCCGTATTTTTCGTGGTCACTGGTCGATGTTTTAACTAGGGTAGTCCTGATCGGTAATTACAAAAAAAAATTTCTTCTCACACTTTCCCTTTTCGTTAGTGCAATAAAATGTTTGACATGAAGTCATAATGATTTTGTAAATATCAAAAGATAAATATACGACGCTATTTTACGATTTACATAATTTTTAATGATAAAATTGCAACTCACAATGCTGCTATAATATACGATACCGATTGCATGACGTCACGGCTCTTTCGGAAGATCTTTAGTTGCAAGTATAATCTGAGAATGGACTATGCCTTTTGTCTCCTCACATTGAAGAGTTACGAAAAATGGCGATCCCCATTATTTGGTGCTACATGCAACTTCAATGGCCAAATTCTACCTTACGGTATACTATTTTTAACATTCATTAACACAAATGTTTTTTATTTACTCTCATTCAAATTTTCACGCTAACTTGTTAAGACCATGGCGTTTTCCTTTAAAACAGCATTATTCTAATATGAAACAGGCACCGCCTGAAAAGCTCGTGAAACCGAAATCAATCGTGACTACTCGACAATTTCCGCTACACTAGGCGTAGCGAGAATGGCCGAGTAGTTACGATTGGACCGGATGCTCTGCTCTTCGATACCTTTCGTGTCTCTTTCGTAAGTTCTCAAGGGTTCTCGAAAAGCGGTAACCCGGATGTGTTGAAGCTTTTTCATAGGTATAGTGTATGGATGATAAGGATTTCTGTTTAGTCAAAGTTAATGGTATTCTAGTCAAAGTAAATGGTATTCGTCATTATTCCTTTATTGATTTAATTTGACCATGCTTCAGTCATAAATAGCTCTCTTCGCGAGCTTAATATGAAACCGCCACGGCCATGAATGCTTGCGAATCTGAAAATTATCTGGCAATTTCACGCTCATCCAGTGCATCAAAAAGTGTCAAGATTTTTTAGGCCGAGATATAACGGGGACGACTTTTTATTAGGGCCGAATCTAGTCTCATTCAATCAAGCTATCGTTCCTTACGAAATCTCAAAAGTTAACTTCCGCGTAGAAACAAAAATTCTTGTCAATATGTCAGAAGAGATTTAATAAATTAAAAAATATCAATATAAGTAAAACAAGGTAACAAAATGACTTTTATAACACACGGGTTCCGGGTTTCAGTGATATCGGACGTACGAGAGAAGGTACGAGACTTAGGATCACTTTTGCGCTTTATGTTAAGAAGATCTTCATTAGTGGAGTGTGTTAGTGTGTTACACGGAACGTGTTTACAAAGCGTCGATTTTTTTTTTATTCATCCGTATGTATTTAGTTCAATTATCTACTATTTCTAGCCTTTCTATACATCAACGTGTATCACATTATGAAAATCACTACACGTAGAAGACTGTTATCGTTGTTTAATCGTCGCCGCCGATGACCCATCTTTGTCATTCCTTTGGACGACCCTAATGCTTTATTGCAGAGTCATGATGAAGTACATGAAAGTTGACGGTCTATGTAGATTTCGTTTAATATGAAAGATTGGCATGCGATCTGGAACATACCGACGAATGCAATTTGTAACATATACATGGCTATGATCGAGGTATGACAAAATACGTGTCCACAAATTAACATTCAGAATATGTATTGTGATTGTGTGTGCCTTTAGCAATAGCAAATTAAGTCGACAAAAACTACAGCAACTCATAATCACATAAAATGCCATTCTCGTCAGATTGACACATACTTGTTTCTCCGCAAATAAGTATGATAAACAACCAGACTAGTTCTGAAGTTTACATTATCAAAGCCATCAAACATATGTTTTTTCCCTAATATTTAAAATGCTATCGGATACAGATAAGTTTTCAAAGAGACTTTAAAGTGAAGGAACTCTATGAATTCATAAACAACAACAAAACAAACAGAAGCGGACGCGGAAAAACGACCGGTGGCAAGACCAGATGTCCGGAAGAATGGGCTGTTCATGTACAATTAATGACTCATATGGTGTGGTCCTTGTCATCAAAGCTAGAAACGGAAGCCGATATTCTTAAGATTATAGTGGAGCCATATATTGTGATATTGCGATCACTATTGTATGTTGCATATTTGTTATTTCCATTGCTGTAAGAAAAGTTTAAAGATACCAAAGGGGTAATCAGAATCCGCAAATCAAAGAAGAACAGAAAACACAATGGCCAAAAGAAAAAAGACAAAAGGACAAACAACGATCTACAAATCTTACACGTAAAACTAAAGATCGAGTAACACGAACCCCACTACAAACCGGGATTGAACTCAGGGATCTGGAAGGGTAGGCAGTTCCTGCTCCACTACTGGCACCCGCCGTGTTAATCTGGTTACAAACCCGGTGTTAAGTCATGAATGAGGAAAGGACCGGGAAGTATTTACGACAAGTGGAACATATCCGTGGGAATATAAGGACAGTTTGTTAAAACCGTTAACGGATAAATAACATATGTGTGTATGTGTTGCACTACGGATGGGAGCAGTAGACAAAATAATATAATTGTTAAGCCATGATATGTGGAGAGCAATGGTGTAAATTGATATTTGGTAATGTCTTGATTCGTAGAATAATATTGAAATTAATGAAATGAAAAAAAAATACCACACTATCGGAACTGTTCCAAAATCTAATCGATATATCGCAAAAATCGATATCCTAACACACATAACCCCTCACTTTCATGGCTTGGTACAGGCATTTCAATAAAAAGTAACGGAGTTGACTAGTTATATTGGCCCACACCTCCCATCTTAATGAAATCATATAGAAAAAATAATAGAACGTAATTTAGAAAACCCACTTCTGAAGCATGCATACTCCTCCAGATCTTCAATAAAAGGTGGCGGGATTATACCAGTTATATGGGCACATACCTCCCATCTTAATGAAATCATATAGATGTGTAAAATACAATGTACTGTAGAAAACTCACTTCTGCAGTATGCATACTCCTCCAGATCTTCGACTGCACCATTAAGAAATTCACACATTCCAAAATCTGATATTTTTACCACCCATCGACTATCTACCAAACAATTAGAAGACTTCAATCTACCATGTGACTTAATCTCAGTGCTGTGTAAGTACATTAAACCCTGCAATGAAAGACAAGCAATGCTAATGTTTTACTAAAATGTGACAAATATGTTTTGCTAAGAATGAGTTGCATATTTAAACATTATTAGCTCACAACAGTAAATTATATTCGTTTAGAAAAAAAACAACAAACAACAAATAAATAAAAGGGGGAGGACAAGTTAGGAATAGAATATCAAATTGCAAGTATAGTGTGTTCTTCCTTGTCAAAATTATGTTCGTAACTAAGATGATAAACGTTGAATTGAAAACTAGCAATACTATCCGAAAGTCGTGCCGGGAAACACAAAGAGAAAAACATTTTATTATGTAGTTAATACAATGTTTTTCTCTTTTGTGTTTCCCGGCACGACTTACATAATAAAATGTTTTTTTCTTTTGTGTTTCCCGGCACGACTTACATAATAAAATGTTTTTTTCTTTTGTGTTTCCCGGCACGACTTACATAATAAAATGTTTTTCTCTTTTGTGTTTCCCGGCACGACTTACGTAATAAAATGTTTTTCTCTTTTGTGTTTCCCGGCACGACTTACATAATAAAATGTTTTTCTCTTTTGTGTTTCCCGGCACGACTTACATAATAAAATGTTTTTCTCTTTTGTGTTTCCCGGCACGACTTACATAATAAAATGTTTTTCTCTTTTGTGTTTCCCGGCACGACTTACATAATAAAATGTTTTTCTCTTTTGTGTTTCCCGGCACGACTTACATAATAAAATGTTTTTTTCTTTTGTGTTTCCCGGCACGACTTGCATAATAAAATGTTTTTCTCTTTTGTGTTTCCCGGCACGACTTTCTACAGTATCAAAAACTACTGTCAAAAACTATTGTAACAGAAATGATTAACGGAATTATGACTTTAAATATTTACATAATTATATGATTTACATAGTTACACATACATAACTATGCAATTAAGTCATTAGTTTGGTACAACAGATTATTTCCAGTACAAAAAATGTATATAAATCGAACAATGAATAAACAAAATATGATATCGAACATCACCTTAAGGCCAAAGTTGCAATATCAGTGTGAATTGAATATGAATTCCTGTCAATCTCACAGTATATAGATTAAAAGCTTATTTGGCTTTCCAATCTTTTGACTTTGAATGTAATTCCAGAAGCGCGTCGTGTGAACTAAATTATATTATAGTATTATTACGTGATGTTTTTCATACTGGCCTAGTTATAGGTCCGAGGCATGCTGTATTGGCCTGAGGCGCAGCCGAACGCCAATACAACAGACAGAGGACCTATAACTAGGCCAATATGAAAAACATCACGTAATGATACCTTTATTAATTAACCAGTCCATTATCTCTCGGGACTTTTCCTTGCAATTGTCGATACGTCTAGCGGATTCCGATCTAGCTGTTATTGGACTGACTGGAATCGGGTCAATACGGAAAATATCCGTATTGGACTGGTGTTTGTCGTATTGGCCCAATGGCAGTTTTTATAATTGTATTGACAGATTTGATCATATAAAGGCTAATAAATCAAAGTTAATTAAAAAATCTACGTATTTACTACAACCACTGGGTCGATACGTCTGCTGGTGGAATATTGGCCCCCGAGTGTATCATTCACCCAGTAGTCACTGTTTCCGCACTGATAAAGTTTTTTTTAAATACATCTATTGTTGAAACTTACACTTCCTAAATAATGTAACTAATATTAAAACTACGGTTCTCCTCCCTCAGGCATAGGTAGGCGACCTTAACAAATGTTGGCTATCATGTTTAGGCCCCTTTGCTTTCTTTCTCACAAGGAGTTTTAAATTATTTGGCTCTCCAATCTGTTTGACTTTGAGCGTCCCCGATGACAGTTATTCCAAAAGCATCCCTTGGGCATTAATAAAAGCATAGATATCTAATTTTTTTGGAATAACCTTCATCGGGTACTCTCAAAACCGAAAAATTGGAAAGCCAAATAATTTAAAAGTGTTTGGGAGCAATAAAACCAAAAGGCCCAAACAGGTTAGCCAAAATCGGCTAAGGTTGCCTATGCCTTAGGGAGGAGAACCTTAGTTTTGATAATAGTTACCTTAAATTAGATATCTACGTTAAAATGTATCAAGTATTTGTGACATTTTGCATTATATATATAATGTTACATATCCATTGTACAAATATGTCGTCATGTAAGTTTATTTTTGATAGCCAGTTACCCTGAATACAGAAAATACTCTTCCTCTATAAATAATAGAATCATGTTTACGAATGATTAGAGCAATAATTAGTACTAGGATGGTAAAGTTGGTAAGGAAAGTTCCATTTCCTTTGTAATTAAACGAATCTCAAAGAGTAAGTCCTACTCTTTGTCAATAGGATGAATCCAATCACATCAATTAGCATTGTTGACGTAAACAAGACATAGAATAAACTCTAGATCGTTCCTTGGCAAAGCTTATTAGCTTCTGCATAACAGTTCAATAATTGTAAATATGACAGACATGGATATTAATTCGTGATGTCATATAACAGTTAATATTGTGAATTATTGAAGGAAATTAGAGTAAACTATTTCATAAAATAAACCACGGACATATAACACAGAGAATCAGTTGTTGTTTATTAAGACTTCCTAAGTAAATAATCCTCATTTCTAATGACATTTATGGAGTTCAGTAACAATTTAAACTATTATACAATACTGTTTACTGTCTATGTCAATTACCAATATGATGCTATACATAAAACGCACAACTGATAATGTTTTACAAATTTTGCTACAAGCGTCTCGGTGAAGGGTAAAAACGGCAAATACGATTTTGCAAATACCATGAAAAAAAGTTAAATCTTATGCAAATATACCTACATGAAGTAAAAATTCTGCAAATTCACAATGCAAGGCCTGAATTTGTAAAAAATATCACGGCTGTTAACCAATCAGAATCCAGCATTCTTATATTAGGTGTAATTATAAATAATATTCGGTGTAATTAAACAGATATATCATATTGTGAGGGGTATTTGCGAAAAATACCAGTCTTGAGACTAAATTTCCCTCGCCTTTCGGCTCGGGAAATTTTTCATCTCTCGACTGGTATTTTTCGCAAATACCCCTCCCAAACATGCCATATCTGTTCAATATAGGAGATGCTTAAGGTGTAGAATGAAAAATATATTTCTTATATTCCGATCTATTTTGAGGGAGACAGTTTGATTTTTCAAAACACGTGTAACAAATGAGTGGCAAACATTCGTCATTATACTAAAGTGATACCTCTCTGTCTTTTACCCTGACTTAGAATATAAAACACTTTGGAGTTCTAGTTCCAAATTGTTACGCTCTCAAGACTTGTTTGCTGGTAGTAATGCTTTGCACTCAATTCAAACGAAGCTCAGGGTTCTGTAAATTTGTTAGAATAAAAGGGGAGAAATAACACTCTGTCTGACCAGGTCCAAAAAACCAATAGAAAAATCATAGAAAGATGCAAAATCGATATTTGTGTAATACACGACCGCTCACTTCCCGGGCTTGATACAAGGACTTCAACAGTAATAAAATGTCAATATTTTTTTTTCTTATTTGATGAAAGATTTGCATTTTGAGAAGTCTTATGATTATTACTATGCAAACATTTAATAAATACGTTCATACTTCAGAGACCTCAGTGGCTTTTTAAATGTTTTGCAGTTATCTTTTTATGGTTATTACAACACATTTTCATTTAAAATATAAAATCGATAAAATATTGAAGCCATTATGGAAACATTTTAATTAATTTCTCACAGCTGGTTTTCCAAAATGTAAAAAAGAATGAAGTTCCATAATGTCAATGAACCAGAGGAAATGCTTGATTTTACAAGTAAAGAAAGACACAATTAATAAATGGAATACAACTCGTTCATTTAAATTCCTTTGCCCATTTTGATAATATAATCACATCATTTCAACGTTAAACCCGTTACAAGTTTAATACGGATGTTCATGTCTAAAAATAAAAAAAAAAGAAGTGCAATGGCGATGATTGCAAATTAATGTTTGAAATTGAATTCTTGCACTTGAAACCAGTTCATGTAATGAGTGCACATAATTACGACGGTAGCTATGTCTATGCTTAAAATAGTGATGATGCTTAAAATAATATTCTTGCCTGTGTTATTAAAATGAACAAATGTATATATTTTCGATTATTGATACCTTTTTAAAAACAAATAACAGTTTTCTCATTTAAATTTAAAAATGTTTAATTTCTTTTGATTTCTTATTATCAGCGAACGAACCACCAATTAATCATACGACACCTTCACCATGGTGCTATATTAAACCAATTACATTTTAATAATTAAGATAGTCAAATATTGTGTTGAACATAATGAAATTATTATAGCACAAAGCAAAGTGCATTTCTATGAATTGTTACAGAGATCAATTCCAGTGCAAAATAAAAATATACCTTTGACTTCCTGTAATTGAATTGATGCTTGCGTAATGCGTACTAAAGATTGAGCTAAGGATTCTGATAATTGAAACAGTAGGTTTATAAGACTAAAAGCTTTATATAAACCAGTTTTTGTAACTGCAGAAATCCCAAAGGTTTACAAAAAACGCGTCAAAGTCATTCTATGTGTTGTTCTTTTCAAGTTTATCAATGTCTTTACGAATTTAGTTGAGAACAGCGAGTTAAGATTACTATGGTTACACGTGTATTCTGGTGACAGAGTACCTTTGTATTAACATAGATCAACAAAATAAAGTACTAATATATGGATGATCTGTTTAGACCACACAATGTTCAGCAACTTTCAGCCAAATAGTGGCACATTTGTTTTTTACTGTTGGAAGAAACTGCAGATAAAATACTCAAGTGGTTAAAATAAGCTAAAAAATGTTCACTATTATGTCAGGACTTAAGAGGCTATATTAGGCGATCCACCTTATAAAGTAGATTTATTTTATAATAAAATAATTTCAACTTACCCGGATGATGTCAAACACAATAGAGGCAACGAACATAGAATCCAGTTGTATATCGTCATTTTCTAGAACATCCTTCAAAAAAGAGAGTTTGTTGTCATAATTAGAAACGGTTTTAATAGAAATGAATATTATTATGAATGATGAAATACATGTATCTTGAGTTTTCTTCATAATGAGATATTGTTTTTGGTTCTCATATATTGATGAAATCTTCCATTATAATGCAGAGCCAATAGAAGGTATGGGGTGAAGTGGGATTTGCGTTACTTGATCAGTGTAGTTCTTTGTCAACAATTGTTTCTATACTTGTCCTTTTTCTTTTGGTTATTGTAAATATTCTTTCCTTTTTCAATTTACGGCCTCTGATTTATCGCTTGGATTCTTCAAACTTTTTCTAAAGATCATTAAAAAACCCCACCAGAATGGACACTAACCTATTTGGCAATATATCTTAACATGCCTAATACAAAATATATACCTGTAAACTTCCCTTAGAACAGTATGCTGTAACAATCATAATGACCGGACTGTCTATACACGCCCCTAAAAATGGGTTTATATTTTCATGACGTAGTTCTCTCATCTAAGTAAAGAAGAAAGCATATACTTTAGAATAAATATCAAAATAAAGCAAACATTTAAAACAGTTTGTCAAATTATCATCAGAAAAGGAAGAAATGTTCAATTCTTTCAAAATCACAACGAGACTGTGTGGAATAATTATCGCGAGAGTAATCTTCAGAAATGTCAGATGCAAGTACTGTTTGTATTTATGTTTTTAAACTACCAATTATAATTTTTCAAATCATCATAGAATAATGAAGATAAATTGAAGAACCCCCCCCCCTCCCAAAAAAAAAATTCAGAAAAAAAACAGGGAACCCACGAGTGTTGATGTAAGATATGGCTACTTCGTCCGCTCGTATAGTGGTGTCCGCTGGGTTTACAGTATTGCTAATATACAAACATGTATTTAGTTCGTTACAAGACAAACAAAAAAACGTAGATATCAAATATAGTGCGCACAACGCGTTTCTGTAATAACCGCCACCAGGTACCTTCACAATCGAAAGATTGGATAGCTAAATAATTTAAAGTTTTGGGAGCAATAAAACCAAAGGGCCTAAACAGGATAGTCAAAATGGGCTAATGCATAATATCCATCATATAATATTTTACAGCAATCAAAACAACCACCATATTACCTTCACACTACCATCTTTTTTTTAGCAATTTTTCAATGGTATTGTATGTATGCTAATTCACGAAATATAAATGCCCACGTGGCATTAAACTGCAGCAAATTAATCAAAATAACAAGGTCAAAGAAACCTACTAATTTCAGTTCTTTTTGTATGTTTCTCGTTATTTCCACGTTTTTCTTGTTGACTGTTTTTACGGCAACAATGGTTCCTTTGTAGGTTCCAACACAAGTAAAGAACTGTCTATGGTCTGTTTCTCCCTGTGATCCAAGGGACAGCTGGCTAGTTGCCCTGATTAAAGAGCTCCTCTGAAAGAAAATTATTTCCCGTTAAAATCAAGCACATCAGAAATATATGTTGATTAATCAGGATGAATGACAATTTACAAATACAAATATTAACATGTGCTGTATGTGTATAGCTAAGTGGGTTTCGCGTGGTTTTCTGATTAGTGTTTTGTGGATCATTGTTTGTCATTTTGTCCTTTTTCTTTCCGCCATTATCTTGTCTGTGCTTCTACTATTTATGGCTTCCGATTACCCCTTTGGTAAATCAAAAGAGTTCTAACACAAACTGAAGTTCGTGTGTTGTGACTGGTATGATTGCTGACAATCACTGTTTATTTGTCAACTGATTATCTTATTAATCAAATAAATTCTAAACAAATGAATAAAATATAGCTTAACTGTTTGACATTACATTGTATGTTTGTCCTGTTAAATGGTATTTTCCCATTAACTAGATTAGACTTGAGAGTCCTTCGTTGGTTTTTGTTAGTTACACTTTTATTGGTCCACACAACTTCAGAAATCACAAATTGGTTGTGTTGACCAGGACTGACCAGGTACGCATAATATGATGTGCGCCAATAGTGGAGAAGGGATTGCCTACCATTCCAGAGATACCCTCGTGTTTTGTGGTGTTCGTGTTCTTTTGTCTTCTATGTAGTGCTCTGTAACATATTGTTTGTCTTAATGTTCCTTTGCTGCTGGTCATTGTATTGTCTCTGCTTCTTTAAATTACGGATTCCGTTATTTAAAGTTTTCTAACAATCCTTACCCATGAAATATTTCCATTTGCTAGAATTGACTTTGGGATCCCACAATGATTATGTAGTACTATATCTCGACATTCAAGCTTCCACAAGAGACTTGCCAACTCTTGTTCATATCTCCAGTTCCTAAAACATCCAAATATTTATTCAGATAAAAAAATTCTTTGGACTATCTTGGTACATGCTATTAAAATCATATATGTACACTAATGCTACTGGTACAACACTATCATATTAATAAAGTTTGTTTACAGGATGAGTAGGTCTTCAGTTGACTGCTGCATATCTTAAATATAAAATATTTAGACACATGTAAGGATCACCAATAACAATTGTAAATATTCCATTCCGTTGTGAGCTCGAATCCCGCTCATGGCGAGGTGTACTCGATACAACGTTATTTAATGCAATTTGTCAGTGAATTTCGGTAGGTTGGTGGTTTTCTGCTGGTACTCCGGCTTCCTCCACCAATAAAACTGACGGCTATCTGAAATATTGTTGAAAGTGGAGTTAAACTCCATAACCCTAATCCTAAGCATAGAAATATGTAGACGATCAGCTTCAAGGTAATTATTACATTTCTGAGCATTTCAGCCTTGCAAATAATGTCCAGTCTCTTATGTTTAAGATCTATACCTGTATATCAGAACAGCAATGATCAAGGTAATAAGACACACTCCACCAGCCACACCAAACAAAATCTCAGATGTATGCGCTGAATAATAAAACAAATCAGTTAAAAGCATGCTTCTTTTATAAGTGTTTGTTGTTCTTTAGATTAAAAGAACTAAAAAAAATATAATAGTATTTGTATTTTAAAAAATGGATACCAATCAATTACTAACATGACCGCATCATTGCATTAAGATGGGAGGTTTGGGTCAATAAAGATAGTTTAACTCCGCCACTTATTATTATTGAAGTGTCTGTAGTCAGCCAGGAAAGTGATCGTTCATGTTCATATGTGTCATGTGTTTTGATTTTGCCTCTCTCTACGATTTGTTTTGGTATCTTCAACTTTTCTTCGATGAGATTGTGGAACTGTTTCGATAGTGTGGTGTTTTGTTTACATTTGATCGTATTTATCCGATAATTGAAATACAACCAGTCTACTACAACTTTGTGGTGTAGGAATGTGATTATTGTTTACAAGCAAGAAAACAGTACACAATGATAAGTTCAAGGCACGAAAGTATTCAGATAACTGCACAGTAATAGTTTTGTATATTATTCTAAGATTTAGGTGTTCGTTTCCATATATAAATAATGTCCTGTATTTGCATGATATTTTATCTTCACGGTGTACATATTTTATCTTCACGGTGTACATATTTTATCTTCACGGTGTACATATTTCCCGACAAAATACTATGAAAACTATCATTAACAATACAAACAGTATTCCATACATGCGAATTCAGGCCTAAGAGCAACAAACAGTTTATTTTGATTGCGAGTGTCATGCAAGGAAGAACAAGAGAAGTAGACTTTTTTAAACCCCTGGTGTCACTACCAGTTTCATGTGGACCGTGGACATTCGTGTTGTACTATATTTTAATATTCTATATCTATGGACTTTTCTTTCCTTTCACTATTTTGCTTTTGGTCTATTTGTACCACGTGTCGTCAACGTTCAAACAGGTAAATAAATCTAAAGTTGGCACTAAACACCAATCAATGAATGTTTTCGATAGCGTATATTCGTGTAGTGTCTGAAAAAAGCAAATACAGTCAAACCTGTATTAAGAGGTCACCTTTGGGACATAGAAAAAGTGGCCTGATAAGACAGGTGACCTCTTAAAAGAGGTGCAATTCATATGAAAGTTATTTGACAGGACAATAAAATGTGACCTTTAAATACAGGTGACCACATGGAGAGGTTTGACTGTAGATGTAAAACACTTCTAGGAATAGTTACAAATATTAAACATATAAAATTGCGCTATGAATTCTTATATTTTGTCAAAGGACACGTTATAATACAAACCTCATTGGGCTATATGAAACTGTACACTCGTGTAATATTATTTAATTACGGAATTCAAAGACTTTTTTTCATAAAAGTTTGCTCTATTTACTTTACCTTTGTAATTTATATCTGAATTGTGGTTTTTGTTTAATTAAATTTTTCGTGTAGTTTATATCTGGAGCATGGCATTTCCTTTATTCCGCTTTTGTTTCGATGTGTAGTTTATTTCACATTTGTTATTTTTGTTTTATTCTGCCTTTGTTTCGCTTTGCTGTTTGTTTTACCTTTGCTTCGTCAGAATGAGGTTTACATCATGATTTTAGCTCTATTTTACGTAGTGTTGTTGGTTGTTTTTGTTTTATTTTACTTGTGTCGTGTAGTTTTGATATTTGGAATGTGTTTTTCGTGTTTTATTTCTTCATTTAATTGTATATCAGGATTGTTGATTCAGTTTTATACCGTTTAATTCTACTTTTTGTTTCGTAGTGTTGTATATATATATATATATATATATATACGTCTGAAAATTAAACCAAACAGTGTTAGAATTAGATTTTAGAGCTGTAAAATTTTTGTTCTTCCCTCGACGGGATTTGAACCCACACCATTGATACACTGCAGCACCATTCGCTTAGCCTTACGTTCAGCGCCCTAGACCACTCGACCACATCCACTCCCTAAAAAAGGAGCTTCAATAATCGTAGTGTTACCTTTTCTCGTAGGGCAAATCTAGGGATAGACGTAAGACATGTGTATAAGCGTGTGTAGATGGTACATATATACTTAATATTATAATTTGACAGCAATCTAACTCAGCAATTTTTAATATATTGTATAGGAAAATGAAGAATTCATTATACAGTCACGGGAAATAAAGTATATTATACAAACGTCTAAGCAAGTGACAACCATACAATATATCTGTCCCACTGGATCTATATATCGTCATTCTTGTCGTGTGTGTACCTTAAAGCCGTTGTGTAGCTTACATTTGGATTATGGGGTTTGTTCTATTTTTATTTGAGGTTATCTCATGAATAGTGAATTTTGTTTTTACTATATTTTGCTTCATTTCTTAAATTCAATTATTCTTGATGAGTATAATGTTAAAAAATATGTAGGTGTCATCCAATTTTACTTCGAAACGGAATAATGGTGTCTCATCTGTTTGCATACAAACGTCTTCAGTTACATTAACTGGATTAGTCCAATCACATGTTTGTGTCTTTCGTTTTATCTTACACTAGACACTTAATTATGTTTGTGCATGAAAAAAATCCTCCCACCTGTTGCTTCAGGTGTGTTCTACAGCGTGACACTGCCTGCAATTGTTCTTACTTGTTTCAAATGTATATACTTTTATTTTCTTATTATCAAAGTGTGAAAAGAAGAGTCTGAAGATACCAAAGGGGTAATCAAAAGCTGTATATAAATATAACACTCCATAAACGACATACAAGTACATATCATATGACGAAAAAATGCTTTTGTTTCAGTATGTAAAGATAAAGTTCATATGTGTTTACAATATCACAATACGTTAACTGCTTCTAACCAATTATCCCCCATCACAATTGATATTTCATGTTAAAATAGGAGACATGCGATACAAGAAATACGTTAAACAATCCTTCAGTAATGAATTTGTATGGTGTCACACAAGGTTTAATATGTCTAATAGAATTTAGTGTTAGTATTGTCTAAACACAAATCCCTCAGGATTTTAAGATATATGACAACCAATACCAGACCTCACTTAATTATAAAGTACATGTATTTAACCGTTAATAGACTTCTGTATGTTTGATCTGCAAACTATGCACAAATGTTTGCACTATTAATGGTGTTCATTACTGAATAGCCAAGGACTTGTTGTAATTATCATTAAGCATTTGTTTACAGACAAATCAAAATTATTATGTCACTTTCGGTTAAATCAAATTATGGATTTGAAATACATTTGTTCTCATCAACGCAGCAATTACAACCTATTGAACAAACATTTTACGGAAAGTTTATTGCACATAAATGTCAACTGTAATACAACATAACAAATCGGTACACATTATGACATGGTGTATAAGATACATTTTTATTGAAATTTACAGTTCTTAAATAATTTAATTATTATCAGAACTAAGGTTCTTCTCCCTCAGGTTTAGTTGACCTTAGCCGAATGTTGCTGTCTTGTTTATGGCTCTTTGGTTTTCTTGCTCCCAAAGACTTTGAAATTAGTTGACTTTCCAAACTTTTGGCTGAGTGTATCCAGAAATTCGTCATGCGCACTAATTTAGATGTCCACGCTTTATTATGACGAGCATAGAAATAATAATACAGCATAAGTGGTTCATATGCGTTTAAACGATTGTGTAGTTGTTTAAGATATTGGACAACTTACTTATTGGTTTTATACACAGCTGTCCGCGGAATCCACATTCAGGTTCATCAATGGGTATCCTTCCACTTGGCCAGACTATTTTCTCATTAGTGTAGAAGGAAAATTTCTGAAATCAAAATACTTATTTCTTTAAAGTCAGTCGCAATAAAAACATAACTCATTGAGTATGATAATTATACTGTTTGTGACTTTCATGTTACTATACTGAAAGTCTAACGCAATATACCCATGCTCACCATTTATGTCACCAAAACAAGTTTTATACATTTTGTTGACAAAAAAATCTACTATTTTAGTATCGGTTGAAAGAAACTATATGAAATTGTTTCAGTTCATTAAAAGAGTTCCATTAAAGTTACCCAGTCCATCAAACTCACCATAGAGACCTGTATATTATATTACCATACAGTTTAAGAGTCAGGGGCAGACTGTTAATTAAAAGATCATATAAATAAGTTACAGGAAGACGTCATCGTACTGATATAATCTATATAGATAAAATAATCTGTCAAATTTATTAATTATTCTGTCAATAACTCTATGCATCTTATATTTCTTTTTATCAACTTTGTGTGTGATATAAGAAGATATTATGTAGCTTAAATCATCCATAGTAACACAGTCTGCTTCATCTGTCCCGATTCTATAAGTCAAAATGATATAAACCCTCTAGTGTCTGCTAGAGTACTCTAGGGATCGTCAGAGATCTATTTATAACAACCGAAGCTCGATATTGTCACCCTATTTGAACTGGTTGCAGACATGTTTCATTTAACGACTTTGACAGATGTCATTGATGTCCATACTCGTGCCCCGGACTGTCGTGTTATAAAATTATATTGTCTGTTTAACATGACATGACAACAATCGCTCTAAGGAGCATGAATGTGATGTGTTTCTCTTATAAAACAAAAAATTTAATTTCAACGGTTATCATAATATTTTGTCAAATTATTGGGGTGTATTTATTATCATTTAGTTCCTGCCTTTAGAGTTTTATTTAAATCGATTGTATCGTAAACTGATATTGTCATATAGCTTTAAAACTGGGTAACTTATCCTTATTTTAAGACAAGCCTACCCTTGATTGCTTGCAGGACAATAATAAACTGATATTGTCATATAGCTTTAAAACTGGGTAACTTATCCTTATTTTAAGACAAGCCTACCCTTGATTGCTTGCAGGACAATAATAAACTGATATTGTCATATAGCTTTAAAACTGGGTAACTTATCCTTATTTTAAGACAAGCCTACCCTTGATTGCTTGCAGGACAATAATAAACTGATATTGTCATATAGCTTTAAAACTGGGTAACTTATCCTTATTTTAAGACAAGCCTACCCTTGATTGCTTGCAGGACAATAATAAACTGATATTGTCATATAGCTTTAAAACTGGGTAACTTATCCTTATTTTAAGACAAGCCTACCCTTGATTGCTTGCAGGACAATAATAAACTGATATTGTCATATAGCTTTAAAACTGGGTAACTTATCCTTATTTTAAGACAAGCCTAGCCTTGATTGCTTGCAGGACAATAATAAACTGATATTGTCATATAGCTTTAAAACTGGGTAACTTATCCTTATTTTAAGACAAGCCTACCCTTGATTGCTTGCAGGACAATAATAAGATGAAATACAAAAGATACCACACCTTTCGAACAGATTAAAATATATCCGCAAAATCGAAGAAACGGGGTACTAAATTGTAAGCTTGTCATGTACAAACTGTAACATTAAGTTTGAGAATCATTTTAGTAATTTTATCCATGCCTCGAAAGAAACCTAAGATTATCTTTTACTACGATTTCAGCTGTTCTGTTTGTTGGAAAATGCTTTTATAATTTGTCGAGAAGTAATCATGGTGTTTTGCATCACTTATTGAGACATAAAGTGGAAGTACACTTTGTCCGTTTTAACATGCGTAATTCATTTGTTGTTCCCATAACAACTTATGTAATGCTTTTTTTAACCTTCACCTTTGACAATGCAATATTTGGAAATAAATGCATTTAGTGTTGTTCGATTTATTTTCCCACCCAGTAGTTAACCTTGTGTGACTTTATATCGGTTATTCGCACCAATTAGTACACCTTTTGTCACTTTATGTCGGTTAAGTAAGTAATATGAGATTCACATCGGCCTACAGACTCTATAGTTGTTTTTGCATGCAAATAAATTAATTAATCATTCAGTGTTAAGTAATACAAGATATTCCAAACTAGAACATCATTATTGTAAATGTGCAAACGGAACTGCAACTAATTACGATCATCTAATATCTCAAGCGACCCTGAAACATTTACAAAGTATGCATGTTGAAATCGGCATGTCTTTTCCCATGACAATAGTGGTAATTATTTGCAGTTGTCCTTTACAATGTTTGCTTCATTATACACATCAATGCATTTCCCTAGACATTTCGTTAAATCTGAACCATATGATTTTCTCCATGTCATTCCCAATACTGTATTTTATAGCATCATATCCATCGCTTGAAATAACAATAGTTTATAGAAGAAACATCTAACTTGCTGATTATAGTTAGATATGCTTACAGGGAGTACAAGAGTTTGCGTGTATCGCTTGAAATAACAATAGTTTACGGAAACAGCTGACATGCTGATTAAAATAGATATGCTTACAGGGAGTACAAGAGTTTGCGTGTATCGCTTGAAATAACAATAGTTTATAGAAACAGCTGACATGCTGATTAAAATAGATATGCTTACAGGGAGTACAAGAGTTTGCGTGTATCGCTTGAAATAACAATAGTTTATAGAAACAGCTGACATGCTGATTAAAATAGATATGCTTACAGGGAGTACAAGAGTTTGCGTGTATCACTTGAAATAACAATAGTTTACAGAAACAGCTGACATGCTGATTAAAATAGATATGCTTACAGGGAGTACAAGAGTTTGCGTGTATCACTTGAAATAACAATAGTTTACAGAAACAGCTAACGTGCTGATTAAAATAGATATACTAACAGGGAGTACAAGAGTTTGCGTGTCTTCATTAAGTTGAAATACTCCAACAGGATGAAGTCCCCATCTACCATTGCTTCCAAGTTTTCTGGCAACCAGTGTAAAGTTTCCTTCTGCATCGCCAGCAGCATTAATTCTATTGATGTATCCCATGGCACCTATACAATAGATAGTTACGTAACAGTAGTTATTATCGCTATATAAAGCATTTACAACATGCTAATTTAGAAAAATGTTTCGTGCCATTGGTAATTGTAATAAGAAAACTAGTCATCATTTTAATTATTATAGATCAATTTCATGATAATTGGAAGTCGCGTCGAAGTAATATACAACATTACTACATCTGCATGAACCAATTTGAAAAACGCATTATTTGCTTATAGTACACTGTATACATTAGTTTTAGAAATACGACTACAAAGCATAAAATCAAATATATTGCGTTGTTCTAAAATTAACATAATGCACGCTACTATATCAGACAAGTGCTTGTTGTCTTAAATATCAATTAAGGGTAATAACAAAATAACCGAACTCCGAACAATCTTCCAAAGGGAAAGTCAAAACTCATAAGTATATAAACAGACAAAATCAGTCAACAACCGGAAAACTGGGAAAACCGTAATGACCCTGACTTGGTACAGGCATTTTCAAAGAAATGGTGGGTTGAATCAGATTTTACGACGCCAAACCTCCCGCTTTCATTGAGCCTTAACAATAAAAGGAAAACAAAGAATATCACACTATCGGGACAATTCCAAATTCAAATATCAAAATCGTCGAAAGAGGCAAAATCGATACCCCTAACACACCAATAAATGACCATCCATTTTCCTGGCTTGGTACAGGCACCCCAATAAAAAGTGGCGGGATTAAGCTAGTTTTATGGACCCAAACCAATAATACTTACCTATTACTACATCAATATAGTAAGATGGATCTTAATCAGGTGCCACATATTAGTTAAGCGTAAACATTTTAAAATGATTACAACAAGCTGAATTCATTTTTTGTACAAATTATTTTTATTCACGCTTGATATCGATTGAGAATTGCTTGTTTTTTTGCGGTGTTTAATACCACTTTCAACAATGTTACATTTAATATCGTGGCTCTCAGTTTTTCTTGGATAAAATGATGTAAATCCTCTCAGTAGAATCGGCTAGAGTTCTTGAAGAATCTTCAGATATCTATTTATAATAACCGAAGCTCGATATTGTGACCATATCTGAACCAGTTACAAACATGTTTCATTTACCGGCTTTGACAGATTTCATTGATGTCCCGGACTGTCATTTTATAAATTATATTTTCTGCTTAACATGACATGACAACAATCGCTCTGGGGATCATGATAGTAATGTGGTTCTATTATAAATAAAAAAAATCTAATCAGAACGGTTATCATAGTCTTTTGTCATACCATTGGAGTAAAACCGGAGTACGCAGCGAGAACATCCACATTCTGATAGTAACTGACACAATTTGATTATCTAACATTTTACAGGGTATGCACTTGGACAGGGTTGAAATCGTATATTTTATCTGTTGATAGGCTCTAACTGATAGGTGTAATACAAACCAACATCAAAATGACATTCTCTTAGAATATATTTACATACTAAGAAGACTTTGAAGATACCAAAGGGGTAATCAGAATCTGTAAATAAGGGTAATAACAAAATTACCGAACTCCGAACAATCTTACAAAGGGAAAGTCAAAACTCATAAGTATATAAACAGACAAAATCAGTCAACAACCGGAAAACTGTGAAAACCGTAATGACCCTGACTTGGTACAGGCATTTCTAAAGAAATGGTGGGTTGAATCAGATTTTAAAGCGCCAAACCTCCCGCTTTTATTACGGCTCAAAGGTTCCGACTGTCACTATAACAGTATTTATAACAATACTGGAACAAAATAGGTAAAATAGCTGACAAAGCAGTACCAAATTCAGTCAAGTAAATGTCAAAAACACTTTTACGTCACACATTGATAAAAAAAATATGTTTGACATTTATGTTGACTTCCTTATCTTTATACATTTTCACTATATGAAAATGCATCGCTTATAATCGTTTCTGCAGAGACGGAATATATTTCGACAAGATCTTGGTATCGGAATATAAACTTTCGAATAAAGCGAATAAAGCGAATATTTTCATAGCCCTGGTCCAGTAGCCTGTTTCTCAGATGAAGATGACGTTTCAGGAAATCAGAATAATGGCTACTGGCCCTTGCAAAACGAATCAATTGCGAGATGTAAACACCATATGCAGGAGAAGCTGGTATATTGCTGCACATATTTGGAAAATTTATGATTTTAAAATTGAAGTCGTCCCGTTTATCATAAATTTTAGTACTGAGTTGACCACTGTCGTCAAATTTGAGGTATAAGTCCAAAACTGATGCAGACGAAGAAGAAGAAGAAGTACAGACAACACAATGACCAAAAGAAAAAGAACAAAGGGACAAACAACAATCTACAAAACATACACATAAAACTAAAAATCGAGTAACACGAACACCACTAAAACCCGGGGGTGAACTCAGGTGCTCCGGAAGGGAAACCAGGTCCTCCCCTACTAGTGGTCACCCTATGGACACTGTAATAACCATGTTTGACCAAATGGAGGATTAAAATAATGATGATAAAAATAAGTTTAATTATATGTATTGTTGCACTTAATTGTTCTATTGGTCTTCCAAAAACCTATTCATCCAATATAGTACATATAGGAAGGACGTCGATTTACACCCGTTTTTGTTTTTGTTTGTTTGTTTGTTATTTTTGATTGCTTTATTTTATACGAGCTGAACAGTTCCATCATGCAACCAAAAGTATTTTCTTATTTATAGCGAGCATTGCAAGATGCGAGCTAAACAGCAACATGTGTGTAAGGAGATGAATCAATATACTAACAATACCAACCGGAAGTTGTTTCTAAGTTTCAGCATAGAATGGACAATCGGAGCGAATGACCGGAAATAGCCTATTAATTAAAATAAAAAATAACTATCCAGTTTAAAAATAACCCAACAAAATAGGAATCCGTACAGCTTCTTTACATGAAACGATTAATTTATTTAAAAAATTGACAATCGCTAGACCTTCTTCTTTCGCCCCTAAAAAAGTTGTGGTCACACGATTTCCATAGTTTACGTCACACAAGTATTGTTACGTCACGTCATTCATTGATGATCGCTGTCACTGTCAGAGTAAACAATCATTGCCCTGCGTTTTTCAAGTTGGTGGCGATTTACAGTTGGTTACCAAATAATTGTTTATGTATAGAACGGTGCAGTTCCCAGCAATGTGAAAAGAATGTCTTTAATATTTAAAATTAGTAAGATAAATCTTGAGTACGTTGCGATTTTCCTGACGGAGATTCCTCAATGTTTACAAAGAAGTCACAGGAGTTTTCTCGCATTCCTAACCTATGACGTCACGAAAGTTAGTTCCGACTAAAGTACATCTTGTATCACATAGATTGTATCTATTAGCAAAATAGATGTATTTCTATAAAATAAATACTTAAGGTTAGATAAATGATCATTGCAGAGTGAAGTACAGGAAACAGCCTTTTAATTTGAATAAAAAATAACTATCCAGTTTAAAAATACCCCCCCCCCCCCAAAAAAAAAATATAGAAAGGAAACCATACAGCTTCTTTACATGAAACTATTAATTTATTTAAAAAAATGGACAATCGTTAGACCTTCTTGTTTCGCCCCTAAAGCTGATCATGTCGCTAATGGTTTCAAAGCAAAGAAAAAAAAAGGAATATAAAGATGGTTTTTTTAAAAACAATATTGATTCAGTTGCCATGCAACCCGTTTAAATACATTTTTGTACACATGAGACAGAAAAAAACATTCAAAGTCTTGTCGTTTGTGTGATGCAAAAATATCGTTTGCTATGATCTAGCTTTACAAGACACAATGACGAAAAGAGCGAAAAAAAATATCACTAGAAAACTGCTTTAAATCAGTGAAAGCGTTAAAGGTAATTGCTATCGCATATCTATGATTTTCTCTTTAATTCTAAATCTACCTATCAAGCGCCCTTCCGTGCAAAAAACGTTGCATTTTTCTGCGATACGCCTAGTTTGCAGCTATAGGCCTACAAATCGACAATATATGGCCATTTATGGAGTTAGTACTACAAACGGTTTAAGTTAACTTATATTTTATAGGCAGTAAGCGAGTAGAACATGGACACAAATTATAAGAGCGATTACCAGCAGCCTTTTCATTTTTTCTTACCAAAAAAGAACATATTTCGGACATAACATGACTTCAAAGTTTGAAATATATTAGCAGGGGCTCCCAAATGCCCCTAAAATCTGGCATGTGCCACCATAATTACTGATATTCCTAATAATACATATAGTATAATAATCGTAGATTTTGAATATCAAATTCTAATATGACGTCCCGTATTCGGTATACAAATAAAGGCATATTTGAATAATAATCAAATATAGGCCACACATGCACGCTGCGCTAAGAAAAAACACCTATATAAACACTGACTATTTTCAGAAAATTCTTCATGGTTAGAGATTTTCTATTATTGTTTATCTGAAAATTGTTGAAATAAATGAAGTTAAAATTAAATAAATTCTAATCAAGTCTTATCATAATTAAACTCTTATAAACACGGCTTTGTTTACCTTTCGTCACTGTCTCCATATTTATCTCCCTTTATCTCCGATCCGACTGGCTGCGTTCAACTGGTAATTTCGTTGTTAATCATTTGAAGTTGTTTATTTGTAATACAATTTATATTGAACCTTGCCAATAAAATTCTTTTCGGTATTTTAAGCCACAGTTTCAACCACAATTTCGCTATCCATCTCTTAATTCCCAATTTTACCATTTTTAAGATTCCGTAGGAAATTGACCGCCTCGAATTTTAAAATTACCGTATTTGTCCTATTAGAATCGAAATAATTCATTCCGGCCATACTTTATTGTTATTCAAATATGGGTAGGCATTATATTAATGAGATTTAACCCCTAGCTGCAGAACCGTAGATATATAGGTCCTTTTTGTTTTTTTCGGGGTCTGCCCTATCAGAAAATTTCACAAGGACCTTAAGAGCTATGGTTCCGCAGCTACATTAAATCATGCTCTTAAATATATGTAGGATGGACAGGTTGAGGTTCGGACATGAAAGACCCACTGACTCAGACTGTTGTCTAATATGCACATGTCTTTCTGTAAGAAATTTTGAAAACGCAATCAATAACTCGTACACACACGTACAACCGCATTGTATCTTCTTCTTCTTCCAGTGTAGAACAGGAGTCGTCGCCGACTGTTTTAAGTTCTGCGAGACTAGGCATGCCAGGCACACACAGCTGATGTCCCCAAGACTATGTACAACTAAACACTTCACTATGACACAGTTAAAACTATTTACACTGGTTGGCGTGGCTAACCTGTTGTTGGAGGTTAGACCTGAACTCCTCTATGGAGCTGGCCCCAACTGTGGTGTCTGGTAGGTGGTTCCATTCCCGTGCTGTTCTTTGGAAAGAGTTTCTGAGAGTGTCATAATTGGACCTCTCCTGGAAGAACCTATGTTGATCTCTGGTTCTGCTGTCACCAGGTATGAGGTATAAGTCTCGGTCGATGTCCACGAGTTGATGCTGGATCTTATTCATCATAACGAGTCTGCTTATCCTCCTCTGTTGTTCTAAAGTCTGCCACTCAAGTGATGTTAACATGCTTGTCACGCATCCTTGTGTTCTGCTGGTGTAATCATTTATGACGAAGCGGGCAGCTCTTCTTTGTACATCTTCTAATGTCTGTATAAGGGTTTAGGTGGTGTGATCACAAACCATTGCTGCGTATTCCAGGGTTGGTCGTAGGATCGTGAGGTAGCTGGTTTCTCTTACTTGTTTCAGTTTGATCAACTGCCGATTGATCCGATCAAAATAGTTTGTTTACAACAAGAGAAGTGGATCAGCGGGGGTAAGACATTCGATATTTTATGCCTTTTCTGTCGGAGTTATGAATTGATTTGTGCGTGAAAAGGATGATTATATGTTTCTTTATGAAAGCTATTATTTGTTTTCTTATATCATTGACATTTCGGTTGGACTTTGAACCACATTTTTACAAATAATCATGTCAAAATTTAACGTTATGAACTTTCATCATTTATTTTACAAAACATGTACATAAACACATACGAGCAACACGACCCACAGAGCCTGTGCACGACCGCCGGATGAAAAGAATACTTTTTTAAATGATAGATGTTTGACTCTTCACAGTCACTTGAAGTTTCAAATATAAAAATAAAAATAAGAAAAAAATGTTTTTTTTATTTTTATTTTTATTTTTGGAACTTCAAGAGACTGTGGACTCATAATCATAACTAGTAAAATACATGTACATGTCTATGCGTAGATGCGATGCTCGCCTGTAGGCTGTGCCTAACCCATATTATGTTCATGGTTCATGATTAGGTCAAGCATGTGGATGAAATATTTATGAATTAACCATAATTCACTATAGGGTTTTTAATTATTAAACCTACTTTTATATCTTTGTCCAACTAGTTTACTGAATATATAAGTTCCATTGTAAATATCGTTGCCTTCTTTGATCGTGACGTCAGCTGCACGTGAATATAACCAAACAGCATCGTATAGAAATGCCGCCTCTGATTTTATCTGTAGAGAAATGTAAAACGTGAACGATAACAACAGAAATTGTCTCATTATTGTACTAAATATATCCAATCATTATAATTAATTTGAGAATGTCAATTCCCCGATGTATCCTAAAATATTGAAAGGTATCAATAATGTTAATTAATGGATCACACGATAGATAGCAATAATAAAAATATTGGCAATGTAAAAAAAATTATGATAATTTTCTTAACGTTTTACCTTATTGTTTTAATAAATTTACATGTAGAGTAAGGGAGATGTGTAACGAACCAAAATATCAGGTATATGTTGACTAAATAATATGTGCAATGAATTATATGAAGAGGGTGATGCGCTTTGAATCTAAAGACCATATACATATTGAAAAGGTGGTATTATATTGATATGATTTTAATAATTAAATTCAAATTCCACCTTATAGTGAGATTTATTCGAGTGATTTATGACAATTTATAGACTCTTTGATCATACTATTTTTTGTAAATCTTATGGTTACTTACACGCCATGTTGCGTGTAGGTGTAATCGACGACGACTATCTATTATCAGTTGATCTAAGTGGTTCAGAGGCTATGTTTTAACTTCCGGTAGATATTGAAAACTCTTGGACAGAATTTGTCCAATAGATTAACAGTAAATACTAACCCTTCTGAACCATCTGAACTCATATGTTGTCTTATGAGTAGTCTTTTGTATCAATTTTTCTATATCTTTTCTACCTTACTCTTTAATGTTCTTACTCCCAAAGACCTTACATTATTTGAGATTCAAATATTTTTGCAATGAGCGTACCTGATGAAGGTTATTTCCAGAAACGCGTCGTAAGCACTAATTTTGATATCTACGTTTGTATTAAGAAACTTGCTTTGAATCATTATTGTTGTTGATTGGAATACCGGA
Source organism: Bathymodiolus brooksi (assembly GCA_963680875.1). Classification (NCBI taxonomy): domain Eukaryota; kingdom Metazoa; phylum Mollusca; class Bivalvia; order Mytilida; family Modiolidae; genus Bathymodiolus; species Bathymodiolus brooksi. The sequence goes on from OY804579.1 coordinate 56,783,710, forward strand.
AATGGTAGTCTTGAACATCGACTTCTAAGATCACAACATTAACAATAAACATTACTTCAACTACACAAACAGCCATTTTGAATTGATATAATAATGAATAAGGCATGTATTTTTATCAAATAATCGTCAGGTAAAACAGTTTAACCATTGTTATTGTTATTATATGATATATAATCAGAATGGTAAAACATTAAATATCATAACGTTAAAAGGGATCCTTAATTTTCTTTGATTGCGCCTTTTATTTTATTCTTGTTCTTGCTCGTTTCATTCTCGTTTAATACTCTTTAGATTTACAATTATTTGACTTCGTTGACAATCTATTAGACGCTATTTCTTAAAATCGCCATACGGTCTATGCAAATTACTTGTGCGATGTTCTGACATTGTCTGACAAAGACTAAATTGTAATTCATGGAACGTATATATCAAATTTAGTGAGCACGAGGCGTTTCCGGAATAACCTTCATCAAGTACGCTCAAAGTCGAAAGATTGTAACCGATGTTTAATAATGGTCATGTTTCTATGACGCTTTTATTAATTATTAAAACAAAACAAAAATAACTTACAAGTTTCGGTACCCCAAATTCCTTCAGGGGATTTGTAAAATTAAATGGCGGTAATTCGAGGTAATGGTTAACAATATCTGTGAAGTTTTGATAATCTGGGTACACAGGTGGAGACGGAACCACTCCAATAAAATGTTGAAAAGCTTTCACACTTGAATCTGATACATTTTTATCAAAGATTCCTGAAACAAAAAACAAAATATTTAATTAAATGAGAGAATGATTGTTGCTTAACGCCAAGTAAGCAATTTTAAAACTCTATCATAGCGAGAACACATTACATTACGATGAGATAATGATGATGTCAACTTTGCATTAGACCAAAATGGTTAGCTGATTTTTTGTTTTACTTGCTCTCTGAAATCAAAACATCCCTCGGGATAGACATGTCTCGAGGCGAGCACGCTAACTATTACGCTACGGTTAAGGCATATTTGAAAACATATCTTATTATGGTAAACATTGTAAAACAATTTTAATCTTTTTTTTATAGAAATTACAAACATTAAAACATACTATAAAACTAAGGTGTGGTTCCTCACATGTGGTATTATAATTTTTATTCGGTTCTTCAATGTTATTCCCCATCTGTTAGTGATCGACCACACATGACAATGTTAATTTATAAAGTCGTAGATAACAATTCGCGTTAAAAGAAAGGGATGTGTCAAACATTGATGCAAGTTTGAAGTTTTGCGTTAGCATACATATGTATAACAGTTCACTTTCCTGACTTGGTACTAATGCTTGAATACAAAATGGCGGGTTAAACCAGTTTCGTGGGACCCAAACCTCCCCTATTAGTTAAATGATGTGGTCAATCTTTCATTTACCAAGCAATCATAAGCAGATATATTCTTACCTTCTAGATACTCATGCGGTGTCAGGGGATCATACTGTTCTAAATCTACACCAACAACAAAATATTCTCCTGTTTCTAGAAGTCCTTTGTCCTCCAAATGATCCATCAGTCCAATAAACTCATAAGATTTTCCTAGCATCACATATACTGTAAATGACAAAAGAAATAGCCAAAATATTAAAAATATCTATATTATTATGCTGATTCTTTTGTAGATTTGTGTTGCTGAATCTTTAGTTATTCTGTGTAGTGTTTTGTGCACCAGTGTTTGTCTGTTTGTCTGTTTGTCCACTTCCTCCGATTTACGACTTCTGATTACCGCGTGGGTATCTTCAAACTTTTCTTATTTGCATATTCTATAATATCAGTATTCTTCAATCCTCTGTCGCCTTATTCGTGATAAAATAATAATTATACATGGCCAAAGTATTATGTTTGGGTATACGAGTGTTCACAACATTCTTTCCACATTATAATCTCATCGTGTTCAATCAAAATAAGATATTACTTTTTTTCGGGTGTATAGGGAACAGGTTAATATTAACTGATAAAAAGGTTAGGATTATGGTCTTTAACGCCACTTTCAACAATATTTCAGTCATATCGTGGTGGTCAGTTTTATTGTTAGAGGAAACCCGAGTACCCGGAGAAAACCACCGACCTGCCGCAAGTCACTTACAAACTCTATCACAAAATGTTGTATCGAGTACACCTCGCCTGAGCGGGATTCGGAGTAATATTGAAATTAACCTCACAGACAAACAAAAAGAAATGACACTCTTGTTCCATTTTCTCATTTCCTAAGACAAAAATATGGGTTATCAAATATAGTACCTTCTCGACAGGCTGACAATATCACAGTTAATCAAGAAACAAAACAGTAATTCTCAATTATTTTCCGCATCATCTCCCATTACAGTTAATCGTAAAGTGGGCAAAATTTCTAGGTTTAATCAAAATTATGTGCTTAGTAGAGAATAGTTGGTATTCGATTCCCTTGAGATTGTCGAATTGCGTGATAAAAATATGGAATAAAACAAAGGCGATTAACCCGGTGAAGATTTTCACATAAGCTGACAGTTAGAGAACTGTAAAAAGTAAATAATCGAATCCTACAGGACAGAGAACATACACAAAGTACACACACATTTTTATCTCATATTTCCCTTCAATGTAAAAAGATGACAAAGTAATTATTTCTCCAATACTTGTTTTTTTGTTCCAACGCACTAGTAGGATCAACACAATAAGACTTGAAATGTCACTACTCTTCAATCGTATTAAACAGTCATAACCCATACAATATTTATAGATCAATTTGACTGAATAATTGATGACATAATAACGTTGGGCATCGTGTTCCTGACAGACATTATCATGCCATTCTTATAATGTAGAATAGTTTCTACCAGTCATAGTTCTGTTGAAAAATACACACAATATAACACTCCATTCATTTATGACAACTAACAGAATACAGTCAAACCTGTATTAAAAAGTCACCTCTGCGACACAGAATAAGTGGCCTCATAAGACAGGTGACCTGTTAAAAGAGGTTCAATTCATATGACATTTTCCATGACAGGACAAGAAAAAGGTGACTTTTTAATACTGGTGACTGCTTATTAGAGGTGACCACATGGGCAGGTTTGACTGTACTATCCCTAAAACAAATCTATGTGTTGTATATGCAGATTTCGAAATTTTCAAATGGTCACTGTAGGGATGGTTAGATTGTTGCTCATTAGTCCAACATTGTGTCATCACCAACTTGACTATGGGGCGTCGTAGACGTGATCGTATGGTAGTTCGATTTCCAACTACATGTACATTCAGTGCCTATTACCACTAAAGTTGATAAAGTTTGTCAGTAACTTGCGACATGTCGGTGGTATTCTCCGGGTACTCAGTTTTCCTCCACCAATAAAACTGACCACCACGATATAACTGAAATATTGTTGAAAGTGGAGTTAAGCACCATAAACTAACCAATCAACTTGACTACAAACTATTGGAATATTTCTAATGGATTTTAAAACCATATTGATAAAATGCGTGTGTTTATTTATTTAGCAACATATTTTCATTAAAACTTGGAATGGTCTTAGAAAAGGAAATGGTTAACGCGAACACTCTCATGATTGAGACGAAAATATTATCGTGTTTTATTCATAGTAATTGTCAATCACAAGCGAAAAGTTATCCGCCCATTACTAGAAAATCTAATCAGTTATTTGTATTTATTTCGTATTCTTGTGTCCAACGTGATTTCCATATCATATGATCAGTGCCGGATTTAAGTCAAATGAGACCCTGTGCTAGTTAAGTTATGAGGCCCCTTACTTGGGCCCTGAAGGAGGTAGATCCGGTAGGCCTACACAGGCAGTCAACTCTATCATTATGTCTGGAATCGCTTCGAAACAAAACACCATCAAATTTAAAATTACATCACATAAGCAAAAATCCATCGTTTTTGGCAGGAAGATGGTCACCTGGCCAATAGGGCCCTGTGCTCAAGCACACCTAAGCACAATGGTAAATCCGGCACTGCATATGATGTTCGTGTCGCTAAAAAAACAGTAACACGACGGGTTTAACTAGTGGAACATGAACTGCTTACTCCAATTTAATAATCCCAATCGTAATATCTATAAACAAATCCAATCATGATATCATAATCATTCCAATCATAAACATTTATTAATAATTCCAATTGGGAAAATAAGCTGTATTGATAAGCAGAGTCCTTGTATGTTCCTAACAATGTGTTTTCTTGTGTGTTGGTGGTATAGTATTATTGGTTACTATTAATATCATATTGACTATTAGTTTTATGTAGTTCTGTATCAATAATGTACTTCACACTGATGTCACTAGTGTTGTTAATGTCTCTTTATCAATTAAATAAAATCTGTTGAAGAGGGACGATATTGAATAATATTTCATCAAAACATATATTTTAATTAAAGTATTTTTGTTACTTCATCTTGAAATGCAGTGAATTACTGGGGATTAGGAAAATAAATAATTACATGTTATTCTTGACAACATAAAGAGCTTAGTCCAATTTGTTGTAATAAAACTCAACACATCCCGTTTTGCATTCATTTCTCCCTCTCACTGAATTATATCAAAGAATCCGGAAATTAAAGCAAATATTGACGACAAAACTGTCGGTCGAGTGTGATGTATTTGTTAATATCCCATTGGAAAAAATATATATATTTTACATTAGCTACATGTAGCTACTAAAATGAACTTATTCACTGAAGATTATTCTAATGAAGAAAAAAAATTCGTGCAATTGATTCTCCCTTTCTCAAATTTTCTTTTGATATAAATAAAGATGAAATATATCATTTCTATATCTTTAAAACTGCACAGGAACTCCAAAGCGCACGTGTAAGCGGTACTACTATGATAGTAGATATCAGAGTCAAAAGGGAAATGGAGGTTTGTTAAATTGATTTTCCATTCTGGAATATATTGAATATAGCCGTATTCCCTGCTTTATTGCTATGCATTGCTGATACGGAAAAGTATGTTTCCAAACGGATTTGGTGAAACACAATGAGATTGGATTTTTTTGTTAAAGGTCATATTCCGTCATCTTTGTGCATGCGCACCAGAAAGCACGTCACGGTGTAATGGCAGATAATTCAGAGTACAGGCGCCGGTTCGGTACAACGTCGGAATATATGATTCAAATATACATGACATAAATAAAAACGAGTACGGGTTACTTTTACAATATATTCGTAGCATGCTGAAAGAATGCACCACATTAGACTAACTCTGTAATAGCAATTGCTAATAAATAACAAGAAGATAATAGATATACATGCTACTTTCTGCCAATGTCTATAAATATATGTTGGCAATTACCAACAACTGATCACAAAATGAAAGTAGAATAACAGACATGCTAAATATAACATGTTTACAAACCTAGAGTACAACCTGACATATAATGAGTGCACTTGTGTAATTTTGTTTTTTCTTACCAAGCCTTTCTGAATTTTCATTGTAACTTTGATCACATCTCGCGAGGACAGAACACAAAATAACAAATACACTAGAAAACAAAGCTATCAAAAATGATATTGTGTTGTTTGTGCTCACTGTGGAATCTTGATATCTATGTACTATATTACCACCTTCTTGAAGTGTCGGCACAAAGCCATGAAAGTCAGCAGAAATGTATATAAGAGTAATAACAAAATTACCGAACTCCGAACAATCATACAAAGGGAAAGTCAAAACTCATAAGTATATAAACAGACAAAATCAGTCAACAACCGGAAAACTGTGAAAACCGTAATGTGTGATAGAGGTATCGATTAGATAGAGGTCTTTATCTACGATGATTTTTCAGATGGAGTTCGGAACTGTTCCGATAGAGGTTTATTTCATATGCAGTGGAATGGTTATTACCATGATTTGCATGCATCGGTTGACCATTACCAGGCTTCCATGTATTGTGGTTTTGCAGAAATGGTGCCGATGTTGTAAATATATAAATTATAACCTTTCATTATATCAGATTGATACACTATGGCAAAAAAAAAACATTTTACAATAGAAAAAAAGAACGGAAAGTAAGTAGACTTTCTATTATGACTTTACTAGAAAACGAGTATGCTATTGATTTGTCCTAATCTTTTTATTGTTCTCCCACAATTAGATAGTCAGTTTCAATGATCATTAAACGTCTCCCTTCAATTTTATTACCCATAACTTCATACCAACTAAGCAAATTATATCTCTAAATGACTTGTTATACCGCATACAAAATAACCTTATCTATTTATATATATTACAGACCAGAGAAATACATCCTTTTGTCAGCAATAAAATAGTTCTGTTAATGAAGTATTTATGAATAAAGTATTGCACAACTGACTTTCATTTTGCGCATATGCAAATACTGACAGATGCTTAAATAAATTGAAGACAGCTTGACATGTAATTGGAGATATTAAACGATTTGGAGATTACAAGAATAGCAAAACAAAATTAACGTTGAGCATTTAGTTGCACTAGAAATAGAAATACATTTTTTTTTTAAATATATCAATGCCATTGCAAACAATGAGCAATGATGGTCAATAATCTGACTGCATTAGAAATGTGAATATTTGAACACATCAAAAATACAAGGAGGTTAATTGAAACAAAAGAGAGGAGGAGTACATTTGAAAAAGGGGGCCGTGATGGTCTTGATCGTATTGTAGTTGGGTTTCTAACTACCTATGCAATCAGTGCCTATCACCACTAACGTTGCGAGTTCGAATCCCGCTCAGAAGAGGTGTACTCGATACAACATTATGTGATAAAGATTGTCAGTTACTTGCGGCAGGTCGGTGGTTTTCTCTGGGTACTTCCGGTTTCCTCCATCAATAAAACTAACCGCCACGATATAGCTGACATATTGTTGAAAGTGGCGTTAAACATTATAACCTTAACCCCTAACCCACATACAAAACTGTATACATAAATATATTAACGCCATTATAAGCAATAAGCAATGTTGGTCAATTATATAAATACATTAGAAATTTGAAATTACCCAAAATACAAGAAACAGAGGAAGAGGAGTATATTAGAAAATGAATATTGATAACCCACCTGATGTTTATGAATTAAGAGGCCTGTTACTAGGTAAGAAGGTAGAGTCTGTTGTAGGTACACCATAATAAAAAAACGTAGATATCGAATTTAATGCGTACGACGATTTTCTGGAATAACCTTCTTTAGGTAGCTCAAAATACAAAGATTGGAAAGCCAAATAATTTAAAGTTTTAACTCTATTTATGATGTTGATACATTCGCTCGTATTCAAACTTATGCATATATATTGACAGGAACGTTACAAGATTCATGATATACGTGATTATATCGAATTCCCTACAGCAAAATTTCCGTTCTCGAGTATCCATCTTCCTGGTCCACCTAGTTATTTATATCCCAAATCAATGCGCTATTCTAGAAGGTTTTTGTTTGACTACATGCTGGGATGAAATTAGTTGTTACTAATACAGTAATACTAAATTTTAATAATAAAAATAATGTATGCTATGCAAAGCCGGATTTCTAACTTTTATGTGGGAACTCCATAAAAGACGTTAAATACAGATAACTGTTATAGGCATCTCCGATGTTTATGAAAACCCAATTCATATTTTGAATTTAAACTGTGTAATGATACTAAATACTAAACGCGTTGCTAAACAATAATTATAATTATCAATCTTATTGACTCTTTGTGTGTATGCGGAAATGCGTTCAAGGAAAATTCAGTTATTGCACGAAAATGCTAGGCTGATATTGTCCAGGAGGGTCCTAGATTTCTAAGCGCACCTGCTACATTTTAATTTGCATTCATTATAGAAACACTGTATGTCATTTAAATTACATATATACACAGAAAATCTTGAAAAGAAGTTCACTTTCAACACAGATTGTCAACAATAAAAGCGTAGATATCTAAAATAGTGCACACTACTCGTTTCTGGAGTAATCTTCATCGGGTATGTTCAAAATCGAAGGATTGGAAGGAAAAATAATTTAAAAGTCTTTGGAAGCAAGAAATTCAAAGGGCCTAAACAGTATAGCTAAGCTTGATGGGCTTGTAATACAAATGGCACATAATCTTACATAATAAAAAGAGCATATTTGATTGGCTAACGTACATTAATGTTAACAATCGATGATGATGTAAACAGCAAATACTTCCTTCTGGTACTAAGAGACGGGCAATGGCAAAATATGCAATACTATATCTACATAAGGATGCCATTGACTCGTTTCTCGTCAAACACGGAACACGAAGGAGAAATTATTGTAGAATTAAATCTGTCAAAATGGTTCGATAGAACGCGGTGAGTAATTACCATTTCTCACCCATTTTGAAAAGGTTACACAGTATTGTGTTTTCGGCCATTTCATATGATATTCATGACCCTTTTACCACGGACAGTTTCATTTGGCTAAAACATATTTTCTCGTAAATAAATAAACCATATTGATAGATAATAAACTCAAACTAAAATTTATGATATTAAAAATGACCTTTGAACTTGCCATATATTGAAATAGTTGTTATTGTCATATTGGATATATAAAAATATGAGATCAATATAAAGTACTTATTGAGTAACACCAAAAGGTCATGGAATTATTATCATCTATATCATGGCAAGAGTATATAAAATTGATATTTTTTCTCGGAAAAAGTTTTAAGTTGATCGACTAAGAAGAGTTTGAAGATACCAAAAGGGTAATCAGAATCTGTAAATCGTAGAAAGACAGACAAAGCAATGGTCAAAAGATACCAAAGGGGTAATCAGAATCCGTAAATCGTAGAAAGACAGACAACACAATGACCAAAAGATACCAAAAGGGTAATCAGAATCCGTAAATCACAGAAAGACAGACAATACAATGGTCAAAAGATACCAAATGGGTAATCAGAATCCGTAAATCGCAGAAAGACAGACAACACAATGGTCAAAAGATACCAAATGGGTAATCAGAATCCGTAAATCGCAGAAAGACAGACAACACAATGGCCAAAAGATACCAAAGGGGTAATCAGAATCTGTATATCGCAGAAAGACAGACAACACCATGGTCAAAAGGACAAACAACGATCTACAAAACACGACACAGAATACTTACAAGTGAACAACATGAACCCCTCTAAAAACCGGAGGTGTATTAAATGATAAACTACTGGAAAAACTAACCAAATGAGAAGATAACGATATGTTTGGCTGTGGTGTATCAGAGAATAGAAAACATAAGTAAATAATAGGGGGTAGGTGTAAGAAGAACAGCTTAAAGATATCATCAAAGGTGTAATCAGATGCTATAAATGAAAGAAGAACATACATTACAATGGTCAAAAGAAACAGGACAAACAAACAATTATCTACAAAACACTACACAGAAAACTAATGATTGAGCAACACGAACTCCCTTAAGACCGGTGGGTGAACTCGTTTGCTACTTGCTGCTTTAATACTAAAAGGCTACAGTTTTAGCTTACAGGAAAGCATACCCACAATCAGACTAGACTACAATGTGGCGGATAAGTTAATGATGGAAACACTACAATAAAGACACAATCCATTACTCTCTCATCAATAGTTATATATGAAGCCGCCATAGTACTTGTCAAGCGGAACTGATTTCCCAAAACAACAATCATTCATTAAGTAAAACATTGCCTATTATTTGCTCTGCTTTAAATAGCAGCAGACTAATTATAAGCGTTTGATATTCTCAAGATCAGAATTGTTTTGGAAAGCTAACTAACGCGTCGTTCGCACTAAGTGTGATATCTACATTTTTAGTCCATTAAGGTTAGAAAAGAATATATCAGATACACTGTAGTCACAACAATAGGACAACGATATTATAAGCTGTCCACAAGTCATTCTTGAATTCCTGAGTATTTGGTGCTTATATTACAGTTAATAGAAGGAGGAAAGCAGAGCAACACGATAAAACTACAATGTACTAAAAAAGAAAACGATGAATCTCTATTCAGTGTCACAATGTGTGCTAAGCCACCTTTCACGAAGCCTTTTCTTTGAACTTCTGAATTTTCGGAATTCTTCATTCTTCTAAATCATAATAGTAAATATATTGTATACATGACCATACTCAATTACAACAGAGTACTGTTATGTAATTTTAGGAAGAAACTGTTTGGATTTAGCACACCTGACAAGAAATCTAACAGATACTTGCATAACATACCTGCATTTGGTTTTTTTTTTAAATAATTTTCGATAATGTTCTTGTCTAGGCGCTCGCGATTTCATATTATATTTGGAGCATGCCATTTGTATTCGTAGTTTTCTGCTTAATATAGCGAATCCACTTTCTTTTAAAATAACAACTTCTGAGTCAACACTACAGGAAATATATTAGGATAGAAGTTTTAGAGGTTTGAATGATGCCATCAATATCTACTGACAGAATGACCCAATTCTACTTCCATCGTTTCCAAGAGATTTTATTTAGAAATTTAGAGCCGTACTTTGTTCAAATAGTTAAATTTTTGGACTGTTATGTGGGACATTATGGTGAAGATGTTTTATTATACTCAATAATATGCTTGGTAGCTAATGATACAGCCAGGTTGATGAGTTTTATGTCATGGATTCAGAAACGTTATTTCATCTATTTCAATCAGACACATATTGTTCGTGAGTACCAAACTAGACAGATGTAAACGGATTACATGAATTAGAATCATTGCTTGTACGAAAATGGATCGAATAAAAAAAATTGTTGCAACTTGCAATCTGCTTTATTAGACCGTGTTAATTCATTATTATCTGGAGAAAGGATCGTGTAAATTGTTATTAATCGCATTCATTTGTTATTGTAGTAATGATATATGTTTAAAGTAATGAAATTAGATTGACCCAATCTACTTTTTGCTGTTTTCCAATGCTACAAAGGCACCACCAATCATAGTATGACATACGGAATACCTGTTCGTTGCATTATATTTGGATATTGTTTTATATTCATTATCGCTTCTTTACAAGGCAAAATAACACGTAATTTATATATGATATATTTCCCTATGAACAATCGTCTATTCATTAAGCCATGGTTCAATTTGTCAATCCAACGTTTTGTCGATGTTCAGCGAATAGTTCCTGGAAACTTAATAAGTATCTTGAATGAACTAAATGGCTACCTGATATTTAACTGCATGTTGTATCATGTGCATATATAATGCTATCAATAATGACAAGAAAGTTCCTAGACTGATGGAAGCTAAATATCACAAGTATTGCCTAATCACCAAATTATCATCTGTTGTTGAATAACCATAATGCACCGCCTAACTATAATCTGTTCTACGATTGAAGATACCAAAGGGGCAATCAGAATCCGTATATCGAAGAACAGACAACACAATGGCCAAAAGAAAAGGTACAAAAGGACAAACAACGATCTACAAGACATACACATAAAACTAAAGATCGAGTAACACGAACCCACTAACTTTGAAACAACAGGTTAGAGTCTAAGATGAAATTTCGTATCTTTTAACCTAGAAGCGGTAAGATTTCTCTAACTATTTCAGCCAAATTGTTTTCTCTCTCTAAAACCAAATAGTTCTTATAGATACAACAGATCAATTATTAAAACAGAAAGCTAGACATATACATGTATCCTTCATATGGCTATACATTATTTGTTTTCTCATTTAATGATCATTTATGTGATTTGTGTTTAATATCGTAGTTTCTGAAATTTTCTATTACTACCACGTACAGTCCCAGCATGATCACCATAGTTAAGGTAATAATAGTACCAACCAAAGTTCATTCATGTTCAGTCTCGCAGTTTGCAGTTCCTGAAACATTCATTTTATCCACTTTCGTACGCACTAATTTAGATATCTACGTTTGTATCGATGGATGTCCGATCAACACAAAATGTAAGCTTTGTACATAATCATTCAGGTGATCATTAAGTATTTTTTTTGGCTTACGAAAAGACGTTTCAAGCGTTCTCCATGTAGTGTCCTACATCTTTTTTTTCTATCTTTTTTTAAATTTCCAAACTATTACTTAATCTAACGTCTAATCATTTTCAATTTAGAGTAGATAGAATTACTTAGATGGGAATTGTATATGTCGACTTTCTTGATCAGGGAGATTTATGACTATTTAAAGTGACATTAAAATGCAATATTTACTATAAGTTACAGATATATTCCATTAACATTCTTCTCTCTTGTTATTTATTTCTCAGAAGTTCAGGTCATGCAACATTTGAAGAAGTAATACCGTGCTGCTAATATATGTTGTACAACTGTATTTTGTTTTGTTTTATTGTGTTTTCACTATTTAATTCATTATCGTTGAATGTTCTGCATTGTGGTGTTTAATTGTTTAAATTCAGTTTATCACTACATAAATATGTTTTTGAGATAAAAATGTAAAAAATACCAATAATTAATCAGTTATAGAGATAATTTAAAAAATTTTTTTTAACAAAATAAATAATTACAAACCTTCAAAATCACTTTTTTATGAGATTTCTCATTGAAGTATTGCGCTTTTGTCTGTTAATGCTTTTGATTGTACATGTCAAAGATAAATGGAAATATAAAATGTATTAGCTGTAGATAAATCTAGTGGTATTTAATGAACAAAAAAATTAGTTTAAGATCCTTACTGAGTTAAATAATCAGTCACCACAGAAACTTTAGAAACTTTAATTAGGACCACACATAATGGTAATAAAAGTAACAGCATACTTACAAAGTCAGACAAAACAAAGATAAAGCTAAACGTCAAAACGTAGGTAAGTCATAATATCTACGTAAAATATAATGGTTCTCTAACGAAACCATATGAATACGTAATCAACTGTACTGTGAATATTTAAAAAAAAATCTTTATTGTGTGATAAAGTGCATCATAAATATAAGAAAACCCTTATAATATACATAGGTAATCATGGACGATGATATTGGACGTCACATCTTCAAAGTACAAAATTTGCAAACAAAGATCAGCAATATTCATCACCATAAAATATTCAACTCACAATACGTTCTGTGATATCCTATGCATAAAAAAAACCAATTCCTTCAGATACTTACAAATACATGAAAGAATTACCAATTCTAAATGTTCATGATAATCTAAAGACCAAGCTGCATCGTCTGTCAAATGGCATATTATCACGGTTGATCTTAATAAAAAATATGTTAGTCAAATGTCTAAATAGTACGAGAGGATTTCAGATTGGGTTGGTTTGGTTTATGGTACTTAACACCACTTTCAATAATATGTCAGTTATATTGTGGCGGTCAGTTTCATTGGTGAAGGAAACCGGAGTACCCGGTGAAAACCGACCTCGTTGGTGTATGTGACGTGTGCTTCACTGAAATGTTATGAAGTACATTCAATTAGAATATCGATAATGTTATCAGTACTTATACTAAAACACAAACAAACAAGAAGTCTATGTCCTTGGCTATATAGTCGAGATCTAGAAAATATATACAGCGAAAACAAAATATTATCACTCATCAAATTTATCTTTTATTGTATAACTCTTGTATGCTATGAATGCCATTTGAATAAATTGTGGGAGTGTTGTCATTTATATGGACACATAGTGACATGGCTTAGAAAATAAGAACAAAGGCAACTAATTAAGTTTTGCAAAGAGGAAAAGGTGACAATCCAATGACAAAACATTGACCTCTGAATTCATATCACTATTTTTGTCTTATTGCAGCTGACCACCCAGCCAGAATATCTATATTACTAATGGGATCGATCGTTGGAAATAAAAGAAATGAAAGAAGTGTGAATGTTGTTCAACATTATCAAAGCAATAAGACGCTGTTATGATACTTTAATGTTATTAGAGACAGTCCGGTAAGAAGAGATGTGAGAAAAATAAACAGACATAAAGGCAGAAAAATGACTTTTTTAAATGTAGATAATTGAGCTTCAGACTAGGTCTTAGCACCATACCATCTCGGAGCGATCTAATTGTAAGGTTTTGTAGTAGTTCAACCACTTGTTGTTCTGATGTATTTTACATGTCCTGTTGTTGTTGTTGTTGTTGTATTCCGATCGTCCCTTTATTCCAAAATGCATTTTGTCTTGAGTATTCTTATTTTATCATGTATATCTATAAACTAGGTAACCATGACAATTTAACTTGGGAGGCAGATAAAAGTGAATGATAAGACTGTCACTTGCACCGTAGCATTGACTACCAGATTTAGTTGTGGGATGGGGGACACTATATAATGTAAATAAGTACCTAGTAAACATATTCACCTATCCCACAAATCGAGCACACCTCAATGTCAGCTAAGTACCTTATGTATTGAAATTAGAAAATAGTGATTACAGAAAATTAATCAACTTAAAACCAAGACCATTGTGCTCATATGTAACTCATACGTGAGCGAATCTTGAAAAACATATAGTGGAAATGAAGTGTAAAACCCACAAGACAAAACAAATAAATAGATAAAAAAAATAATATTCAGATTTATTTTTCCAGTTTTATAACCAGGGATGATATCAGTATTTGAAAAGCTTGCAGACGAAGGTGATCACATTCAAACTTTTATGTAAGATATAACTTACTACAAGCTGGTATGGACTACTCTACACGACGGTTCCACCAGTGGAACATATACTGCCTCCCATTCCGGAGCACCTAAGTTCACGCCAGGTTTTTTTATTTATTGAGGTTCGTGTTGCTCAATCTGTAGTTTTCTATGTAGTGTTTTGTAGATCGCTTTTTGTTGTTTTGTCATTTTTACTAAACCATTGTCCTGTCTGGCCTTCTATTTACAGATTCCGATTGCCCCTTTGGTATCTTTAAACTTTTCTTAGAATATCTGGTTTACTTCCGGTTATTTTGTACGAATTCTGGTTTTTTAATAAATTTAGCTTAGTTGTATCTTGTACTTACATAATGATAATGTATTGTACCTGACCTGTCTCGTACTTTCCCCTATTATTCCTTGACATAGGAATCATATTTTCTTATTGATATTTTGTCAATAATATTATTAGAATGATAATAATGGTCATTACAGGAAACGATTTAATAATTTAATTCGGAGAGTAGGAGTTTGAATGCCATCAATAATATCTTAAATAGATACAATAATAGAGACTAATTCTACTTCCGATTCGAAGAAATCTAAAAGTTAAATTGTATTCTGAAATGTATACAATCATGTTGCGTGCAATTAAATAAAATAATTCATTTTTAGAACTAGTATACACGGTAATATATCAATTACTACAGATGTAGTCAGGTTAATGAGTTCTGTGGTTTCCATATTTTAGTTAGACGCATATTGAGAGTTACAAAGCACAAAATAAACAGCACACAACAGATTACGAAATATGGGGATTTTTTTTTAGGGATATTCGTTTGGTTTGATAACACATATATCAGATCGTTTTGACCACATAGCGCAATAACGTAGGCGATATTTATATACTAATGTTGTGTTAGCAATGACTATGCCAATATAGTGGTCAGGGTTGAAGACATAGTGCACGACTCGAAGGGGAGTGCACTATGTCTTCAACCCTGAACACTATATGGCATAGTCATTGCTAACACAACATTATTATTATTATTATGCTGACTGTTATATGTAGACAAAATATATTGAGAACTATTACAATAAAGGAGGTCCTGATATTGGTGACTAATATATTGGATCAGATAGTCTTGAAAGTGTGGGAATATTCTTTGTTTCATTTAAGGCTTTAAAAATAAAAAGATTTTTGAAGTTTGAAATTTAATTAACAACAATAACAAGTATTAAAAAACGCTTAGACGACTATGATAGATTGACAGATTGGATCCGCCCCCTTGTTCGTGGACTAGCTATAAATAGCTTGACAGACAGCTGAAAACCCAACCTTCCCCGCGTGAAACTGGCATAGTAGATGTACTATTTTCGCATAGTATATCAACGCTATACAATTCTTTGTGATATATGCCAAAATATCGTATGAACTTATATTACAGAAGAAATTTACAGAAAGCATAATAATGTTGGTTATTGGGTAACAGCAATGTTGGTTTGTGGTTAGCGGCTTTGTTTGTTATTGGATAACAGCAATGTTGCTGAGCTAAAGTAAATTAAGCTCTCGGTTTGTTTTCTTCAAGAAATGCATTTGCTGGAGTTTTCAAGTCTGAGTTTTGTTTTCTAGAGAAATCCAAACAAGACACTCAAATAATTCAGCACATGATTGTAAATATCACATAGTATTATCTTTGACAATTCAATAGTCGAAAAAAGTGATTGTCATCATTTGCTACCAAAATATATTTCATTCTACTCTAACAATCCAAACACCTAGGTCTTGGTCTGGGTCCGTGCAACAATTTCAATACTATTTCAGTTATACCGTGGCAGTCAGTTTTATTGGTGGAGGAAACCGGAGTACCCGGAGAAAGCCACCGGCCTGACGCAAGTACACCCCGCCATCCAATTGTATGAAGGAATCTATAAATGTCACATATAGCTAATCATCTACCTAAGTTCTAGTGTAAGAACATATACACGCATAGAGATATAAGTGCATAAATGTAACCATGTCAGTGCATATCTACAACTAAAGTACACAAATGAATACATTTGTCAGTTTTCTGATTTTAAATTGACTTGCAAATACTTTCATTTTCAAAAGTCTGATAATTTTCAATCTAAAAGTAAATTGTTTATACGGAAACATAAATTGTTTGATTTGTTTGATCAGAGAGATTCATGATTGCTTAATGTTACATCAAGATGAAATATTTGATAGATGGTACAGCTGCCAATCATTGAATCTCTTATTTTTAATTGGTCAGACATGCATGCCATATATATTTGAATAAAGTTAGTTATTAATTGAAAAGAACTTAACAAGTAGTTACCTCTTT
The DNA here is from genome assembly GCA_963680875.1 of Bathymodiolus brooksi. NCBI lineage: Eukaryota > Metazoa > Mollusca > Bivalvia > Mytilida > Modiolidae > Bathymodiolus > Bathymodiolus brooksi. Next base: position 56,800,610 of record OY804579.1, read on the forward strand.
CTCAAAATAACATCTAAAGCTACTTGACATTACTAATTTTCAATATGATATACAGAAACCTACGTAAGTATATTAAGTATTCATTTATCCTAGATATCGATTTATCATCATACATGTTATAACATGGATTGACTTTTGCATCCAGTACACATCTACTTTACTGAAAACCTTCTAAGAAGCAACAAAGGTGAAAACAAACATAACAAAGTTTATAGTTCAGGCTATATCATTTCCGTCAAGTGCATTTTACTTAAAGGAAACTATAGAGAGACACAACATACCGATCTGGAAATAAGTTCTGCATTATAAATTTTTCAATGCTTTATGATGGTAATAAATGATAATGAAAAACATATTGCATAAATTTCAATAGATAATAGTTGTTAGATGCAAGTCTTATTGTCCAATTACTTTCTTATTTTGCTTTGTATCCTAGATTTATATTATTAAACATTATTAATTTTGGAATGCACTGTATGTTTTCCAGATGGTTACTAGCAAGTTCACATATTTTACTTTTTTTACCACTATCATAATAAACCCTGGAATTCTAATAAAAATAAAAAGCAAAAGTCTTCATTAGTATAATTCATAGCCCGAGTTCATTATTAAAATAACATGACCTGTTGTAGAAAGGTTTGATAAATTTGTATGCGTAATAATTGAATAATATTTTAGATTTTTTTGAGAATACCTAACTGCTTTCCTATCAACATATATCTGACATGGCGACTATCCAATATCACTATGTGATAAAAAAAAATTATGTTGAATAGAATGAAATAAAATTGTAGATATCTAATTTAGACGTGTTTCTATAAATAACCTTCATCAGGTATGATTAAAGCTAAAGAATAGGAAAGCCAAATAATATAGCATTTACTGCATCTTAATTGTGATTGAACCCATTTGTTGTTGATTCCTTTTTATATTTCCAAAGCTTTTGTAATTCCTTTCGTCTTTACATTTGATCACATATTGATTCTCGAGATATTAACCTCCGAGTCAGACAATTTAAATTATTTTATAATTAAGATATTTTCTATTAAAACATTCTACATGTCTATTATGATTGAAGTCGCACATAGTAGAAATACTGTTCACTTGATCTTAAACAACAACAAATCAAAAGTCAATTTAATATAGACTCCCACGTTTCTATGGATGAAATTCTAGACAATGTCTTTCTCGAATATTTTGGCATTCTTTCGGAAGGAGATGAAATTACCCCCTCTGTTTTTTCTTTGTACCTCTAAAATGGTATGCTTGACATTTTGATTGACAACATATTTGCTATGTTTGGTCGATGTGTTTTTCAACAGACAGTCGGCATTCATATTCATACCAATTGTGATCCTCATCTCGCTGACTTGTTTCATATTTGGTATGAACCAAACATCATGCTGTGGCTTCTCAAATAAAACGGAAATACGCTATATAAAAGATGTCATTTCAATGAGTTTGGAGACTATGTTGAACTCATCTATTTTACTGAACTTGAAAAAAAGGATACCACAATTACAGTTAGGTATGTTTCATAATTTGACATACATCTAGAAATTGACAGTTAGGGCCTGGTTGAAAACGATATTTACGACGAGAGAGATTTCATTTTGTCCATTACGAACTTTCCTTTTATATATAGCAACATTCCAACAACACATGTATATGGATCATACATATCTCAGCTGATACAATATTCCAGAACTTGTGTTTGTTATCAGACTTTCTGTGATAGAGGGTTGCTGCTAACTAGGAATTTACAGAACCAATGGTTCATTGTGGTAAAGTATTACAGTCGCCATAATGACTTAGTTAACAGTAATGGAATATCATATGTCACTTATGATCATGGATATGTTCCGTTTGTCACATGATCATGGATATGTTCCGTGTGTCCTAGTAACAATCCCGTCCTTCTTTCCTCGTTCATGAATTATTACGGAATATGACTTATCATTTTTAACATGAGTAAGACATCGGCTGTCCCTTATCGAGCAGTCGAGTTCACCTTTGTTTGTTAGTGGGGTTCGTGTTGTTCGATCGTTAGTTGTCTGTTTAGTATTTTGCAGACCATTGTTGTCATTTGTCTTTGTGTTTCCATTTTTGTGTTTCCATCTTTGATTTACGGCTCTAGATATTGTAAACTTTTATTATACACATGTCGGAACAATAAACGTTACATGGCAGGTGTATGCCGGAACAATAAACGTTACATGGCAGGTGTATCCAGTTGCTTAACATAACCTCTTTCAAAATTTCTTAATTGCATATTCTTACTCAACAACACGTGTCGTTCAACAGATGTGGATTAAAAAAAAATCTCACCAACCCTGTAATTCTGCAACATCATGGAATCCCTTGATTCATCAACTCTACGCTATTGCAGAATATAGCAGATTTCCCCCAAGAAATGTGAATCGTTAATAAATTTATTTAAAAGCGAGTAAGAGAAAATATACATTTCATTCTAGACACAATGCGTCCCAAAATAATTATGTTGTAAATAATATTGTTTTACGCTTAATATAATTTTTTTTTCTTTGGAAGATATTCTCAAGATAATCGGTTTCCCATAAGAATTATTCGAATATACTATAGGAATGGATATAATATAAACCATGAATTACCTTCATTGGATTTAAGAATTAAGATTTAAAGGCAGTGCCTTCAATGGCCAAGTAATTATAACCTTCCGGTGCGTTTAATCTTGTTTTGTATGCGACTTCCTTATGTGCGAACTTTTTGTACTCGTTTTCTCTTCTAAAAATGACCTCATATATATTTGTCAGTTGTCATAATTTGTTACTGTAATAATTACGGCTTAAGATTAATCAACCATCAACAGTTAAATGTTCTAGTTCTATCATATAGGTTCGTAATGAAATTCAATAATTGGTATATCTACATTTATACCTGATTATCACGTATAATTATTGAAATGTCTGTTCAAAGGGATTATATATTTCATCGTTAACTTGTCTCGTCGGATATCAATATCCTCTTAAGTTCAAATAGGATAAATTGATGGTTGTGTATATATTATGAACATATCTAGTCACGTTCCGTTCATACCAAATAGTACAATCATTGTGTTGTCTGTCCTTCCCCGATTTGCGGGTTCTGATTACCCCTTTGGTATCTTCAAACTCTTCTTAAAATATTTGTTATAACGAGGATTTCAAATATTTGTCTGTCCCGTGTTGCTTGAGATATAATATCGTTCAATTATATCAATGACGGCATTGGTAGTGTAATGCTTACCGTGTTCGCCTCAAGTGCGGTAGATCGTTTCTTCGAGTACGGTCGGGTCAATCTAAAGACTATAAGATTGGTATTTGTTGCTTCTCCGTTCACCACGTAGCACTAATAAGTAAGAGCAAGGACTGGTTTACTCGGAATCAGGATAATGTGCCCGATTTAAATGATTGGTCTACCCGTGGACTGTTGCTTCATTGAGCTAACACTATGAAAGTCCAACTAAGCGCGTTGTCTAGTACAAAGCGGATATCATCATCGCATTAAATGTTACTTGTTTTCGCCATGATATCGCTGAAAAATTTCTCATTTGGTGGTAAAAAGCAATCACGTACTCATTCATTTTTAACTCCAACCGTCACCTAGAATGTAACCTGCGGCGTATTTTAGCTCTTCATTTCGTAGTGATTATTTGACTCCATGTTGTGTCTGGATTATAGTGTTGTACTCAGTAATTATCTGTTTTGTACCCGGATTGATTTGATCTATTACCCTTTGTACTTCGGTTCAACTTTGTTATTAATTATATATTTTCAATCTTGTTATTTAAGTCAATCATTCATTGTTTTGTGAACAAATTTGGCTAATAAAAAGATGATAATAATTAAATATAGGGATTTACAACAGACATTCTGACTGTAAATGAGAAGGTTAATATATTTTATTCTCCAGAGAGTCAGAGTTAATCAGATAATATTTTGTTATGGACAACGGCAAGTATTCATCATAGTATACTAATTACAAGGAAATAATCAGGAAAGATGGTAGACCTTACAGGTGACAAAGGTTACATACTAAGGTATATAGATAATGAATATCACATTAAATCATAAATCGGTCAGAAATCTGAATATTGATAAGGTAAACAAATTATCGCATCATATCAAACATCCAAAGACAATAATGATAGCGAAAACAAACCTTCCAATCATCTTCTGTTTTAACAAAAGGTTTATGGGCGAATATTGATTTACATTTTGTCAAACAGTAGCCTATATGGGTAGGTTGGCCAATTTTGTCCAGGGATCTCTTTATTGGAATAAGATGTTCAATAGACTGTATAGTCGCAAACCTTGGTAGCTAAATGACAAATGCAGCATGAAGAGGAGCGATGATCACAAGATAAGAAGCAGACATTGTTGAAAGTCTAATCGCGCTTAAAGATACCGTTTTTTTCTTGTGGTGTATGATCTCAAAAAAACAAAACAAAATATCAATACACAAGTATAACAGTCACAGTTAAGAAATACCACAACAAAACAAGACCACCACCTCTAAATATTACATACAACACTGGTGCTATTGAACCAACTTCATGGTATCCCATATTCTCCTTCAGATTATTTCTGTGTTTAAAATGAAAAAAAAAAGGAAATACATTTGTTATCTATACCATATATTACATACTTACTCCTTGTGTCTATGTAAGTTTCTGATATTATCCGAATGAAAGGATTTTCTGTGTGCAGATGGAAGTATGGTCCTGTGTAGTGTTTCCGGAAGCTAACTGTCAAATTGTGTTGTAATAAAAGCTGCGAAATAAATGAAAATTGATTTAATCATGAGCAAACAAAAGAAAGAAAATAAGCCAATGACAATTTGTTGTAATCTTCTCTCATTCATTTCCCCCCTTTAAATTCTTAAGTTTTCCAATCAATCAATCAATCAATCAATCAATCAATCAATCAATCAACATTACTACCTATGCCAGTATCGGACGAGTTTACTTATATATTCTTTCACTTGATTCTATCAAAATTAAATATGAATAGAAAGGCAATTTACATGATAAAGAAATAAATCTAATAAAAATACTACCGGTAATTCGGTGAAAAACTGTGATATATGAAATAGAACGAGCATCTAAAAACAATAGAATACGGCTAACGTCATATTTATTGCTATGTGTATCTCAGCGCAATTTCAAATGTTGATCAATGTATCTCAATGTAATTTCAAATGTTGATCAATGTATCACAATGTAATTTCAAATGTATATCAATGTATTTCAAAACAATTTCAAATGTTGATCAATAATTTTAAATGTTGATCAATGTATCGCAATGTAATTTCAAATGTATATCAATGTATCTCAATACAATTTCAAATGTTGATCAATGTATCTAAATACAATTTCAAATGTAAGTTACTAGTTACTATGCATACAAGCTATGAAAATCAAATTGTGTAAGAAGATGACAGTTTAGTTAAACCGTTCTGCAGAGACGATAATAAACGATGGATTTTCATAAAGTACTGCGTTGACTACTATTATACCTAATTTGTCCCAGTATTGTTAAACATGCTGTCATAGTGACATCCGGAACCTTTTAACCGTAATGGAAGCGGGAGGTTTGGCGTCGTAAAATCTTATTCAACCCACCATTTCTTTGTAAATGCCTGTACCAAGTCAGGGCCATTGCGATTTTCCCAGTTTTCCGGTTGTGACTGATTTTGTCTGTTTGTTGACATATGAGTTTTGCCTTTCCCTTTGGAAGATTGCTAGGTGTTCTGTAATTTTGCTATTACCCTTATTTTCAAATACTTTCATAATATTCTTTATGCATGTACACATCGGACATCTCTATTGAAACGGAAGATATAGTAGAGGATTAAAATGATAAAATTATTCTTGCATCGGAAACATGTATACAGGCAATACAGTCATGAAAATCTCGAAATTGTCGACTAATTCATGTTAACGTTTATGTTACGTCAGTGTAGTTATATGGCATCTCAGTACGAATAATGTATTTATTGTACAGACGTCGATCCTATTTAGAAACAGGTTCTAGCGAATCAACTGGCACATGATCGAAGTTATTTAAACAGACAAGTCACGTGGCAAGAAAAATTGACACTCCAAAAATCAAGATTATATTGAAATTGCATTGAAATGGATTGCATTTAAGTCGTGATATATATTAATTTGATTTTATAAGTAATGATAGAGGGCATTCACAAACATTGACCAATGCTAGAAATGAACATTCCTTATTTTAAAATACGGTCAATGAGAAATAGATACTGCTAAAGAAATACATTCTATGATACATTCTTTGATTATACACAGGAAGTGAAACACAGTTTAGCTGACAAATGTCTGGAACAGCTTAATCATTTCATTACCACAGTGTCAATGTTCGGTTTTGTTTTATCGTGTTAATTACAATTGAGTATCATAAGTTGTCGCTCGGCGGAAGGATATTGATACATTTCTACAGAACGGAAATTATAAAAATATGTATCCACATAAGTGTCTAAAGTTCAACAGAAACAAATACAGTTCGATAGTCCACGTCTTATAATTAGCTTTGTCCAGCAATTGCATGAATAAATTAAACGAGAAATGAGTCCTTCAAACATAACCCATATAACAGCAATAAAGACGCTGTTCCATTACTTTAATATGTGTCTATGTGTATTGTTGGATAGTCTCTCATGTTCATGTATTTTTTGCAAATATTGGCGGAAACATTATTTTATTGTTGAATACATTGTAGTTATACAGTTGTCAAACAATTCTAAAAATAATGATAAAAATTCAGACACGGAAACAAGATAAATGTTAGATAAGTCAATCTCTATTTAAGCACTGTCAAAATTGTATTCAACGATCACGTGAGAATTAATATGCAATGTTAACCAAAGGAAAAAGAATAATAAAAAAATACAACAAGAAAACCCCACTTATTTCATATATATATATATATATATATATATATTCGCCTTTCTTTTCGGGGTATGCCAACGACTATTGGTCGATCTGTCAACTTGTCACGTAACTGTAATGTTCACGTCTAGACTTATATGATTATATCACTTGATGGATGAGTATTATATGATATACTCATGCAAGTTCACGAACATTTCAGTATCTATAAATTCATCGATACTTTTTGCAGCTGAAACCATAATGGCTTAATTTTGAAATATAATTAGATGATTTCCAATAAACGTAACATGTAACGTTGTGAGATTGGTCAGTTCAAATTACGAAGACGCATAACAAGCGATGTGTAATTTACGAAGACGGAAGATATATTTTTTTATTTGTCCGCTTCATCTATTGATCAGCATAATGAATAAACGTTAGAGAAAACCGAAGTGGCAAACACGAATGGACAATCCAGAGACACTGGCAATACTGGGCACACAAGACATAGGACGCAGACAACAAAAACAAAATACAGAAAACACAAAAACATGAGCAACACTGACCCCACCAGATAACCCGGAAGAGTAAGCAGTTTCTGTCTTGTATAAGACATCCGTTGTGTTACTCATTTATTCAAGACGTGTTTGACATCACTAAATGCAAGCAAATACAAAAAACATAAATTACACATGGAAGAATCCTTAACAATCAGTGTCATACATATTATACGTTCATCACAACGATTATATTAGTAACGTTATTTCCGATCGTTATAATTATGAATAAGAAAAAGGATAGGTAAAAATGCCAACAGTTGTAAAGATGTATCGTGCTTTATATGCCGTTGTTACTCCACAACACCAAAACAAAACAAAACAACAACAAAAAACAACAAAAAAAAACGTTGTTAACCTTGCTTTATCTAACATAATATGGGTATAAATCGTACATACCTGATAAATAGTGTTAGCTGCATGCTGAAACTCTTTTTCATCGGAGTGTATAAAAGTGATCTTTTTCCATTGGAATGTTTCTAGTATAGACACTACACTTTGTGATATCTGAGAATCTGTTGGTTTAGTACGGGCAAACGTAGGATATTGAAGTTTATTACTCACATCTGCTTCAGAACAGTACTGAAAAATAATAATATTTCAGATAAAACAAATGACATTATCTTACATTGTTCTTGTCACTTAATAGCTAGTATTATAGAAACGAAAAGTTGAAAGGATGTGTTACGTAGACAATACATGTAATAATTAGAAAATAGAACCAAAAGGAATACTGAAATTGAGGGGGTTGGGGTCATGGAGTTTAGCAACACTTTCAACAATATATCAGCTATATTGTGGCGGTCAGCTTCATTGGTGGAGGAAACCGGTGAACCCAAAGAAAACCACAGACCTGCCGCAAGTCAATGCCAATCAAGTATTCGAACTCACAACGTTAGTGGTGATGGGCATTGACTACATAGGTAAATGTAAATCCAACTACCGTACGATCACGACAACGACGACCCCCCCTACTGAAATTGAGGCAAAACAATTTAGAAACATACAACAGAGGACGATTACTTTTAACGGATTTGGATGCAAGAGATTGCCACTAATCAATGGCTAAAATGAACACAATCCGAGGTCTTTACCTCACATATATATAATATTACAAACATATCCTGATTGTCTGGTGTTTTTACCTCACATATATATAATATTACAAACATATCCTGATTGTCTGGTGTCTTTACCTCACATATATATAATATTACAAACATATCCTGATTGTCTGGTGTCTTTACCTCACATATATATAATATTACAAACATATCCTGATTGTCTGGTGTCTTTACCTCACATATATATAATATTACAAACATATCCTGATTGTCTGGTGTCTTTACCTCACACATATATATAATATTACAAACATATCCTGATTGTCTGGTGTCTTTACCTCACATATATATAATATTACAAACATATCCTGATTGTCTGGTATGTAGAAAGACAAGTTAGAAGATACCAAAGGAATAATCAGATGCTGTAAATCAAAGGGCAGACAAGACATTGACCAAGAGAAAAAAGATAAAGAGACACACAATGGCTTACAAAAGCACTACACAGAAAATTAAATGTTGGGCAACAAGAACCCCAATAAAAACCGGAGGTGAACGCAGGTGCTCTGGAAGAGTGGGTGATTCGTTCGGAAGTTAGGTATCGGGGAATTGATGTTTACTCTTATCCTGATGTGCTAGTTTTAAGACCTAGAACGTTACTGTTAATATTTGTATTGCCCAACCGTTGCTCTCTAGTTTATATTTGGATGTTCTTTTTATTCTTACTTCATGACGGGTTGCAACACCTCGTCTGTCTCCCGTTTTTAGTCTCACGTCATGATAGGGGTCATGTATTAAGTAGGTGAAGCGTACCCTAAAAACAGGTCGGATATAAGCCATGGAGTAGGATAATAGTTCTATCTCGAAGTACCTCACCTCACTCTCGTTTTTTTTGCGTTACTGTGAAATAATTATTAATCGTTGGGTTCAATTTTTTGTGGATTTTGTGGTTCGCTTAAACTACGAAAATAAAAATCCAACGCATAGATCGTTGTCTGTAATGTTTGAAACCACGAATTGAAGAAACAATGGACAAATGCATTTTGTAGAAACCATGAAGATTGGTGCCAACGAATGAAAGTACTTTCACAGTATTTGGTATTGTTATATAATTATTTTTGCTGTTATTTTCACAGTATTTGGTATTGATATATTATTATTTTTGCTGTTATTTTCTCTATCTGGAGAGTGATGTGTGCACTCTTCCTCCTAATTGTCATTTCGCCATTATCTTGTATCAGTAAACCAAACAGCTATATTTATATTAAAACTACCATTTTAGGGTTATCAACAAGCATCAAATACTACTTGAATTTCTATTATTTTCTCAGTGTAATACATGCCTCAGGCCAATGATCCTTTTACGTAACAGTGTTTCAATTTATAATGATAGAAGTTATTATATAATTCAACAAACCGACAGTATATTTGTCCGAACAATTTCCTTTTCACACATGGTTCTATGCTATTAACGGATATTTGTCAATTATTATGGAGCACAGATATAAACCGTCTGTGTGGTTGGTAATTACTTGAACAATTTGGTTGGACAATTGAGGTATTGTGTGACCTAGTTTTGATTTGCGTTTTTCAGTACAATTAAGTTAATGACAAAAGTACATATATATTTTTCTGTCCGTCACAAAAAAAAATCATTTTTCACGATTACAACCTATGCTACATTGTCGACATCTTTGGATTTCTTGCTTTTAAAAACTCTATTATCAACATTGAAAAACTTAAAAACAAAACTGATGTATAAGCATTGTGTATATTTATAGAGTAAATAAACCTTAGAGAAAACCGAAGGGGCAGCCAACAATGGACAATCCAGAGACACTGGCAACATTGAGCACACAAAGCATATGCCGAAGACAAACAAAGCACAAAGACACAACACAAGACAGCAAGCTAAGGGTAAGCAGTTTTTGCCTCTTATAAACCCCAATGTTACTCATATAGACAAGTTTATAGTCCACAATTACACCGACCATTTCAAGACCAATAACTCCCGAGATAGCAGATAACCTAAAACTCATTAGAAAGTAATGAGTAGTATGACATTGATAGATTGATTGATTATTGATTATTAACGTCGAACGGCATATATTTAATGTAAAGGAGACGAACAAGTTCAACAGAAATGTTCTGTAATGAGAAAGGAATGGGACAATCGGGGGAGCGACTTCTGATTGCCATTGGAAAAGTATGGAGAGTAGGGTAAGCTAAAAAAAAATATAATCAATCTTTTGCGAATACTGATTTTTGAAATTTACAAAAGTAATCTTTAACTTGATAGACCTGAGAACATCGATCTAGAGGGTGTCCCCTATTCGCCACACGAGGGCGTAATGACCAACTCTATGGGTTGGCAACCCTACTAACCCGTGCATATATATTGTGTGTCTTCCTTGAAACCAAATACAATAACTCAATATAAGCTAAAAGTACAGTCATAATACTCAGCATCTAAGGTATAAACAATGATGGTTACAAATATTGTTAATTATATAAATAAGACCCCTGTTTTCACTGTGTACAAGTACAATTTGTAATAATTTATTCATAAATTGCAATAGAGCTGTAAGATGAAGATTTCAAATTTTAAACAAACTTGAAAATCTCATATTATATTCGAATTCATGGGATATAAACCGCATCACACAAACAGAAATGAACCTGTAGGTTCACATAGGTTCAAAAGACACCCGTTATAAAACTATGCATAGTACATTTGAGCATTGCTTCCGTTAATTTGATAGCTATCCCATATGTTATCTTATAGAAAACATTTATTATTTTTGACAGCTTCAATCCTAATTTATTCATTGAACTATTTTGGAACGCCAATTTCCTATAAATATCAGTTTACAATAGGCTAGACTGATTTGATTAGTTGTCTTTCATTTTTTTTTGTCCCACATATTGGATTCCACGTGTGATATTCGTTTTTTTTTATATCTAATTTGTACATGATTAGTGGGCAGTCAAGTTATTGATAAGATACAATGTAATTCTATATACACATGTGGCATTTTGCTGTAATTCCATTGGATGGTAGTACTAAGTCATTAAAGCTTACATATCGATAATCCGCTTTTCCTGTTAATATAATTATATTCACTGATTCTTGAAATAGCAAATATGTTTTCGTTAATTTGATATACAATATATATATATAATTTTCTTATAACAAGAAAAAACTACGGGAATTAACGTTTCGTACTAGATTAATTAACATTTGTTAACTCAATACATAGACTTACGTAGTACGGAGAGCATTGTATAAAGCATATAACTGAGCGGCCTAGATCACATATTGATAAAGCATGTAACTGGACGGCCTAGATCACATATTGATAAAGCATGTAACTGGACGGCCTAGATCACATATTGATAAAGCATGTAACCGAACGGCCTAGATCACATATTGATAAAGCATGTAACTGAACGGCCTAGATCACATATTGATAAAGCATGTAACTGAACGGCCTAGATCACATATTGATAAAGCATGTAACTGAACGGCCTAGATCACATATTGATAAAGCATGTAACTGAACGGCCTAGATCACATATTGATAAAGCATGTAACTGAACGGCCTAGATCACATATTGATAAAGCATGTAACTGAACGGCCTAGATCACATATTGATAAAGCATGTAACTGAACGGCCTAGATCACATATTGATAAAGCATGTAACTGAACGGCCTAGATCACATATTGATAAAGCATGTAACTGAACGGCCTAGATCACATATTGATAAAGCATGTAACTGAACGGCCTAGATCACATATTGATAAAGCATGTAACTGAACGGCCTAGATCACATATTGATAAAGCATGTAACTGAACGGCCTAGATCACATATTGATAAAGCATGTAACTGAACGGCCTAGATCACATATTGATAAAGCATGTAACTGAACGGCCTAGATCACATATTGATAAAGCATGTAACTGAACGGCCTAGATCACATATTGATAAAGCATGTAACTGAACGGCCTAGATCACATATTGATAAAGCATGTAACTGAACGGCCTAGATCACATATTGATAAAGCATGTAACTGAACGGCCTAGATCACATATTGATAAAGCATGTAACTGAACGGCCTAGATCACATATTGATAAAGCATGTAACTGAACGGCCTAGATCACATATTGATAAAGCATGTAACTGAACGGCCTAGATCACATATTGATAAAGCACACCAATTAACGTTAGAGAAAACCGAAGGGGACAATCAAGAATGACTAATCCAGAGAAACTGGCAATACTGCATACACAAGACACAAGACGAAAACAAGCAAAACAAAAATACACAACGCAATATGTGTTGGACACCACTATGCGCAAACAAACACAGATAACGTAAATAAGACATGAGCCCTCCTACAAACAACCGGAGGTAAAGACGAACCGAACATCGTTTTATGCGGAAATGGTAACCAAATAACATTAAATCATTAAACAACAGCATGAGAACGGAGGCTCTTTTCTGGATAAACACTAAACTTAACTAAGAATACTGAATAAAAGATCACGATGAAAAAAAACGCAGGCATTAAAATATTTGTTCACCAGACATTTCAGGATAATAACAATGTAGATATCTAATTGTGTGTACGCGACGCATTTCTATAATAATCTGCATCAATAATCTAGAAGGTATAATGATGTAGCAGTCATTAGGAGCAGGCAAATCAAAGAGCTTAAACAGAATAGCTAAACATCTATCAATGTTATTCAGGCCTCAGAAAAAGGAACCTTTGTTCTAAAACTGTAAAATTAAAAACTAAACATATCTGATAAGAACAGTTTGCAGATACTAAAAGAGTAATAAGAAGCCGTTTTCTAGTTCCGAAAGATTTTTATTTGCCTTTATAATCTTTTGATTCTTTGGATTGTCCATTCTTGATTGGCCCATCTGTTGTCCATTACGTTTATTTGACTTTGAGCGTACCCGATGAAGGTTATTCCAAGGACGCGTCGTGTGCTCTATATTAGATATCTACATTTGCAATACTAGGTGCGTCTTATTGTAAAATGTAGAATAATATGATAAAAAGGTATCAAAACAAGACATGCAATATATATTGTTCAGTAAAATCTAACATTTCAACTGTAATTTGGAAATAAAATAAAAAAGATTAGGTCTACGAAATCTACTTCTAATAGAAATTTTTATTGAAAACAAATCATAAATAGTCTACAGAAAATCTTTGGTTGCTCCCTTGGTAATTGTCAATTGTCTGGTATTTTCTAGAAAAAAACTATTGTCATTAAATACAACGGAAATTATTTATAATTATGGTAAGCGATACCTTAATCACTATTATGCAATACACCATAGAGTTTGGGTTGTAAAATAATATTGTCATGGCATGTGGCTTATCACGTAATATGAATATGACATTGTTGACTATGCAAAAATAGTGGGATTCGACCCAGTCCTCGAAAGTCAATGTAGTACAAAATAGAATACCAGGAACGTTGAAAATGTTTCTTGCTTATGAAATTCTTTTCCAGTTAATAATAACATATTTGGTAAGAATTTTACTGCAACAAATATATCATTTGTTGAACTATAGTCACATGTAGAAACATGGATGTCAAATTACTACACCCTGTGTGGAGGGATTACCTAATACTGTTAACACTGTTGTTTTGACCTGGTATTTAAAGCAGCTTATTATTTTCTTATTGTTGTCTTGTTACCCAGAAAATTCATTTCTAATGATTTTTTTTATATTAACAATGTAAGGCAATGGTAGAATATATACTGGTGTTCCATCTTTAGTATCATCTCATGTTGCCACACTGCACCTGAATAGTAATTACATAATGTTTACTGTAGAAACTTACAGACAGTATAATAATACTATAATATGACGACAATAACATATGCTTAATTGCAATAATTCATCTTTAGGCTTGTATGTCTATAATATACTTTAAAAATGGACATTACCGTCATATAATCCATTGACTAAGTGAAAAAGAAACAACATGAATATCAATAAAACGCTGTCAGAACCAGAAAATAAATCCATGCAATGTCATCCACCGATGTGTCAATCGACGTTGAATACTCAATTATACTTGGAAATAGAACGTGGCATCTAGCCCTTGTAAATGTCTCTAAATCTTATTCGTCTTTATAAGAGAAAAATTGATAATAAAATTAGATTTCCCTCTTATACACACTACATGGTTTAATGTATGATTGTGTTGACATCTGCAAATCTAGTAATGAAAAGAGATTGGGTTTCCATTAACGGATTTAACCCTGTCACAGAACATATACATATCTTTCAGCTTTAATCGTTGTCTCATTTGTTTTAAGACTTAGCGGTGAGTCATATGAGTTGACCATGTTTGTGTTGTTAGTGAAAATGGCTTCTGTTACTTTACTTTAAAAAAGCTGACAGGAAGCGAATTATGTGTGATTCTGAAGCACCGTATCTTTCGACCATATTATTATTATTACACATGTATACAAATTTGAGCTTACAAATACAAATTCAAATAGTAATTCACAACACCAGGGTTGAGCTGTCAGACGGAAGGACTATTCTGAAGAATAATTCAAGAAATTAAATTTGATTATACCAAAGGGGTAACCAGAAGCCGTAATTTAAAGAAAGATAGACAACGTGATGGTCAAAAAGAAAAGAAAAACAAAAAGACAAAGAATGATGAAAAACAAATACCACTCAGAAGATTAACAATTATACAATACAAACCTAGTTAAAAGCCTATGGTGGATTCAGGTGCTCCGGAAGGGTAATAAGTTCCTGCACGGCATGTTTTGTTTAATTTGTTTGTTTTACTGTAAACTATTATATTGTTGTGTCATACGTTTATATCTATTGTTAAATTATAATTGTCAATTGTCATTGCCCTTGCGGTCCATGATTGGTTTAATAAAATATTTTGATAATGAAAATCTATATTTCACAATAAACATATTTGACAGTAAAGAAGATAATATCCGGAGTCTCTGGTATCGCCTTAGATGTTATTTCTGTATTTAGATCGTAATTATTCGTATTGACGTATCCATGACTTTTTGCCCCGTGATTCTCATTATTGCTTAGCTGATGACAAAGCAAACATGAAAACAACTATCTTAAGTGTCTTTCCTCTCTTCATAACAAATATGTTATCGTTCCTGCGGACAAGGCTTCCAACAATATCGTGTTTGTATGTAAATCATATTACTTCGAATGCCTAATCAAGGAATTGGGCATAAATAGCAACACCTCTAGTAATACCACATACAAACCAGCTTCGTTCGACAAAGATGAAATCCTAGCTAACCACAGATCCTTCATGACCTCTTTAAACATTCCCTCTGGTAAAGAGTCTGAGGATTTACCCTATTTATATTGGATACCAAAACTCCATAAGACACCATGCAAAGAAAGGTACATAGCGGGATTATCATAACATATTTGTCTCCTTTGGAGGGACACTGTTTCAGCAGGTCGTCGGCATACCAATGGGTACGAATTGTGCCCCCCTTCTAGCCGATTTATTTTTATACTCATATGAGTCGGAGTTTCTTCAAAAGCTTGTAAAAGATAAGAAGATTCATGAGGCTAGAGCATTTAATTTCACATACAGGTATATTGATGACGTTTTATCTATCAATAATTCTAGATTTGCAGAATTTCTTCCATTGATATATCCTCCAGAGCTGGAAGTTAAAGAGACCATAGACACAGCTTCGTCCGCATCATTTTTGGACTTATACCTCGAATTTGACGACAGTGGTAAACTCAGTACTAAAATTTATGATAAGCGGGACGATTTCAATTTTAAAATCATAAATTTTCCAAATATGTGCAGCAATATACCAGCTTCTCCTGCATATGGTGTTTACATCTCGCAATTGATTCGTTATGCAAGGGCCAGTAGGAATTATTCTGATTTCCTGAAACGTCATCTTTATCAGAGAAACAGGCTACTGGACCAGGGCTATAAAAAAGATTCACCTTATTCGATCTCTTAAAAAGTTTATATTCCGATACCAAGATCTTGTCGAAATATATTCCGTCTCTGCAGAGACGATAATAAACGATGGATTTTCATATAGTGAAAATGTATAAAGATAAGGAAGTCAACAAAAATGTCAAAAATATTTTTTCTATCAATGTGTGACGTAAGAGTGTTTTTGACATTTACTTCACTGAATTTGGTACTGCTTTGACAACTATTTTACATATTTTGTTCCAGTATTGTTATAAATACTGTTATAGTGAGAGCTAGAACCTTTGAACAGTTTTCCGGTTGTTGACTGATTTTGTCTGTTTATATACTTATGAGTTTTTACTTCCCCTTTGTAAGGTTGTTCGGAGTTCGGTAATTTTGTTATTACTCTTATATAATAAAGGTAAAACACCTTGAGGGAAAGATGGAATAGTACAACACAACAAATCACAGTCCTGTTAAGTAATAATATAGTGTGCAGGAAGCGTTCCTGGAATAAACTTGAACGTGACGCTCAAAGTCACAAGTACCAACATTGTGCTGTATTCTTTAACGTTTATTTATAATAATATACAATATAGGATCAAGATAAAAAAAAACATTTAAGAAAAGAGAAGCAAACCAGATATCAAACGACTTTAAGTGACCTTAGGCGATTTTGGTGATCCTGTTTAGGTCCTTTGGTTTACTTGGTCCCACAACTTTTAAAATTATTAGGTTGTCCAATCTTTCGATTTTGAGCGTACCTGATGAAGGTTATTTCAGAAAAGCGTCGTAAGCACTAAATTTGATATCTACGTTTTTATTAAAATAAGACAACAAAAACAAGCCATATGGAGAAACAAAAAAATCTTTTAGATTTTATAAGAGCTTACTCCGGATATTTATAGTATAAGTACATTTATGATCCTATTTTCCTTTTGTTCTAGCTTTTTTATTTTTATTTTAAAAGATGAAGGGAAAAAATGGTCATTATCGTTTGAGAAATTCTTTACCTGTATATCTTTGGACATAGAAACATCGTCTTAGAATTTACCACTGAACGGAAGTGCCGCAAAATGTTCGTGGGCACTAACAAAGACACGTACACGCCAGCAGCAGTAAGACGAAATCCTCATACGGTTTGCATTATCAATCATAAAGCTTGTCATGTAGAAGATATCATCTCATCGATCTTAACCATCATTATTAAAAGTCTAAATAAATTGGACAGACATCGGCGTTATTTCCCCCAGAAATGTTGTAAATGAAAACTCTTTGAATAAATTCAAAAACATATTATACAGAATTGGTCTCTCGTAAAATATAATAACAATGGTTTTCAAAATATAGTTGTTATTTCTTTTATAAATTGAAAGCTCGAGGGACGATTTATTTTTTCCGTCATCAAATTAAAATGTTTTTATTCCCTGTATATTTAACCTTGCAGTGTATAAACTAGTATTTAATATACCGGTAATTGATCTCTTTAATTAGAAATATGTCTTGGAGATATGTATATCTGTTATTTACATAAAATAAATCTAATTAAATTGGCATCAAACACTAGCTTATTACTGTATACTTAAAATTAAGTTTTTCCAATAAACAACATTTAGAAATCTTATTTATTTTTTCTCGATAATGTCAGGGAGATATGTTCTCTATCTGCCCACTTTTCAAATAAACGTAAGAGAAAACCGAAGGGACAATCAAGGATGGACTACCAAGAATATTGGGCACACAAAACACAGGACGAAGATAAACAAAGCAATACAATGCAACATAGAAAACTAAAAAGATGAGAAAATATAGGTAACATTTGTAGCAATGCCATATAGAGACATGGTTATATAGTATAGCAAGTATAAAACAATGGGCTTACAATTAACGTATATTTCTTTTTATGTCTTTTAGTTTAAAAAGGGGGTTAATCTTTTTGGATTATCATATTTCATGATTTCCTCGATATAGTGTTGCTGCTAACAAGGAAGCTACTGAAACATTGATGCCTAGTGGTTAAGTTGAATTCATCACTTCAAAAGTTTTACGGTCGCTACCATGACTTGGATAACTGCTACGGAGTATATGGGTCACAAATTACAAAAAAGATGCATTCGACTCGCAGCCGCAAGTGATAAAGTTTACCAGTTGCTTGCCGATGGTCGGTGGTTTTCTCCTGGTACTCCGACTTCTTCCACCACTAAAACTGGTCGCAATGATATAGCTGAAATATTGCTGAAAGTGGCGTTAAGCACCAACAATCAATCAAATCAAATCAAATCATCATACTAAATTGTGGACTAATTTTAACAAGTTCTATGATTTGGCAAAGCTGATGATGCGGAAGTCGTTGCCGTTGTGGAAAATCAGGAAATTGTGTCTTGTTAGTTATTGTAAAACTGAACATGTACGTTTGCGCCCGCCATTGCTAACAAACATACAAACAAAAACAAAAATAACAATATGCAAGTGACATAACAAACTGATAATGAGAATGATGATAATTAAGGGTAATAACAAAATTACTGAACTCCGAACAATCTTACAAAGGGAAAGTCAAAACTCATAATTATATAAACAGACAAAATCAGTCAACAACCGGAAAACTGTGAAAACCGTAATGACCCTGACTTGGTACATGCATTTCTAAAGAAATGGTGGGTTGAATCAGATTTTAAGGCGCCAAACCTCCCGCTCTCATTACGGTTCAAAGGTTCCGGCTGTCACTATAACAGTATTTAAATACAGGAACAAAATAGGTAAAATAGTTGCCAAAGCAGTACCATATTCGGTGACGTAAATGTCAAAAATATTTTTACGTCACACATTGACAAAAAAAACATCCTTGACATTTGTTGACTTCTTTATCTCTATACATTTTCACTATATGAAAATGCATCGCTTATAATTTTTTCTGCAGAGACGGAATATATTTCGACAAGATCTTGGTATCGGAATATAAACTTTTTAAGAGATCGAATAAGGCGAATCTTTTAATAGCCCTGGTCCAGTAGCCTGTTTCTCAGATGAAGATGACGTTTCAGGAAATCAGAATAATTGCTACTGGCCCTTGCATAGCGAATCAATTGCGAGATGTAAACACCATATGCAGGAGAAGCTGGTATATTGCTGCACATGTTTGGAAAATTTATGATTTTAAAATTGAAGTCGTCCCGCTTATCATAAATTTTAGTACTGAGTTGACCACTGTCTGAGTTAATGCCCCGCAGTCTCTATGTCAGGTGATAATTCATCACATAGCTTCATGATCTTAAGTAGTCCGAGATTCCTCTGTCGTTTAACGGCATTGATAAAGTTGCTGTAGCCGTTCAACGTCAGAGCGTGATACATACGGAAAACAGCGGATTTGCTTCTCCAACTCTGGGTCAGCACATTTCCACGTTTCGTGGCTATCTGATTTTATTTTCTATCAGAAACCCTTATATAAATCGCTTCACCAATCATTTTTCTATTCATTCATAACCATCTTACCCTCAGAAAGTGGTGCTACACTCCATTACAGCACGATTTTGCCTTAGATCCTATGATTCCGCCATTTGTCTTCCATTTTTCAAACATTTGTCACGTGACTACGAGAAAACCACGATTACCGCAATGTATCATGGGAGATGATTTGCATATAAACAAACAAACAAATATTTGTATTGCCAATCATACACGCCTGTTAAGGCAGAACAATTAACATAAAATTTAATACAGTTGATTATATTGATTGGTAATGATTTTAACAGCAATAGTGAATTACAGATAACCATAAGAAAAAAAAAATGATGTAGTACCTTGTCCAAAAAAGGGGGACGTAACACATGCTCTTTCCGAAGCCCATTGGCAACACTCTGCCATTGAATCTTTTCTTTCCAACACATTCTGTATTATTTCCTTCTGCTCTGCTTTGATCTATAGATGGACTGTTTGTCCTGTAGAATACGCTTAAATGTATGGTCTTCCATGTGATTTGAATGTTGTTTACGTATGCAAATAATGCTAAAATAATTTGGCGCGCTGAATTAAGTAGCTCCCATCATGCAATGCGTTACTGTTATCATTCAGTTAGTATCGCGAGATCACGTTTGTAGATTCGAAAATGGAAGTCAAATGGCGGAATAATAGGATCTAAGGCAAAATCGTGCTGTAATGGAGTGTAACACCACTTTCTGAGGGTAAGATGGTTTTGAATGAATAGAAAAATGATTGGTGAAGCGATTTATATAAGGGTTTCTGATAGAAAATAAAATCCGATAGCCACGAAACGTGGAAATGTGCCGATCCTAGGGCTGGTGAGGCAAATTCGATGGTTTCCGTATATAGCACGCTCTGACGTTGAACGGCTACAGCAACTTTATCAATGCCGTTAAACGACAGAGGAATCTCGGACTAGATCTTAAGTAGCAACTGTTATAATTACCAACTACTTGTACCACATCTTGTATGGTTGAACGAATTTTTGTCTGAAGGATAACTCTAAGTTAGTATAATGAGCTGCTAATGGACAATTCATGTTAAAATAATAATAACTCCATACCCTTTAGTACTTGTTTTTCCAAGAAATGAAGGGCGTTAGGGCAAAATAAGTGAATATCGCTGTAATTGATTGGAATAATAATCCCCTTTATTATCATGACTCGAGTATGTTTCACTTAGCTGAGTATATCGAATATATTTACTTTATTTAAAAAAAGAGATTTTTAAGAAAATTGAACAAATAATGAAACAAACAACATCTTGACAACAAACTTTGAAAGAATGAATAACCCGTGGTGCTGGTTCATTTACATGTAGGACATACTTGTCTGGAAATTTTGACGATATTCGGATAAAAGTCTCATTTGACAATAACCCTCAGTACTTCTAATTTCCTGTCTTATCCAAATTGTAATTCTATTTTTTTCTAAAACAACAAACAAACAAAGAAACAAAAGCAAACAAACAACAAACAAAAGCAAACAAACAAACAAACAAAAACAAAATCAACCATAAACAAACACAACACAAACAAACAAACAAAAACAAAAGCAACCATAAACAAACACAAAACACAACCATTCGATTATATTTCTCAATAACATATATGCATGCATTCTTATGACGATCTGAGAGAATGTTGTCGAAACCATTTTCAACCTTAATAATTATTAGTTACCGTAATTTGTATATCTTTGTAATCTTGAATCAACTTAAGTGATGGTTTGTATTATAATATTACAGCATAACCACATACGTTGTTGAATTGCAATTTTATCATTTGATCAAAAATGATGAGTTTAAAATATATGTATATTGCAGTTTTTTTATCATTACATTTGATTCAATCTCTTTTACTGTAGAAATATGTTGCTGGGTTAATTCCCAAATATTATAAGTTATACAGTGTGCTAGTGACCTAATACGATATATACGACGTCAGTAAATTCCATAAAGAGCGAGATATTGCCACATCTGGCATTTACTGACACCTTATATATTGTATTAGGTCACCAGCGAACTATGTAGCGAATATATCTGACCGAGTACCCAATCATGAGGGATTTAGGAGTAATTGTACTTAAAGTCATAGATATGATCCAAGCTTTGTTGAAGAGATACATTTACACACTGCTACAGTATTCATGATATTTGTATTGGTGACCTATGGCCTATTTATACAGTTGTTGTACCAATATTTCGGAACTAACTTAAGGGTCAAATTAAGAAAATGAATAAAAATAACAAATTTTATATCACTAAAGCAAGACGAAGCACTTACTTGTCGCCATCTTTGCTTACAAAAGGGACGTTACTCTACTATTAACTGAGTATTAAAAATACAAGAGGCCTACTGACCGTGTATTTAATATCCACGGTTTCCACCTGTTTTCTTGCTCGCAAAGATTTTAAAATTATTTGGCTTTTAAATATTTTGGCTTTGAGCGTACATGATGCTATAAACAAATGATATTTATAGAAGGTAAAATATTGGTGAATATTTGTTTTTGTCCAAAGCAGTATTTTATATTCAGAGCGGGCTATTGTAATTTATTCTACTCAGGACAATATTAACAAATGCTCATGAAATAATCCTTTTCTTGTTTACATTGTAGCATAATTTGAAGCATGATGACAGCACAATATCAACATGTCGATGGGGTCATGATTTTATTTCTTTGTTTTTTTATGGTGTTTAACGCCACTTTCAACAATATTTCAGTTATATCGTGGCGGTCAGTTTTATTGGTGGAGGAAACCGGAGGACCCGGAGAAAACTACCGACCTGTCGACCACGATCACCACGATCCCGTCATGATTTGAAGCGATAGTGTACTAGTCGTTACATTCTTTATGAAATGTTATACTGCTATATGTATATTGTATATTTAACTCGACATTCTACTGAACAGAAATAATTTAATGATACTTTTTTTTAATACTGGCAACGTTATTTTATATGAAAAAAACATTTTTGTCTTCTTTCATGTTCCTTCCTCTATAAATACTGAAATAGTTCAAAAGATAGAAAACAGATCATATAAAATACATGTTATGATATATAAACAGCAGAGAAGGCACACATTGAAACTTTGTAATTATTCTTCAATCTCTGAATCTCTGTAGCTGTTTTTATAATTGTAAAAATAATGACAGAGTAAATATACATATGTTGTGATAAATTAACGACCATCGTCCGTAATCTTTTCCAACACGAAAAGATCAATGACCATCACAGATAATGACACAATTGGATATTTTCACTAGATATATAGATAATGTTTTAATATTCCAAAATATAATATGTGAGGCTTGCTATATCTTCACTGGTCACATTTCCATTAGTGCTTGACGCCACTTTCAACAATATTTCATTTATATCGTGGCGGTTTGTTTTATTGATGGAGGAAACCGGAGTGCCCGGAGAAAACCACAGACATGCCACAAGTCACTGACAAACTTTGTCAGATAATGTTGTATCGAGTTGTAAACCCAACTACCATACGATCACAACCACGATGGCCCCTCTATTATTTGGTATTTAGACAATCAGTGAAAGCATCCCAAATAATTGAACAATGATTGTTACTGAACTATGATGTAATAATGATCATAAAAGAGATAGACAACTAACATTTATTGATAAACATTGTATTTGATTGAATTTTAATGGATCTTGTGATATTTTTAATTAATTGCTTCGATACATTTTCTGTAAATACTTTGCATGAATAATTAGATCTTATCGTTAAACGCGAAAGCTAGATACATTAAATTTTTAGAAACGATAAGACTTTAATTGTAATACCGTTTAACAATTCTTTATTATTTGTGTTCAATCTTTAAATAACAACTGCACAAATAAACTATCAAAGAAGAACAAATATCAAAGTCAACTACGACGGCTTTATGTGCTTCAAAGTGGGAGGTAAATATTGTATAACTCTTAAAAATATATAAATAGAAATAAACGTTATGAGTAGTATTTCTTGAGCTACTCAAAACAAAAACAGTAGAATTTTATTTCCCCCTTTTTATGATGGTTTGAAAAATAAACGTTTTACCATAGTCAATTAAAAAAATAATTATTGCATAGTTTTAAATAAAATAAAACAATTCAAGAGTGACTATATACATCTTAAAAATAAATAGAAACGTAGAAGTCTAAATTACTGCACACGCCACGTTTCTGTAATAACCATCAGAATATCTGAAAGCCAAATAATTTAAAAGTCTCTGGAAGCTAGGAAACCAAAGGACATAAACCGTTTAGACAAAATCGGCTAATGTTACATGAGAGAAGGGGAAACTCAATGTAAATCTGTTAACATTAACCCTGTTCCAAAGATAAAACTCCCAATAGGAAGTCCAGGAATATAAATAGAACATATTTACTCTGTTGCAAGGATAAAACCCCTCCAAAAGGAGTCTCCGCTGATTTAAATTACGAATTATGGACGAATTAAATACACAACTCGCCACTTATTAACGGAAGGTAAGTGGAATACACGTCAGCATACAAGTTCCGAATGGTCGTTGTTGACCCTTTGTACGGCAAATGTTTTCGACCCATCCACTTGTCTCCAATTTAACACGTGGCAATAAAAAAACCCACCCGTCCCTTATATCAATAACTCCTTTTTACCTATATGATTTATTATTTGCAAAACAAAACTAAAACTCTATTCCGAATATATGGGAATAACAAGTACTAGTACCTCATGTTTAATTACATTGTTGACCCCGCTATTGCATTTATATGACACAAGGTAAATATGACACTTAAAAATAGATACCAAAACATCTGATAAACATTTTTTACTTTGATTATCACGATGGTTAACAATTTGTGTTTATCTTATCTCCAAACTTTAGAAAATCGGCAATAAAAATGTAGATATTTAATTTAGTGCGTATGACGCGTTTATGGAATAATCTGCATCAGCTAGGCTCATCATAGTAAAATGATTAGAAAACCAAATAAGTTAAAAGTCTTTTAGAGCAAGTAAATCAAAGGGCCTAAACAGGATAGCCAAAATCAGTTAATGCTACCTATAAACAGGATAGCCAAAATCAGCTAATGCTACCTATCAACAGGATAGCCAAAATCAGTTAATGCTACCTATCAACAGGATAGCCAAAATCAGTTAATGCTACCTATCAACAGGATAGCCAAAATCAGTTAATGCTACCTATAAACAGGATAGCCAAAATCAGCTAATGCTACCTATCAACAGGATAGCCAAAATCAGCTAATGCTACCTATCAACAGGATAGCCAAAATCAGTTAATGCTACCTATCAACAGGATAGCCAGATCAGTTAATGCTACCTATCAACAGGATAGCCAAAATCAGTTAATGCTACCTATAAACAGGATAGCCAAAATCAGCTAATGCTATCTATCAACAGGATAGCCAAAATCAGCTAATGCTACCTATAAACAGGATAGCCAAGATCAGCTAATGCTACCTATAAACAGGATAGCCAAGATCAGCTAATGCTACCTATAAACAGGATAGCAAAGATCAGCTAATGCTACCTATCAACAGGATAGCCAAAATCAGCTAATGCTACCTATAAACAGGATAGCCAAAATCAGCTAATGCTACCTATAAACAGGATAGCCAAGATCAGCTAATGCTACCTATCAACAGGATAGCCAAGATCAGCTAATGCTACCTATAAACAGGATAGCCAAGATCAGCTAATGCTACCTATAAACAGGATAGTCAAAATCAGTTAATGCTACCTATAAACAGGATAGCCAAAATCAGCTAATGCTACCTATCAACAGGATAGCCAAAATCAGCTAATGCTACCTATCAACAGGATAGCCAAGATCAGCTAATGCTACCTATAAACAGGATAGCAAAGATCAGCTAATGCTACCTATCAACAGGATAGCCAAAATCAGCTAATGCTACCTATAAACAGGATAGCCAAAATCAGCTAATGCTACCTATAAACAGGATAGCCAAGATCAGCTAATGCTACCTATCAACAGGATAGCCAAGATCAGCTAATGCTACCTATAAACAGGATAGCCAAGATCAGCTAATGCTACCTATCAACAGGATAGCCAAGATCAGCTAATGCTACCTATCAACAGGATAGCCAAGATCAGCTAATGCTACCTATAAACAGGATAGCCAAGATCAGCTAATGCTACCTATAAACAGGATAGTCAAAATCAGTTAATGCTACCTATAAACAGGATAGCCAAAATCAGCTAATGCTACCTATCAACAGGATAGCCAAAATCAGCTAATGCTACCTATCAACAGGATAGCCAAGATCAGCTAATGCTACCTATCAACAGGATAGCCAAAATCAGCTAATGCTACCTATCAACACGATAGCCAAGATCAGCTAATGCTACCTATAAACAGGATAGCCAAGATCAGCTAATGCTACCTATAAACAGGATAGTCAAAATCAGTTAATGCTACCTATAAACAGGATAGCCAAAATCAGCTAATGCTACCTATAAACAGGATAGCCAAGATCAGCTAATGCTACCTATCAACAGGATAGCCAAGATCAGCTAATGCTATCTATAAACAGGATAGCCAAGATCAGTTAATGCTACCTATCAACAGGATAGCCAAGATCAGCTAATGCTACCTATCAACAGGATAGCCAAGATCAGCTAATGCTACCTATAAACAGGATAGCCAAGATCAGCTAATGCTACCTATAAACAGGATAGTCAAAATCAGTTAATGCTACCTATAAACAGGATAGCCAAAATCAGCTAATGCTACCTATCAACAGGATAGCCAAAATCAGCTAATGCTACCTATCAACAGGATAGCCAAGATCAGCTAATGCTACCTATAAACAGGATAGCAAAGATCAGCTAATGCTACCTATCAACAGGATAGCCAAAATCAGCTAATGCTACCTATAAACAGGATAGCCAAAATCAGCTAATGCTACCTATAAACAGGATAGCCAAGATCAGCTAATGCTACCTATCAACAGGATAGCCAAGATCAGCTAATGCTACCTATAAACAGGATAGCCAAGATCAGCTAATGCTACCTATCAACAGGATAGCCAAGATCAGCTAATGCTACCTATCAACAGGATAGCCAAGATC